>JAODUO010000178.1:280000-512500 GCA_025642075.2 Ridgeia piscesae | reverse complement strand
CTTATATCGCCTACGGCGGAACCAGCGGATTCCAGCACTTTGTGTAATTTGATCCCATTTGAATGATGATAAAATTCTTTGCCAAGTGGGATTGGGAAGTCCTACACAGGCACCCGTGTAACATTTGTATCTTGTCACCACGGACCATAGATATAAATAGAACACACTAGTAGAACTATAGGGGAAAGATTAATGCCATGGACGTAGTGCAAATTTTCAGGGATTGGGGTGAGCCATGTCCCCTCTTCAAATATATGTTGCCATCATAACTATTTTAAATAGCATAACATAAAAGCCTTTGTTGATTTTAGAATTAGCCCCATATATATATATATATATATATATATATATATATATATATATATATATATATATATATATATATATTAAAATTATATATTATATACATACATAAAAATACATACATATATGTATATATAAATTGGTCCCCCGCCCCCCCCACTTTTAAAACCAGATCGATGCCCCTGCCTACATACCATCCTAAACCCCCATTGGAGTGACTTGGTTACCAACATCGAGGTCCCTGAAATGGCTAAGGCTACCAGCATCGAGGTCATGCTCCTCAAAGCACAGCTTCGCTGGGCAGGACATGTCTCCAGGATGGAAGACCACCGCCTACCAAAGATCGTGCTATAGGGAAAACTGTCCACTGGCCATCGTGACCAAGGGACACCTCGGAAAAGATACAAAGACACATAGAAAAGGTCCCTCGCCACTTGCAACATCGATCACCGTCAGTAGATATCACAAGCAACCAATCGCATGAGCTGGCGATGCACAGTCTACCAGGACACAACTTCCTTTGAAATCACACGAAGGGCCAACATGGAAGACAAAAGGAGAAGGCGGGAAAACTGGGACCCGGTCTTCTGAAACCAACATTGAACAGACCGTGACGTGCAGCCGCTGTGGAAAGATTTGCATATCTCGGGTAGGTTTCATCAGCCACCAGCGTGCCTGCACCAGACGAGGACTTCCTCATTCTTGTATCTTCTTTCGCGTAGCAGAGCCATGATGATGGTGATGATGATGATGATGATGATGATGATGATGATGATGATGATGATGATGATGATGATGGTGATGATGATGATGATGATGATGATGATGATGATGATGATGATGATGATGATGATGATGATGATGATGATGATGATGATGATGACTATAACGAATACCATATTTTAGTATGATTTACATGGTTAAGGCATAGTAAATATAATATACTGTGGTTTACAATAATGTACTATGACTTATGGATTTATCATGGTTTTCCATGATAAATTGTAGTGTGCCCTACATTTTAGCATGACCCGTCATGGGGTATTTGTTAAATAAGTAAGTGTAAGTTAGTTAACTATTATAGGGTCAACTTTTGATATTGTATTTTAAATGTTTGCTACTTAGGTCTAATTGTTGATAGCACAAATATAAGCAAGACATTTCCGTTTAACTGATATCATGATAATGTGCCCTCTTGGTCTAAAATAGGGTTTCCGAATTGATTACTGCGTCAGAAGCGGTGGAATAGCCCAATCTCTCGGAATAGCCGACAGTTCACTCAGTTGCCTGAACGAGAACGTGGCTGTAGAAAGTGATGGGCATCTTTTGCACAATGTATGGATAGTATTCGCGCATTAACTGCAGTGTGGCTGGATGCTTCCCAGAGAAGGCGAGATCTATGGCGTTCAATTGAACATGTCTGCTATAGGGAGTATTGTAAGGTGTAAAGCGCTTTGAGCAATCCTGAGGATTATTATACATGCGCCATAGATAAGAACTATTAATTTTACATATAATATTATATAATATTGTAATATTCATCATCATCGATACCATCAGTGTGCAGCCGTAGTGTCCCGTGGTTGGGCGAAGGCCTGCCTCAGCATGCTGCTTCCACATATACCTATTTTGCGCTATATCCTCTGCCAGATGGTAAGCTTCCAATAGTCTAGTTCGTCTCTCCACCATCTCGCCGGTAATAATATAATCATATAAATCATACAAAATTGTGGAGGGTTGAGAAACAAATCTAATCGAATAATAAGTTTGTTGGCAAAACTGAGAGGTTCGTGATTTTCGCGCATTTTTTTTTTACAGAACACGAATTCGTAGGAGAGTGGCGCCACACGGTGGGCTGGAACCAGTCGAGCTTCATTTGACCTTTTGTGTACTACATTATTTCGTAACCTTTTCGTGTCCCACTTCCACAGCAGTCCTAGTGCGGCTGCGCGTGTCTTGGACGATAATGGCGGATGATGGAGAAAGGTGAGTGGAGCGGTGTTTCTTTCAAACTCTCGTTCTGCGTCATTTTTATGCGATGCGACACACAATTAAAGAAGTGCTGAGTTGTTGAAATATGAGGTGTGGTTAATTTGGAGCTATGTTAATGAATTACGAGGACGTTCACACTGATAACCGCAAGTCTCAGACTCGGTAACCCGTATCGCTCTCGCCTCGTTCAGTAAAATTAATTGTGATTGTGGATCACGATGTACTCTGTACTGGTGTTAAGTACCATGCAAATGCGTTTGTCTCTGAATCGAGTGAATTAGCCAGCTTAATACGACCACAAGCCAAATATATGTCATTATTACAACGACGCTAATTTATTTATTGTCTGGTTTATACACATCCCTAAAATTGTAGCACCGGATCGATCCCACGTGACACATTAATTATAGAACTACGTTGATTATACCAGTAAAGGCTAAAGCATTACAATATGTACATGTGCTTTGCAGTGTTTTCCCTGAGTAAAATGATGGGCGAGGTGGTAGGATGGGCTGAGCGAGCACCGAATGCGTGATGCGCACTATGTGAGTCTGGGGATATGGCCACCTAGAACAATTTTTCACAAACTTCAAAATTATGCATTCTGAAGGGTGTCATAACATATTCTCAGAGAAATAGAGAGGAAACAAATGCATAACTACAAGGTAGCAACGTGTAAAATGTTTATAGTAAGAAATAGTTATGAGGTGGCAGTTCTTGCATATTTTGAATTAGGTAGCTTAGAAAAGCAGTGAGATGGCCCATCTCGCTCATCATGTAGTAGAGGAAACACTGCAAGCTTTGTAATAGGTCATAACTCTGAACTGAAGCAGTCAAATGACGACCATGTACAAGGAATAAAAATAACCTCTCATATAAAATGTATTCAATACAAGCCGCAGAACCCGAGTGAATCGATGAATGGAAACACTTGTTGGTGGAAGCTATATTTAGTAAGGCTGCCAGAACTACAAATCATGGGTGATCACTGGTCACGTGGTGTCGATTCCGGTGCTATCCGGGAGCTTAGATAATTCCCAGGAAGGTCGCTACGTAACAGGGTTGGAGCTACAAATGTCAACACTACGCAGTCAATATATGGCTTTCGCCGTTCACGATTATTCTGAGGGTAAAGAATTGATTCATCATGAAGCATTGCATTTCACCAACCAAAAGTGGCTCATTAAAATATATGTGGGCTATCAGTATACTGCAATCAACATATAACATTATTGTACAATAAAAAACATGAGGCACACTCCCTTTAAGGTGACTTTTTAAAGTATTTTTATGTACCATGTAATTTATTGTAGAATTATAACAGTGACAACTTTTGTTGATGATAAATTGATGATTAAATTTATTTGTAGGCCACCTCCATCGCCACAGAATGATTATGTCATCATCCACGAAATCTATGACAATGACAGTGCATCGGAATACTTTGAAAGTGAACTGGAACAAGCACTCGAGACTTGCATTCGGACAATAATCATAGAACCGTCAAAACTCGGTGATGAAACCGCTCGTTGGATTACGGTCGGCAACTGTCTTCATAAGACATCCGTATTATGTGGCCTCGGATGCTTGGTGACAGGGATCACGTGGCCTGACAAGGGACTTGTCTATTTCCCGCTGGGCTTCTGCAGCATCGTGTGTGCGGGTGTTTACACCGTCTCATGGCAGTTCGACCCGTGCTGCAAGTACCAAGTGGAATACAACTCACACCGGCTCCAACGATTGCCTCTCCATAATCTGACGTCGTCGTCGCCGGTTGTATTGGTTCGCAAAGACGACACACGTAGGAAAATATTACATAACCTCCTTGCCGGGCTATCCACAGCATACTGCGCCTGGAGGTTTTATGACTGGTACTTTGAATAGGCGGATGCCCTTAGACTTGCAGGGTTCTGTAAATACTGGACGTTAGCTGATAACAATGGGTAGAGGGAGCCAACTATCTCCTCTCCTGTGTACGCCAAAGTGTCGTCCATCACTGCTGATATATTAATTATGTAGAAGTGATGTTTTGTTGAAAGTATCTATGCAATGTTTTAGGCTCTTTAATAAGGACACCGATGTCACGCTGTATGTCGTAGAACGTCGGTGAATTGTGGCTTCCTTGTGGACTGGTGACAGATGAATTTTAGTTTACTGGAACTGCGAAAATGTTTGTCTTATCATAGATATTCAGATAACAATCATCCCGATTGCACAACTGTTGTCAGTACATCAAGCGAAAACTGTAGAGGACTGCATTTTGTTAGATTATACACGGTGTGACTGAATAGCCCATGTTGCTATATTTTATAGATTAAGGTCAGTTCTCAGCAGCCCACGGACCATTATGTGCACATTAAAATTTCCTTTAGATTCACAGCACTCATAAAACTAACTTCAATTGTTAATTTTATATTCTGCACAGTTTGTTTATTCGTAGGCTTGGTTAATTTACATGCATTTAGTGTATGTTGCTTTTGCAACTGATTATAAAACAAACATGTATTTTCCATGTAGTAGTGCTGACCCTGGTGAAGACTTGATATCAAATGTATACACTAAAATGGTGTCTAGGTCAACCCGCAGTGGTCATCTGCTGGTGTCATTGACAGCTGAAGATATTTGTTTGGAGTTTGAGTGGATTTACTGTGATGTAGAAAGCAGGAATACCTGCTGAAATATTCCTGCTGACACTGGTTTATTAGTTTGAGGGAGGTTTGTACAGTGAAGACGGTGTTCAAATGAAACTTTTCCCAGACACTTCTGTATTTGTGTTTTTATTCTCATTTGTCATTAATATTGAATCTCCTGTAGGGAATTCATCTGACAATATTGTTGTTCGAGATTTCCTATATAATATCAGTAATACTGTAACTCTGGTTTTATTTAATTGAGTATAAACCTAGAAAGTAGAAACTGACTTGTAGCTTCAGAATGATGAAGTTTCATACATTTGGCATAAATATCGCGTAGTTAGCATCAATATTATGGATAAATAGTTTACTTTGAAATTTTGTCTCACACAGTAACATGAAATATGTTTATTTGTATCAAATAAAAACAGTTACAGTAAATCGTCAGTAATTAAAGATATACTAAATCAAACTAACATCATGCAAAAATGAATGAACACTACAATATGTTGTTAATAAATTAAACTTCTTTTTTGTCAAGTGTAATATGTACCACACAATTCATACTTTCTGATGAATCTTACAAAACAAGTTTCCTATTAAAATTACAGCAACATTGCCATAAAAATCAATTGTGTCCTCATTGTGATTATGTGATACAATTGCAGTATAATTATAATAAAATATCTTTCACCCGACCATAATGCAAGACTGTTTTGTAAATACATCAACACGTAAATACATCAAAACAAATAAAATTGTTCAGGAAATATATGTCCATTGTATGGATCTTATTTATGATATCAAATAACTGAGTTATAGTTAATACACATTTTTTAAACATCAGTGAAAAATTACTATTAGACGTTTTATTGCATCACTATGTATAAACAGCCATCTATAAACTTTAACATTCTTCCAAATGGGGTTTCACCAAGGAAAATAACATTTTATAGAATGCTGGCACCACACAGAACATGACAATATAAAAAACCCAATGCATTCTCATTTAATTACCTGGTACATAATAACATGTAATCCCACATGAGGAGGATTAAGTAAGAAGTAGTAACATTATAATTATTAGCAGATGTATATAAAAGTATGCTATTTTGTCATAAAATAACTCACCTGACATGTATGTATGTTGCATACGTGTCAAAGCAGTCGTTTGCTATAATTTCTGCCATCATAAATTATTTGCTGCATGCAGGTAATACAGCCAATAATAGTTTTCCAATAACCTGACAATAAAGCTACAGTGGCGTCCTCTGGTTGGTGTCTCATCATTCAATTTGTTCACAAACAAATAACTGCCTTTGTATTTTTCGAAATCCACGTGTAACTGGTAAATTACTGGCTACAGGTCCAAACTAGTGAACGAATACAGACAGGTGAGTCGACCTCTGAACTTGGGTGGAGTCTGGGGATATGGCCACCTAGAACAATTTTTCACAAACTTCAAAATTATGCATTCTGAAGGGTGTCATAACATATTCTCAGAGAAATAGAGAGGAAACAAATGCATAACTACAAGGTAGCAACGTGTAAAATGTTTATAGTAAGAAATAGTTATGAGGTGGCAGTTCTTGCATATTTTGAATTAGGTAGCTTAGAAAAGCAGTGAGATGGCCCATCTCGCTCATCATGTAGTAGAGGAAACACTGCAAGCTTTGTAATAGGTCATAACTCTGAACTGAAGCAGTCAAATGACGACCATGTACAAGGAATAAAAATAACCTCTCATATAAAATGTATTCAATACAAGCCGCAGAACCCGAGTGAATCGATGAATGGAAACACTTGTTGGTGGAAGCTATATTTAGTAAGGCTGCCAGAACTACAAATCATGGGTGATCACTGGTCACGTGGTGTCGATTCCGGTGCTATCCGGGAGCTTAGATAATTCCCAGGAAGGTCGCTACGTAACAGGGTTGGAGCTACAAATGTCAACACTACGCAGTCAATATATGGCTTTCGCCGTTCACGATTATTCTGAGGGTAAAGAATTGATTCATCATGAAGCATTGCATTTCACCAACCAAAAGTGGCTCATTAAAATATATGTGGGCTATCAGTATACTGCAATCAACATATAACATTATTGTACAATAAAAAACATGAGGCACACTCCCTTTAAGGTGACTTTTTAAAGTATTTTTATGTACCATGTAATTTATTGTAGAATTATAACAGTGACAACTTTTGTTGATGATAAATTGATGATTAAATTTATTTGTAGGCCACCTCCATCGCCACAGAATGATTATGTCATCATCCACGAAATCTATGACAATGACAGTGCATCGGAATACTTTGAAAGTGAACTGGAACAAGCACTCGAGACTTGCATTCGGACAATAATCATAGAACCGTCAAAACTCGGTGATGAAACCGCTCGTTGGATTACGGTCGGCAACTGTCTTCATAAGACATCCGTATTATGTGGCCTCGGATGCTTGGTGACAGGGATCACGTGGCCTGACAAGGGACTTGTCTATTTCCCGCTGGGCTTCTGCAGCATCGTGTGTGCGGGTGTTTACACCGTCTCATGGCAGTTCGACCCGTGCTGCAAGTACCAAGTGGAATACAACTCACACCGGCTCCAACGATTGCCTCTCCATAATCTGACGTCGTCGTCGCCGGTTGTATTGGTTCGCAAAGACGACACACGTAGGAAAATATTACATAACCTCCTTGCCGGGCTATCCACAGCATACTGCGCCTGGAGGTTTTATGACTGGTACTTTGAATAGGCGGATGCCCTTAGACTTGCAGGGTTCTGTAAATACTGGACGTTAGCTGATAACAATGGGTAGAGGGAGCCAACTATCTCCTCTCCTGTGTACGCCAAAGTGTCGTCCATCACTGCTGATATATTAATTATGTAGAAGTGATGTTTTGTTGAAAGTATCTATGCAATGTTTTAGGCTCTTTAATAAGGACACCGATGTCACGCTGTATGTCGTAGAACGTCGGTGAATTGTGGCTTCCTTGTGGACTGGTGACAGATGAATTTTAGTTTACTGGAACTGCGAAAATGTTTGTCTTATCATAGATATTCAGATAACAATCATCCCGATTGCACAACTGTTGTCAGTACATCAAGCGAAAACTGTAGAGGACTGCATTTTGTTAGATTATACACGGTGTGACTGAATAGCCCATGTTGCTATATTTTATAGATTAAGGTCAGTTCTCAGCAGCCCACGGACCATTATGTGCACATTAAAATTTCCTTTAGATTCACAGCACTCATAAAACTAACTTCAATTGTTAATTTTATATTCTGCACAGTTTGTTTATTCGTAGGCTTGGTTAATTTACATGCATTTAGTGTATGTTGCTTTTGCAACTGATTATAAAACAAACATGTATTTTCCATGTAGTAGTGCTGACCCTGGTGAAGACTTGATATCAAATGTATACACTAAAATGGTGTCTAGGTCAACCCGCAGTGGTCATCTGCTGGTGTCATTGACAGCTGAAGATATTTGTTTGGAGTTTGAGTGGATTTACTGTGATGTAGAAAGCAGGAATACCTGCTGAAATATTCCTGCTGACACTGGTTTATTAGTTTGAGGGAGGTTTGTACAGTGAAGACGGTGTTCAAATGAAACTTTTCCCAGACACTTCTGTATTTGTGTTTTTATTCTCATTTGTCATTAATATTGAATCTCCTGTAGGGAATTCATCTGACAATATTGTTGTTCGAGATTTCCTATATAATATCAGTAATACTGTAACTCTGGTTTTATTTAATTGAGTATAAACCTAGAAAGTAGAAACTGACTTGTAGCTTCAGAATGATGAAGTTTCATACATTTGGCATAAATATCGCGTAGTTAGCATCAATATTATGGATAAATAGTTTACTTTGAAATTTTGTCTCACACAGTAACATGAAATATGTTTATTTGTATCAAATAAAAACAGTTACAGTAAATCGTCAGTAATTAAAGATATACTAAATCAAACTAACATCATGCAAAAATGAATGAACACTACAATATGTTGTTAATAAATTAAACTTCTTTTTTGTCAAGTGTAATATGTACCACACAATTCATACTTTCTGATGAATCTTACAAAACAAGTTTCCTATTAAAATTACAGCAACATTGCCATAAAAATCAATTGTGTCCTCATTGTGATTATGTGATACAATTGCAGTATAATTATAATAAAATATCTTTCACCCGACCATAATGCAAGACTGTTTTGTAAATACATCAACACGTAAATACATCAAAACAAATAAAATTGTTCAGGAAATATATGTCCATTGTATGGATCTTATTTATGATATCAAATAACTGAGTTATAGTTAATACACATTTTTTAAACATCAGTGAAAAATTACTATTAGACGTTTTATTGCATCACTATGTATAAACAGCCATCTATAAACTTTAACATTCTTCCAAATGGGGTTTCACCAAGGAAAATAACATTTTATAGAATGCTGGCACCACACAGAACATGACAATATAAAAAACCCAATGCATTCTCATTTAATTACCTGGTACATAATAACATGTAATCCCACATGAGGAGGATTAAGTAAGAAGTAGTAACATTATAATTATTAGCAGATGTATATAAAAGTATGCTATTTTGTCATAAAATAACTCACCTGACATGTATGTATGTTGCATACGTGTCAAAGCAGTCGTTTGCTATAATTTCTGCCATCATAAATTATTTGCTGCATGCAGGTAATACAGCCAATAATAGTTTTCCAATAACCTGACAATAAAGCTACAGTGGCGTCCTCTGGTTGGTGTCTCATCATTCAATTTGTTCACAAACAAATAACTGCCTTTGTATTTTTCGAAATCCACGTGTAACTGGTAAATTACTGGCTACAGGTCCAAACTAGTGAACGAATACAGACAGGTGAGTCGACCTCTGAACTTGGGTGGAGATGCACATACACTGCTCACAAAGTTAACATATTGCTGTATAAACTATCATACTCTAAACCACAACATAACAAACCGAGGACAGCAATTACAGAAGTTACTTTACAATTAAATCTGCTGAACATTTAATTCTGGCTATCACCTATTACACATAATAAGAGATAATAGTTATAACGTACAGTTCTCCCAATTGGTACTGTCTGGGAAGTGACTAAAAACTATGTAACTATTTTTTCAAATACATAGCCAGCTGGTAGATCATTAGTGAACCATGGCCCAAGGACCCAAATAAAGAGAGAATGAGGCGAGTGAATCCAAACACCTGGGAAAAGACAAATTTTAACTGTTCCAGAGTACTGCTATTATATGGACATATTTATTATAAATACTTTCAGTTAAAAATCAGTGTAAAGTATTGCAGATCCTGCCATTACATTAACTTGAAGTGTACGCAGTATTAACAGTACACACAGTTCACATAGACTGGTTTAACAATGCAATATCTGTAAATGCTGTCACAACTAACTGCTCTTCAGCTTGTCTTCCTTCCGTGCCCTTCTTGCCATAATCCAGAAAAATAAGTTTGGTTGCAGAGCTCGGAGTAACACGACTATTCTGTAAAGCAATGGAGCAACGACGACGTCATCCTGTCGCCTCGCAACAGCCTGTAGAATCTGATTGGCTACGTACTCTGGCGTCATTCCACTCGCTGTAGCTGCGTCCATAACTGAAAGACAACAGCAAACACAAATCTTATACTATGAGCATTCAATTCACTCTTGGGACAATACTTGGGATAGATCCATTTTTTATTCATTAGAAATGTTTGTGAGGCGTTTAATGATGCACGTAAGTTTGTAAATATACTGGATATGTTAATATTTATTCTTTTAGCAACTGTGCTTAAGCTGTTTAATTTTAAATTTATTTCTAGGAAGTTCGGATAAGTTGCTCTACATTTACCATCATTGTCTATTACTACTGACCATTTTTGGACTGATGCCTACTTCTATAGTCAGATGCTATACCAATTATGTCAGGATATGTTGAAGCCTTTTGTTGAGAAGTTCAACCGTGATCAAGTATCATATTTGCATGCATGAAAGAGAGTTTTGGTTAGCAGTTGAATACATTTAAGTAAATAACATCTAGATATGCTGTCACCTCATGGTGCCAGCCTAGGTAATCAAGGCTACTAAATAGTACTAATTATGGGGAAATTAAATACATTTCTCCAAGTACTGACCAGCATTGCGGTCTCCTGCACTGGTGACTGCGTTCAGTGACAGGTCAGTCTGTATGTATCCTGGACTGACCACTGACACACCAATGCCGTATTGTGCCACTTCTGCACGGAGACAATCAAAGAAGGCCTGCAGTGCGTGCTTCGATGCACCATCTGCCAAACAAGAAGGCATCAAAAATCAGGTCCGTTGCTTTACATGAGTCACTGAGAGAATGAGGAAGAATTGAAGCACCATTTAACGTTTAGCAGTATTTAAATATTCTTGCATCACAGTTATATTGCCTGTAATAAACTGAAATAGACAAAATATAAATAGGATATTTCTGTGGTCATTTAAGTAGTGTGTGCAGTAATAAAAGGGTAGGTCTTTAAAACAGCCTTCAAAGATTTAAGAGAAGTTTTAAAAGAAACGGTAGTTAACGCAGCATTCCATACTGCAGTGTGAGTTAATGCACAATTAATGCATTAATCTTCCTGGCTTTAGTTTGTGATCTCTCAACCACAAAGGTGTTACACACAGCAGGACGCAGACTTCTGGCCAGTTTGTAACGAATATAAATGTCTGCATGTGTGCTGGCAAGAGTTCAGCATTTAACGTCTTATAAATATATTAAGTTCTGCTGTTTTGTAGGTAAAGCATTGCTTAACAGACAGCCAGTGAAGATGAAGCAGTAGTAGTAAGCTTTGCCACTTCACACATGTCATCTTATTAGATGAACCACAGCAATCTTCAGTCGCTGCAGTCTGCTGACTTTATTGGCCATAAACAAAGACGTTGATTACAATTAAGTTTAACACAGACAAACTGATGTACTTAAAACAACACTGGATGTCTGAAAGTATTTAATATGAGTTAATAACTGATTACTATACATACACGCTGCTCTGAATGGAAGTGCAAACTTTCCCTGGAGGCTGCTTACAGCAACAATATGACCTCGCCTCGCAGAGATCATGTGGTGAAGTACGGCTGAAACACAGAAGACAATATGACCTCATCTCGCAGAGATCATATGGTGAAGTACAGCTGAAACACAGAAGACAATATGACCTCATCTTGCAGAGATCATGTGGTGAAGAACGGCTGAAACACAGAAGACAATATGACCTCATCTCGCAGAGATCATATGGTATGGCATTGCTGAAACAAAGAGAAGGCAATATGACTTTGTCTGGCAGAGATCATATGGTGAAGTACGATTGAAACAGAGAGAAGAAAAAACCTTGTCTGGCAGAGTTCATGTGGTGAGGAATGATTGAAATACAGAGAAGGCAATATGACCTTAACTGTCCAAAGCAATATGGGGCAGAATCATCTATGATCTACTGTCAGAGTGGTATTGTAATGTTACGTAAAGCATCTGTCTTTCTCTTAATCCATTATGCCATTCAATAAGTCCATGCAACAGGCAAACTCTAGAAAGAACAACAAAATATTTCTAGAAAATTTGATATTTGTTCAAAGATACAACATTGCCATTTAGACGCATCCAGCACTGTTTGTTGAGACACATAGAAATCCAAACCTACCTTTAGTAAGAGCCACCTGGCCAAAGTAATTCACATTCATGACCTTCATGTGGACGTCGAGCAGAGTATCAAGGACGTTGCCACGGGAACTGATACCTCCATTATTGATGAGAACATCTATGCAACCGTGGAAACCAACGGCCTTCTCCACTTTGTCTGCCGCTGCATCAAAGTCGGTCAGGTCAAAGGGCAACACTTTGGGTTCATGAACTTGTGTCTGTCATGTAGAACACAGAACATCTTGATTAAGTACTTATCTAATAATTCAAACAGTGATATATTTTCTAAAACTGAAATAAAAGTAACAAAATACAAGATTTTGTTAGAAAGCAACACGGACAAACCAAAGCTTTTTTTAAATATCAATATTTTTGGAACATCCAGAAAGTCCAACCGTTACATCCATGGCAGATGGCATGGCATGGCATGGCATGGCATGGCATGGCATGGCATGGCATGGCATGGCATGGCATGGCATGGCATGGCATGGCATGGCATGGCATGGCATGGCATGGCATGGCATGGCATGAAAGTTTATTCAGAACATTGTTAACAACAATAAAACACAATAACAGGCAAATTTAACTACAATCTCTTTGATCTACAATCAAGATCTCCTACATGTTGTATGGAAGTAAAATTAATCGGACAAATAGCTGTCTTGCCGGACACATGTGAAAATAGCGTAGACGCTAGACACTTATTGACCAACAGTCCAATTCCAAGACAATCCTTTTGAGTTCTATAAATCCCAACATATTTACCCATTTTGGTCATTAAGTGAAGCTGACCTTGCTCAGAACTTTCTGCTCTCCCATGTATACTGCTCAGTTGTGGTGGAATTACACAGTAGCAAGTATACATCAACTTCATGTCGCATACAATACTGTGTTTTGCTTTTTGCTAAATCAGCCTAAATATTGCAGTGCCCCCACCATGTTTGTACAATACCACGTAAAGCTGTAATTAGTAACCTTGTATATAAATTAATGTTGAAACTTGATGCCTCTTATAATCAGCTGGCAATTGCAATTATCAACAGTGATTTAAAGTGGCAATCCAAGATATGACGACTCTGGATTAAGATGCTTTATATACATAACAGCTTTCACTGAATGTACTATTGTGCAATATTATTTTATAACCATGTGCAATACTTATATATTTCTCTATTCATTTGTATGTTTGATGTTTATATGGACATCTGTACATGACGTACATATAAGTCTGAAATAAAGATATTGAATTAAATTATGATGAGTCACAGACTGGTGTTATGTAATCCATGTCTACCAGTATTTCCCAAACTACCCAGGTACTGAAACATTTCGTCAAGTGATATTGGCTGAGCTTCTCAGAGTTTTGCAAGGTGATACACCGGGATGTAACGAGACTTGTAATCAATAGCACCCCCTGGCATGCCAAAATGAACAGTCCATGTTAGTGATGAACCATAGGTAGCCCTGAAGAAGACAAAACAATGACTAAATTGCTCAACACGCATGCAACAGCATAGATTCTCAAACCTGTGTTTCTGAAAATATCAATAAAACTTTCAAACCATCCTGGGTATAAGTTCATTGAAAGCACATCTGATCCCAACCAGCCCAATTCTACTGGACAAGCATTAGTTTGTATCCTCAATGTAGTTTGATTCTCTGCTTGACCACTACGTACCTTAACATTTAATTGCTGTAGTTCTCTCTTCACTCGCTCCAGTTGATCGACTCTCCGCGCACAGAGGATAACCTTCGCCCCAGCCTTGTAGAACACATGGGCACAAGCTGCAATGGACAGCACATACACATTACAGGCAACACGTCACACATGGACACCCAGCCATAACAGTTCAGTTCTCATAAAGCACATTTCTAATCTTTACAACTAAACTTTTTACACTTCCAACCTGTTCATTTCAACACAGTCTCAAACATTCTGCAATATTGCTCAATGCTTCCCAGATAAGTCAAGGTGGTATTTTTATTTTATCTCCATGATGGCAAAGAAACACATAATAATAATTATTATTTAGTTAAATCTTTAACCATATCTTCCAGAGAGAAAGTCTGTGTAGAAAGTTCTGAACTATAAAATTAAAGCTGTTTAGGTTAAAAAGTTATATAATTGATTTATAATTTGTTTTATTCATCAAAATGTCAAATTTGTTACAAAAAACCACAATAGGGCTAAGGTCATTCAGATGACATTCTCAGCAAGTCAAACAAAGTATCTGTCATGTTATAGTGTCTCTAGACCGCCATGTACCTTCCCCTAGTCCAGAGCTGGCACCAGTTATGAGAACTACACGATCTTGCAATGAACTCTCCCTCAGCCACTGTAGTGCCATCCTGGTCAGGTAGATGGCTCCAACTGCTGCAGCAGTCACTGCCAATGTCGACATTGTATTGACCGATTCAAACTGAAACACAAAATGTCATTAACAACACACAAACACATCACCAGTAAGACAGCTGCTGAAGCTCACATATTCAGTGCGTATGTGCTGGACTTTAAAAAAAATATGTACTAACAGACTTATTTTCATGCATGTGTTGACACATGTATTCATGCATGAGTGCCTTTGAGTGGATGGAACTGAGCATCCATGGAATCTATAGCATTATATAATGTTCTATCCTTGTTCTCTTTACATTATTATATTATGATTTGCCTTGATTTTATTTGTATGTATTGTAAAGAGCTACAATAAATTTTATTTAAATCTGCAAGGATGTTCTTTCTGGTCGTCGTCAATAACAAATAAAAATTTTGCCTTTGGGGACATTTTAATGACTGATTGTGCTGCCACCTGTTGTCCACTTTGAAAAGGACATCGATCGCGCACATAGCTCGACATGGTTTTGGCAGATCTGGTACAACTGGGGGAAGACACCCAATTACATCTTCCTACACCATCCATGGTACTGACCTCGCTCTTGTGGAGAACGGAAAGTACCTCAGGCCACCATAGCTGGCAACGTAAACTGGCATGCCCATGCATATTGACACCGTGACATTGCTGTCACAAAGAAAGTAAACCACAGCCTTGCCTTCCTCATGAGGAACCTCCCATTAAAGATCAAGGCAGTGCTATGAGACACTGGTCAGACCCATCATGGAGTATGCCAGTTCACCATGAAACCCCCACACCAGGACCAACGTCCAACGGCTAGACACTGTCCAGCAACAGGCCACATGATTCATGGCTGATATGTGCCCATATGAGAATGACACAATGACCAATGACTACACACCTACTGCAGCACTGCCCACTACAGGACAATCCTGGCAGTAAGTGTGGCCAGACGACATCCCCCTTATCGAGAAGCTCTATGGCAATCAAGAGTCATTTAGGAGGACGGTACGTATCATTTGTCAGGGCAACAGGCATTCCCAGGAATGAAAGTACACTGAATATACTTTGTATCACTGACTTTTTTCACTCTCAGTTCCCAAACAGGTGGGTGCCCCAACATCAATTTAAAAATCAAATTCTTTATCTGATCTCCCTATAGTTTCTTTGTCCATTTTAGCATTAATAAACAATCATGCTAATGTCCAAATTGATTAGTTTGTCTGTCATGAATAAATCCCAATTTTGACAGGTACTGATTTGTTTTCATTCTACTGTTAGCCTAGTCTACACTTTTGTACATACTAGCCAACTGGAAAATTAACTTGTCACATATATCTTCAGAAAATTTTAATTTAAATTAAAAAAAAATTACCGAGCATTTGCATACTTGAATAAGTCCTGTTCTAATGATTTCCAGCACTCTGCAATGTGCTACAAGTAACAGGTGATCATATTTGTTGGAGAAACATATCCGTTTTTACTGAAGTTTAAACTATTCCTCATAACTATGTGTTATAATTTAACTTTGTGAAGTTCTGTTTAATTTAGTTTACCTTTTTCTTATTAAATCTACTTTCTCTTTTTTAAATCAACAGTCATCAGTGTGTTCGAGTCAAAAATTTACCGTGCAACCACTTTAATTGATCACAGTATGTACTAATGACGACATGCTCAGTGTGCAATGCACAATGTTTTTTGTTTACGAATGTCTTTGTTGACATTCTTGGAATACACCAGCGCAGACCGCAATCAGTCAGTTAGTGGATCGGTGATAAAACGATTGCGTCTTTAAAAATGTTGTCACGCCTTGCCGCAGTCCCACAGTTGGGAATGCGAACACATTAATGTATGTAGTTGCTACATAACCACGAACTACTACCTAACGTGATGTGTAATTGTGGCAGTGTGGAAAAACCCAATTTTTACAGCCACACTTTAGCAGACCACAGACCGGAAGCGCAATGGCTTCGCCAAATGAATGTTGTTTGCGACTGCGCATAACCTTTTGTTGATTCCAGCAGGGTGTGAGAACTTCAAACGAGTTGCATTCATAATGAAATTTCATTTCAAGCCGGGTGGCCGAAAGTTACGATGAACACTAAATGCTGTCCCCACCTGAGTGTCTTTAAGGCGACCAAAGGTCTCGAACCTTTTAGAATAATCCACACTTATTTCATTTCGTGCACATCGCGAGAAGCTCGGAAAAGGAAGGTGAGTCGTCTCGATGATGCACTACACTAGCTCCGGCTGTAGCCGGCAACCCACATGCCAACCACGTACTGCACTACCAATATACAATGCCATCGTCATTTCAGTCATAAAGCAGTAATGCACAATAAGCCAATTACACTCTAGCATCTTTTTCGATGGCATAGATTGATGTCATGACTTATAAATAAAAATAGTGCAATGCCAACGGCCTTTTGAACATGACATCACGACGTAAAATAAGTACGACTTGGTTTGCAGCCACGAATTGTATTAAGTATATTTTTGTCATGCATAATTGAAATCCAGGTGCTGCGTAAGTGATGGTATGCGTACACATGTGTGGTTTGCATTCTTCAAAACTAAACATATATTCTTATATAAGCATGGCATCACTCAAAACATTACCGACAGGACATTTCAACTAGGCCTACTGATCTGATGGCGTTTTTGGCTTTGCCACCTTCTCCTTGATGTTAACAGCTCTGTAATCAAATGTTTTTTTTTTTAACACAAATGAAGTAATGTAAAATTGAACAGGAATTTTTACTGCCTGTCACATAAGAAAATATATTTAATAATAGTATGACATCTAGTGACAAAATACATTCAGTGATATATATATACACCATTGCATAGGGATGACTATAGTGGCTTTGGAAGTTGGAGCATTGATTATTAAAAATACCACTGCAACTGATGTACTGTTGTATCCCTTAATGTATACTCTTGCACATGAAGGGATACAAGAGTTTATATGTTCTAAAAATAAGATGTTCATTACAACAGTGTCACATGCATCTTCAAAACAGTCTTTGCATCATACATAACACATAATCGTTACTTTGTCCAGGCAAAGTCTTGTGTGTGTCACACATGTCGACAAGCACGTCCAAGATTACACTCATGCCTGTCCTGTGTCTACTTTGGTTGCTACGGTTTAAAGCATATACAGGAACATGCAAAAAGCAAAATGCACAACTTAGGTAAGTGAAGACATTATACATGATCACATAACAACTTAACAAGTAATCACAGTTTATTAACCAGAAAATGCCAAACTTCACAGATGTTTTAGAATCATTGCAAATGTAACATTATATCATGTATCAAGTGTTTTCTCATTTAAACTGCAACACACGATAACTGCCAATGTGATCATGACAAATGACTATAAATGCTGCTCATAAGTAGATGTTTTGCTCATGTGGTGTAAACCTTTTATTTTCAAAATAACATTATAATACATACATGGTAACTCACAACTAATTTGTTTTATTGTGTATGTATGTTTGTTTCAGCAATTGACTTAACTTATGGCACGATACTGTGTTTCGCCTGTGGTGACTATGTATACGACACCGAGATTGAACATATTGCTGAAGCACAACAAAAGATTGCAGAGCAATGGATGGGTAAGGGTTACTATAGACAACAGACCATGCATATTGTACAAGAAGCACTTAGCCACTGGTAGTTCTCACATCTCTAGTACTAGGGCCCAAATCATGTTATATAGAGTTAGGCCCTACATAGACTGCAGTCATTCACTAGTTACCTGGACACTAATACGCATTTCAACAAATGTTTGATTTTGTGTTTTTACTAGTTCATTTAGTCATATCATAAAGTAATGTTTCTTGTTATTATTTTACAATGCTCATATGTTGTGTTTTAAAGTACTATGTGGTAAATCATTGTTTACAGTTTATAAAGCTATATCTACCCATAATAATTTTGATGTAGCAGAGAATGTAAAATTTACTGATTAGTATTAACTATTAAGACATAAATAAGGTAGATGTAAATATATTAATCATGGTAATAATATATGGGAACATTGCAATACTTTTAAAAGGTGCCAACAAAACATTAGTTGACTGTATCACTTGTGACTGAATGTATGGTGCTATGCAGGTAATTAGTGTATACGTTTATGTTTTGTATAACTATGAGTTTGGTGTTGCAATCGATGTATTATCACCTTATAGGGGTGACGAATTCGTTTTCCGCATGGGAACCCACTGACAAGGAGGTCGAGCTCCTTCAACAGAATCCCAAGAGGAGACGATTGACAGCGAATTCAACCATAGGTAATCAGACACACGCTGCAGTCACAGTCTGATGAGATATGCAGTTTTGAACGCCCAGAATGTTGAATAATCAAACAGGGTTTAAAAAAAAGTGCATCATAAGATGTTCATCCAATCATCATGTAAGGTCAACACATTTAATTACAGACTCACCTATGCATGTGTGTACATGAATATGTATGCATGCATTCTTTTAAGTAATAACATTACTGACCCTTCCTGGAGAACCCTTGAATGTTTTTTGCCTGAGATGCAAACCATCTGCAAGAAATATCAATGTACACATGCACGCACGCATGCACACACACATGAACACACACAAACACTAGCTCTTATAGTAGCTGTTCCAAATAAAACAAATAATCTGCTTAACAAATGTTTGTTTATTTTTCTCTGCAGGTCTGCGAGGATTAATAAATCTAGGCAACACATGTTTTATGAACTGCATCGTGCAGGCGCTGACTCATACGCCATTCTTACGGGACTACTTTCTCTCTGACCAACACAACTGTCAGATGCGGAAGGATTCTGAGCAGTGCTTAGTGTGTGAGATGTCACGACTTTTCCAAGAGGTTTGTTTAGTGCTGTGTCATTTTATGCAGTATTTGACTAAATACTTAACAAATTCATGCTTTGATAGACAAAATAAATTAAGACATAAAGTCAAAGACTTCTACATAGCTGGTGTGACATATAAATGAGCAATTAGGCAGCTAATAAGTTCCAGCTACTGTACTGTATCTGTTAATATGTACTTAATAAAGTTGAGCATCATATTTATTCATGGTAAGCATTATTATATGATTTGCTGAACTGATAATTCGTTAACAAGTCATTAGTTCTTGTTGCTATGGATACATCATAATTCTCTAATTGAAAGTAAAATGTTTCATGACAGGTAAATTATTGAACCTTGCTTTACAATATATCAATAATACAGCCACCTGCTAACTAAGGTCCAATTTTTTCCTGTAAGTGTGAAGTATGGGAAACTAGTTAGCTTCACTGATATGATCACCTTGCAAATATGGTCACTTTTGATGGGAACCGTAATAGCGAGGCTGCGCTGTATAGTGCTGTATTATTTGTACACCAAAGGTACCACAAGTTACATTTGGTAGGGGGAAATTTATCAGCTAAAGATCCAGGGGAGCTGTTGAGTTGTTAGTGAACAGCCTAAAAGCTTGAGTACTGTGACAGAAGTTAATTCAAGAAACCGAACACTGATGACAGGTTGTGAAATTTGATGTGTTTACCATCACGTGAATGTGCATGTTTCCAGTTCTACTCAGGCATGCGAACGCCACACACGCCATACCGTCTTCTTCACCTCGTGTGGACGCATGCACGCCACCTAGCGGGCTATGAGCAGCAAGACGCTCACGAGTTTCTCATTGCGACGCTTGATGTGCTCCATCAGCATTGCAAAGGTATACCTTAGTGACATTCCTCTTACGCAGTAGTGGTGTCTGTTATTATAAGGGAATTAGTGTTCGGTCTATTGATAGCCTTGATTATCCTGAATATGGATTCCGTCTGTGAATTACGTTTACTACAAAAAACAAATATAATAATTAATTTACTAAAATGTAGCGATGAAGCTTAGAAACATCTGATACTGTGTGCTGTATGTATGTAGTTAAGATGCAGGACTTATTTTTGGCAATATAACATTTTGTTTCAGTAGAGTGCTGATATTGGTACCGATGTTTTGTTACCATTTGAAGAGAAAAAAATGTAAACAAATATTTCTATAAATTGTTTCTCTGAAATGTTTACCTACCTTGCCTATCACTTGGCAACTAGGCGGGGTTTTGTAATTATTTGGGTAACGCTTCCTCAGTCGTAGAGGAAAAGACGCCAGAAATATTGCAGCTTTTCATGTTGATGTGACTGCAGGAAGCAACGGTCTGTCGAACAGCAATCCTCACCACTGCAACTGTATCATAGACCAAATCTTCACAGGAGGGCTGCAGTCAGACGTCACTTGTCAACAATGCAAGTAGGTATCAGCGACTGCAGAGTCTGAATGTTCAATGGATAACAGAATTAGAATGAAAAATGTACAGAGACCAATGCTGTGTTTTGATATATGTTATTCCAAAGTTTCTCTCTCCCAGAGTCACCCTAGGGTTGTAACATAGTCCCTTATCTCGCCATAGTCTCATAATATAATCCTTATCCTCCTGCAGGGTTATCTAGTAGTCCGTCCTTTTCCTATGCCAGGAATGTTTCATAGGCTGCCCTTAACCTACCCTAGGGTTGTCTCATAGTTCCCGATTTTCCACCCACACTCCAGTGTTGTCTCATAGTCTCCACTTTTACCCCACTGCAATGTTGTCTCATAGTCTCCCTTTACCCCACTCCAGTGTTGTCTCATAGTCTCCCCTTTTACCCCACTGCAATGTTGTCTCATAGTCTCCCTTTACCCCACTCCAGTGTTGTCTCATAGTCTCCCCTTTTATCCCACTCCAGTGTTGTCTCATAGTCTCCCCTTTTACCCCACTCCAGTGTTGTCTCATAGTCTCCCCTTTTACCCCACTCCAGTGTTGTCTCATAGTCTCTCCTTTTACCCCACTCCAGTGTTGTCTCATAGTCTCCCCTTTTATCCCACTCCAGTGTTGTCTCATGGTCTCCCCTTTTATCCCACTCCAGTGTTGTCTCATAGTCTCCCTTTTATCCCACTCCAGTGTTGTCTCATGGTCTCCCCTTTTATCCCACTCCAGTGTTGTCTCATGGTCTCCCCTTTTATCCCACTCCAGTGTTGTCTCTTCTCCTTTTATCCCACTCCAGTGTTGTCTCATAGTCTCCCCTTTTATCCCACTCCAGTGTTGTCTCATAGTCTCCCCTTTTATCCCACTCCAGTGTTGTCTCATAGTCTCCCCTTTTATCCCACTCCAGTGTTGTCTCATAGTCTCCCTTTTACCCCACTCCAGTGTTGTCTCATAGTCTCCCCTTTTATCCCACTCCAGTGTTGTCTCATAGTCTCCCCTTTTACCCACTCCAGTGTTGTCTCATGTCTCCCCTTTTATCCCACTCCAGTGTTGTCTCATGTCTCCCCTTTTATCCCACTCAGTGTTGTCTCATAGTCTCCCCTTTTACTCACCAGGTCTCAGTGTCTCCTTACCACTGCAATGTTGCTCTAGTCTCTTTACCCCACTCCAGTGTTGTCTCATAGTCTCCCCTTTTATCCCACTCCAGTGTTGTCTCATGGTCTCCCCTTTTATCCCACTCCAGTGTTGTCTCATGGTCTCCACTTTTATCCCACTCCAGTGTTGTCTCATGGTCTCCCCTTTTATCCCACTCCAGTGTTGTCTCATAGTCTCCCTTTACCCCACTCCAGTGTTGTCTCATAGTCTCCCCTTTTATCCCACTCCAGTGTTGTCTCATGGTCTCCCCTTTTATCCCACTCCAGTGTTGTCTCATAGTCTCCCTTTTATCCCACTCCAGTGTTGTCTCATGGTCTCCCCTTTTATCCCACTCCAGTGTTGTCTCATAGTCTCCCTTTTACCCACTCCAGTGTTGTCTCATAGTCTCCCCTTTTATCCCACTCCAGTGTTGTCTCATGGTCTCCCCTTTTACCCACTCCAGTGTTGTCTCATAGTCTCCCTTTATCCCACTCCAGTGTTGTCTCATAGTCTCCCCTTTTACCCCACTCCAGTGTTGTCTCATAGTCTCCCCTTTTATCCCACTCCAGTGTTGTCTCATGGTCTCCCCTTTTATCCCACTCCAGTCTTGTCTCATAGTCTCCCCTTTTATCCCACTCCAGTGTTGTCTCATGGTCTCCCCTTTTATCCCACTCCAGTGTTGTCTCATGGTCTCCCCTTTTACCCCACTCCAATGTTGTCTCATAGTCTCCCTTTACCCCACTCCAGTGTTGTCTCATAGTCTCCCCTTTTATCCCACTCCAGTGTTGTCTCATAGTCTCCACTTTTACCCCACTCCAGTGTTGTCTCATGGTCTCCCCTTTTATCCCACTCCAGTGTTGTCTCATAGTCTCCCTTTTACCCCACTCCAGTGTTGTCTCATAGTCTCCCCTTTTATCCCACTCCAGTGTTGTCTCATAGTCTCCCCTTTTATCCCACTCCAGTGTTGTCTCATGGTCTCCCCTTTTACCCCACTCCAATGTTGTCTCATAGTCTCCCTTTACCCCACTCCAGTGTTGTCTCATAGTCTCCCCTTTTATCCCACTCCAGTGTTGTCTCATAGTCTCCCCTTTTATCCCACTCCAGTGTTGTCTCATGGTCTCCCCTTTTATCCCACTCCAGTGTTGTCTCATAGTCTCCCCTTTTATCCCACTCCAGTGTTGTCTCATAGTCTCCCCTTTTATCCCACTCCAGTGTTGTCTCATGGTCTCCCCTTTTATCCCACTCCAGTGTTGTCTCATGGTCTCCCCTTTTATCCCACTCCAGTGTTGTCTCATAGTCTCCCCTTTTATCCCACTCCAGTGTTGTCTCATAGTCTCCCCTTTTATCCCACTCCAGTGTTGTCTCATGGTCTCCCTTTTATCCCACTCCAGTGTTGTCTCATAGTCTCCCCTTTTATCCCACTCCAGTGTTGTCTCATGGTCTCCCCTTTTATCCCACTCCAGTGTTGTCTCATAGTCTCCCCTTTTATCCCACTCCAGTGTTGTCTCATAGTCTCCCCTTTATCCCACTCCAGTGTTGTCTCATGGTCTCCCCTTTTATCCCACTCCAGTGTTGTCTCATAGTCTCCCCTTTTATCCCACTCCAGTGTTGTCTCATAGTCTCCCCTTTTATCCCACTCCAGTGTTGTCTCATAGTCTCCCTTTTACCCCACTCCAGTGTTGTCTCATGGTCTCCCCTTTTATCCCACTCCAGTGTTGTCTCATGGTCTCCCCTTTTATCCCACTCCAGTGTTGTCTCATGGTCTCCCCTTTTATCCCACTCCAGTGTTGTCTCATAGTCTCCCCTTTTATCCCACTCCAGTGTTGTCTCATGGTCTCCCCTTTTATCCCACTCCAGTGTTGTCTCATAGTCTCCCTTTTATCCCACTCCAGTGTTGTCTCATAGTCTCCCCTTTTATCCCACTCCAGTGTTGTCTCATAGTCTCCCTTTTATCCCACTCCAGTGTTGTCTCATAGTCTCCCCTTTTATCCCACTCCAGTGTTGTCTCATAGTCTCCCCTTTTACCCCACTCCAGTGTTGTCTCATAGTCTCCCCTTTTATCCCACTCCAGTGTTGTCTCATAGTCTCCCCTTTTATCCCACTCCAGTGTTGTCTCATAGTCTCCACTTTTATCCCCACTCCAGTGTTGTCTCATAGTCTCCCCTTTTATCCCACTCCAGTGTTGTCTCATAGTCTCCCCTTTTATCCCACTCCAGTGTTGTCTCATAGTCTCCCCTTTTACCCCACTGCAATGTTGTCTCATAGTCTCCCTTTACCCCACTCCAGTGTTGTCTCATAGTCTCCCCTTTTATCCCACTCCAGTGTTGTCTCATGGTCTCCTTTTATCCCACTCCAGTGTTGTCTCATAGTCTCCCCTTTTATCCCACTCCAGTGTTGTCTCATAGTCTCCCCTTTTATCCCACTCCAGTGTTGTCTCATAGTCTCCACTTTTACCCCACTCCAGTGTTGTCTCATAGTCTCCCCTTTTACTCCCACTCCAGTGTTGTCTCATAGTCTCCCCTTTTATCCCACTCCAGTGTTGTCTCATAGTCTCCCCTTTTACCCCACTGCAATGTTGTCTCATAGTCTCCCTTTACCCCACTCCAGTGTTGTCTCATAGTCTCCCCTTTTACCCCACTGCAATGTTGTCTCATAGTCTCCCTTTACCCCACTCCAGTGTTGTCTCATAGTCTCCCCTTTTATCCCACTCCAGTGTTGTCTCATAGTCTCCCCTTTTACCCCACTCCAGTGTTGTCTCATAGTCTCCCCTTTTACCCCACTCCAGTGTTGTCTCATAGTCTCCCCTTTTACCCCACTCCAGTGTTGTCTCATAGTCTCCCCTTTTATCCCACTCCAGTGTTGTCTCATAGTCACCTGCTTTACAACACTAAGAGTTGTTTCATAGTTTCCCCTTTTACCCTACGCCATGTTCTCATAGGTTCTCCTATTTACACTTCCTCACAGTTATCTCATTCTCCCCTTTACCCTACCCCAGCTTCTTCCTACCTTACCCATGGGTCGTCTCACTCTACCCTAGAGTTGCCACAGTCTTACCCCATCCCACAACTGTTAATGCCATCAAGAGGCCTATTGTTTACTGTCTGTGTTTACAGACTATACACGTACATAATGAAATATTCTACGAAACATTTACATTTCCGTGTCATGCTTGGTTGCAGTAATGTATCCACAACGATAGATCCTTTCTGGGACATATCATTGGACCTAGGACCAACAGAGGCTGAAACAGGTCTGTCTACATCTTGTAGTCTCATAGTTAGTCATGTTTGTCATACACTGCAATAACATATATCTGTAGTGGTTCAATGGCTAGACAGTCGACTTAAGAGAACCTGGGTTTGAATCCTACGCAACCGGGTCAACCCTAGGGCAAGTTTTTTCACTCTACATTGCGCCAGTTCACTCAGCTATATGAATGAGTACCTAGCTACAGACGATGGTGGAGATTTGTGTGTTAATAGTCTTCATGCATTGATTGCAGTGTGACTGGATGTTTCCCAGAGAACTCTTGCACTGATGTAGTAGAGATGATTGCATAAGAAGTTAGCAATGCATCCTGTGTACAAATGTCCTTATTAATCACAATGAGTAGTCAGGGCAGATATATAGTTTGGCAAACTGGAATGCAGCCACACATCAAATCATCTTATAACTAACCAAAATCGTGCAAGCAAACCTCCATATCCTCATTGGTTCTGCTCCTGGTAGTTGCAAGAATTAACAAAAACTATGTCTTTTTTATATGTAACTCAAGTTCCAATGCCATAATGCCTAATGTCATAATATATATTGTCATTTGGTTACTGAAACTTTGTCACTAAATCATAAAAGTAACAACAGAAGGATGTATGTTACATGGCAGTCGAGACGTATCATGAACTTGCAGTAAGTTCGTGCAGGATTATGACGAGGCCATGACTTGTGCATCATTGTTTAACTTCAGACTTTCCAAACGGAATAGACAAGTTTGAAGAACCTACCTCACTGACGAATTGCCTCAAGAGGTGAGTATTCCTCGAGTTAATACACACAAAGGTATCTTTTTAAAGCTATTTTTAAAATAGAAACAGATGGCTACCCTTTGATGTAATGCACCCATTAGAAAACAACTAACAGTTTGCTACCACAATCAACATTTTCACATCAATGGTTAACTAAGAATGCTGTGTAAAAATGGAAGATTCAAATAAAATATCCGATACCCCATAGGCTGCCATCTTACTCATGTCAAATAGCATGATCAATAACCCCTCAAGTTGTGACATTGGTAGGTCACACCATGTTCCTAGGTTTGATTGACATACGTGTATATGGATATGCCAGTGCATTTATTAATTTATCTATATGCCACGTCACACTTTTGCATGCATGTCATACCATGAGCCGTGTGGATGCAGTACTTTACAAAATACTGCTCTCACGCAAATTTGATGATTTTTTTCTATTGTAAGCTGATGCAGAGACTACAGACTACAGACTACAGGATAATACAAATATTTCCCAATGTACATCAAATAACTTATTTAATGGAAAATGGCGTAATCGACTGAGAACAGTATCATATCATTAAAACGAAATGTTTGGCCAAAATGTAACCGCATTAATATGCATGACGTCAGCCTTTCCACATAAATGGTGCTGCCTATGCACCTTGAATTTTATGTCTTCAATAGGTTTTCCTGGTAATTAACCTACTGTGATAAAAAATTAATTGATGCGCAGCCCAAACAGTTGACTTTTGTAACCCTTTACTGTAAGTCTTAAAAAAAACAGATGATGTAGTATGATGACACAGTTTATTATGGGGAAATTAATGTTACTACATGTTCATATCCATAATAAAATATTTTGGTTATTCTGTCAGCATCTAAATAAAGAGCGTAGTCATCTTAGTTTTTGTCCATAAGTGGACTAAACCTTCCTTATTATGTTAACTTTTTGAATGAGTACGGTATAGATATGTGTGGTTGAGTCCGAATTGATTGAGGTGATCAGATTTGCATGTTTGGTTTAAATTACGTAATTTTGGAAATGTTTCTTTCAGATTTACAAGGCCTGAGTACCTTGGCAGTTCGGCTAAGATAAAATGCAGTATATGTCAGAGTTACCAAGAATCAACAAAGCAGCTCACGATGAAGAAACTTCCTCTTGTTGCTTGTTTTCATCTCAAGGTAACCAAAAACGTTTGTCAGCTTATCGTAAAGCTGACAATATCATTTGTAGTGTTTTGTTTGGTGACATTCCTATCAACTAATTAATGACAGTTAGGCCATGATCACTGGTTTATTTACAATCCAATGAATGTTAGTTTGTATGTATAATAACATACCTGTTTATTAATGAGTAGTCCAAGTTAAATTGCTAGTACTGTTTTGTAGATTTATAGGTAGCTTTACAAGAAACAGATTTACGTAATTTTAAATATTTGCATACCTGGCAGTTGTGTTTTGTATAACTGCATACCGTGCGTTAGTAAGTTTAGACAAATGTAAATTTATGGTTCGTAACATTACATGTATCTCCTGCAAATGTTCCGAGGGAGGCTCAATCAGTTGGAAACATTTTACGCAAAGTGTCTTAAGGCTGACAACTGTTTCTCATTTTCGTCGCAACAATCGCCATTTATGAATACTCCATAAAACCAATTTCTTCATGTGTGTGTAAGTGATCCCATATGGAGTGTGGGCAGTTTTGATAAACATAACCTGGTTGCGTATTCAGAGATTTGAGCACTCAACGGGTTATCACAAGAAGATCTCCACGTATGTGTCGTTCCCAGAAGAACTGGACATGACGCCGTTCATGTCCTCATCCCGTAACCATAACAACGGCTACAGCGAACAGGTGATACGGGAGGCAGCCTCATGTCTTTCAAGTGACTACAAGTGAGTCGCTTTCTGGTTTCGTTGTCATGACAACAGCTATGGATGTCTGCTAAAGCCAGTGTATCATTGTAGCACAGGAGAGTGACTAGGTTATGATAGTTTAGTGAAAATTAACGAAGGGATGTTATAAGCAAGTAGCACGCGCTACTTGCTCATGTAAATGTGGAACCATCGGAGAAGGAAATGTGGTGATGTAATCAAGTACCATATTCCACTTGCAGGTACTCGCAACTGATTCGTTTAAACATGGAACAGTGGTATATGGAAACAAGTCAGATGATGTCAACAAGTAGCCCACTTTACTACTTGCGAATATTAAATGGAACAGTTGGGGAAATAAATAAAAGGACGATGTAAACAACTAGCCCACTCTACTTGCAGATTCTCACTGCTTGTGTCATATGTCAGATACTCTACTTGCAGATACTCCCTGTTGTGTCATATGTCAGATACTCTACTTGCAGATACTCCCTGTTGTGTCATATGTCAGATACTCTACTTAAAGATACTCTACTTGCAGATACTACCTGTTGTGTCATATGTCAGATGCTCTACTTAAAGATACTCTACTTGCAGATACTCCCTGTTGTGTCATATGTCAGATTATCTACTTGCAGATACTCTACTTGCAGATACTCTACTTGCAGATACTCTACTTGCACATACTCTACTTGCAGTTACTCTACTTGCAGATACTCTACTTGCAGATAATTTACTTGCAGATAGTCTACTTGCAGTTATTCTACTTGCAGATACTCTAGTTGCAGTTACTCTAGTTGCAGATACTCTACTTGCAGATACTCTACTTGCAGTTACTATACTTGCAGTTACTCGCTGTTGTGTGATATTCACAAGTAGTCCACTCTACTTGCAGATACTCTACTTGCAGTTACTCTACTTGCAGATACTCTACCTGCAGATACTCTACTTGCAGATACTCTATTTGCAGATACTCTACTTGCAGATACTCTACTTGCAGTTACTCTAGTTGCAGTTACTCTAATTGCAGATACTCTAATTGCAGATACTCTACTTGCAGATACTCTACTTGCAGATACTCTACATGCAGATACTCTACTTGCAGATACTCTACTTGCAGATACTCTACTTGCAGTTACTCGCTGTTGTGTGATATTCACAAGTAGCCTACTCTATACTTGCAGATACTCTCTGTTGTGTGACATTCACAAGTAGTCCACTCTATACTTGCAGATACTCTCTGTATGCTGTGGTCAACCACCGGGGCACAGCTGACTCGGGTCACTACACGAGCTTCGTGCGCCAGCACAAGGACTACTGGTTCCGGTGTGAGGACCATTTAGTCATCAGGGCCAAGCTCGAGGAGGTGCTTCGCAGTGAAGGGTCAGTAGCAACAGGCATCAAGTTAGCGGTTCACAAAGTCAAACAAATGTGTAGTAATAATAATAATATGATTTTTCTCTAGCACTAATTCCCGCATAATGCACTGTACAAGCAATATAGTAAATGTATGCATTAAGTGCTGGTTGGTTTGTATGTTGAAACTAATCGTGTCACCTAGTGAATGGAACATGTTAATGCAACCTGATGATGACAGCCAGTTTGAGTGATAACGATGACAGATGGTACATCATGTAATGGGGGGAATTAGAGCCAATGCTCATTACTTACTTAATTGTTTGGGCTTTGCAATGTTATGAGGTTATTCCTTGTTGTTGACAGGAGTTGGTTTTCTGGTATTTTAATGTAATATTTTATCAATCTAACCGTGTGCTATAGTTACAAGCAACCCCCTCTGCCTTCAGATACTTGCTGTTGTGTGATATTCTCAAGTAGTCCACTCTACTTGCAGATAAAATGTGAGCTCCGTAAATACTTTATTCTGCATTTCTACATCGTAACTTTAAAACAAAGTACTGTTTATTTGAAAAAATTGCTCCCCGTTCAAGATGTACAGTATTATGTAGTCCTGACGCCTGTCGTTGTGTTTTCAGCTACCTGCTCTTCTATCACAAACAAATACTCGAGTACGAGTGACAGTGACATCTGCTGGTGAGAGACAGAATGAGGCAGTTATCAGGAGTATTCTCTTCAAACTCTCTACATCTGCTGCGCAAACGGCCCGCCACTGGGACTGACCTTGCTGGGACGATCTGACAATTTACACGCATTCCTCATGCCCGGTTCAGCTTGTCAGTAAACCAGCCAAGCAGTGATCTAGCGTTCCTGGGTGTCGTATCATGCTGCTTATGCATGCATTCACATCATGTTCTGAGTCACCCACCAGTTTTGCGTAGTCAGTTACCATGATTCGTGTGATATTTACGAGTGGTGATATTACGGAGAGGAATGTATGCGCTGAACCTTAATCTGGAATCAGTATTTCTGTAGCGGTGTGTGAGTGTGTAGTGTGCTTAGTGTGCTTGTGAGAGGGCGTTCAGTGTATCGGTGGGACAGTTCGACCGGTCAGCGTCTGAACTTGACCCCTGCCTAGGGAGAAGCATGGTCATCTCGTTGACGGTGATCACAAGGAAGTGATCATTTGAATAGTGACCTCGTCTTCTGACTGACGTCACATATGTTGGTGTTGTTGTTGTAATCAAATGGAGTAATTGTGACGGTATAATCTGTTGTTCTGCAGTTGTTCAGTGCCATGCTCTGTCACTTGTTCGGAGGTGCAGAACCGTTTTGTGCCACTCGCGAGACCGACACGCCACCGCCGCGCAAATCACAGTCGTAATTCACAAGCAGGACGTTTAAGCAGCTCTCCGATGAATGAGGGAGAGAAGTTACACAGCAGCAACAAATCATGTGAACGTTTTATTGGGTAACAGAAGAAGTTATTCACTCGCAGCGTCTTCCTGCCTCTTCCGATCAGGTTTTGTGATTCAGTGACATTCAGTCATAGAGGGATTATTTTACCAAAGTTCGCTGCTCGGGTAATGTGCGCTCAAGCATTGCCCCGTCGTTGTCTTTGCCGAGCTTTGTTCAGTCCTTATATCGGACAGTTTTGGCACAAAGCAAAGACTTTTGTCACAGGGTAGAATATGCCTACTTCCTTTGATATGTATGAGGATTGGGAGGCATCCATGCATTATGTACGCAGGGAAGGTGAGAGGGAATAACAGGGAAAAGGGGGGTAAAACGAATGACAGGGGGTAATAGGGATTGTGTATGCAGTATGTAAATGTGTGGAGGTTGTCAGAGTTACTGAGTACTGTACGTAAGGTAGATGGGAATGGATTGGACCTGACCTGGGCACCATATGACTTGGGGTCAGATCACAGGCATACAAAAACAAGGGGGTCATTTTCCATAATTTAAGTAGTCGTACATAATTTATAGGCGACCCCTTGCTTAGGTTGTGCGTCAGTTTAAGACGTGTGCTCTCATAGAACATATGCCATAGTATTACAAAATATTTGGTTTGTCTATATATTTCATTTGTTTACATATCACTGCGGTGTGGTCGTACATTAATTTAATTAATATGCATCATACTTCAGTAGGCACTGTGCCAACATAAACACTTATTACATTGGGGTATGCAAGTCGACAATATTGCTCAAAATTTATGACATATTTGTAATGTCGGTGAATCAGTTGTATCTAATTACGTCTAACCTGGCTACAAATACATAGCTTTAAGAATAATTGGCTACATATTTAGAATAGTTGGCAGCCTGCTCGAATTCACACAATGTGCTCGGTAGAATACGAGATTTCTGGTCAAGCTAACTTTTTTCGAAAACAGTGGAGATTGTTTCTTTAAATGAGTGTACATGTGCATGTATGTGTGATTGATTTTGTAATGTTTCATTTGCAAGGGTTCAATAGTAATATATGAAGACTTGTTGGCTGCCTGCCTGCGTGCACACACACACGTGCATTCAGCTGGGAAAACTATTTATATTACTTGGCTGTTCATATCTGGGTCACGTTCAGGCGTTAGTGTGTGCTGTGAATGGGTATTTAATGCCATGGCATCACCATTAATAAAACGGACAGCGAAAACGGTAATTCGTAATAGCACGTGTATGTAATATTATTAAGAGCTGGTATAATGACGTTTAAGAAATATATATACTAATATATATGTGTATGTATATTGAAGGATTGACGCGATAGGTAAAATATTTAACAATGTCATTGTTGTTTTATTGCAACCTCAGATGCTACAGCCGTGCATTGCATCGTGTTGGTGCAATGAAGTTTGTGATTAATAATGTATATTTATTTTTCTACTCATTTCTAGTGTGTTTCTACGCTGTATGGCTACATAAGCTTCTGGTCACTGGTGACTACACACTACATTATAGATGGGCAGCATGGCATACGATGTGATAATTAATGCTCCCTATTCAATTCTTCCGTCAGCAAGGCACAAATTTATCTCGCAGCGCCACAGCAATCAGTTTACTGTGGAATGAAATCTTAAAAGTCACGATGTTGTTCATTTGAAACTAAATCTAGAAATGTCATTAGCTTTGTTAGAATTAGCTAAGTAATATAATTTTTCTTTAAATTTTATTTTATTTTGTGTGCTGTCGAACATATTTTTGCAACAATTTCAGTGGAATCAATAAAATGAGAAACAAGCGTTTTGCACAAAAGAACTGAAACGTGTTTTTTTTCTTCAGTAAAATAGTTTGTTGCAAGATATTATTTTGTAGTCTCTTCATAAACCAGTAGACAAGTGCCCGTGTTGTCCATGTTGCTCCATTTCAAATTTGTTGTTTTCTACGATGTGATCACATGTAATTGCGTGTACTGTGTGCAGCTGCTGCTGTTAACTCTCCGTGTTTAATCGTGTGTCCAACAACCATTTGTAGTATAACGGTCTGCCAGTTATCTAGGAAGCATTCATTAATTACATGAACAATCCCAATATGCTTATCAGGCTCAAGATGTGATATATAAAAAGCTGTTGCCTACAGCATTATGGAAATAATAATTTCTCACTGTTCAGCAACGTTTTTGACAAACCAGAATGGAATTTTACTCTCCCGTGGAAGAATTCACGTGGTGTGTCGGAAATAAATTGGGAACCACCAAAACTTACAAATGCAGGATAATAATACAGCATCTTGGCAAAGTAGATATCTTGTTCGCCCCTTTGTAAATGCCGGTAGTGTTATCCCTGGATAACTGGACAGATGCCATGTGCCAGTTGTCTGGATACAGGGCAAGACGTGACCACAGTGTATGTATTTTTGTTTTGCCTTTTTGTAAATAAAAGAAAATAACCGAGAACACACTCGTCTTGTCATTTGGTAGCATAATCGATGATGTACTGATTTACATGTAGCCACAGAGGAACCCACCAATTATTTGCCGCGGCGCCATCTGGAGAATGGATCACCATCGAATTCTCTCATGTAGGATAAAAACACTCACTAGACCATTTATGGTACATGTAAGTAAATAAATAGCATTGCTTTTTAAATACACAACCATTTGGTTGGTCAGAGGTCAGCAGTTCAAGCATGTGGGTAAACACATAACGAGGCGAGTGGACTTCGGCAATTGGGAAGAAATTCACTTACAATGATCCTAAGTTGGTGTATTATATATATTTATTTAAATACATGTATATATGCTTATGTGTATTAATATGCTAATTTTGGCAATGTTACACATTCAGTTTCACTATTTATGTACAGATTAGTGACACTTAATATATTGGTGGTCTAGTATTGTGGCATTAACATTTGAATGTTCTCGTAAGACCACAATGTCAAAGTGGCATTGTCGCTGTCACAGTGGTACATCGCAGTGTCCATATGTATGTCCCCATAATATTGTGTCACGAAGACAACACTACACATCCCCATAGTTGATGTCCCATCCTACGAACCCTGTCACATGTGTTTGTCATAACATGGCTGTCATGGTGACACTAACCATATGTATGTTGTTGAATCATCACGATGCAAATCTGCTTGTAATCCTCCACAGTTCCTACAGCAAATAAAAAGCACAATTTTACAGATAAACACACTCATTTCTACAAGCAAAATATTTTGTGATTCACAAACTTTTTTCAAAGAGCTTCACAACAGCCACTTGTGGCTTACTACACTCTGTAGCTGTGTTTTGTTCCAGAAGAGAATGTTATTCCTGTGAAGATAACTTGCAATATTTCATATATTTTGACACCAGAATTATGTATTTTTAATAAAGACTAAGGGAAGTTAATTTCTTATTCCCAATCTAAATTAATCCTATTCTAAAATTACAAAACTGCTATTCAAATAATGTTTTAGACCTTTCTTACCCTGTTCAAAACCATTTTGATCATGTTGTTTTGTACATTTTCTGCATAGATTGTTGCGACAGCCAACATCCAGTGGTGGCGTCCCTGAAGTAAGGTTTATCAGGGTTTATCTCATTTGCAATATGTAATAAGAATAATGTCACATTTCTTGGACAAAACTGAGAAGCCATCGCCTCAACTACTTGCCAGTTGTTGTGTCCTCTCGTACTGCAGGAATTGTGGGAAGGTTGTGTCAATCCTCTGCACGTCATACTGTAGCGCACCCTGCGTCCGCTGTAGATTATTCATGCACTCGCAGAAGTGGTCGTAGGCCGGGCATGCAACTTCTAAGTCCGAGAGGGTGAAGTTCAACCTGCAAACAGGTTGTGCCATCTAGTGGATAGTTCATAATACCAATTACAAGCATCACATCAAAAAAAATTAGATCACACTTATAAAACAAACATCTATAAATTAGGAGCAATTGTGGGATAGTTTCACTGTTAACTTTGCATAATTATAAGTGAATCACCTCCAAGGTGCTCACCTCCGCTCATCTCTATCTATAGCCATTCACTCCCAAAGAATCTCTCTGGTGATTTATAAAAAACACAAACTTAGATAATTAGTGGGTTTTTTCATGGATAATTGATTCGTCTGACATTCACCAGGAAGTGTTTCTGAAGAGATAAAAACACAATAATGGTGATAATTGGTGGGCTGGTTTGTTGTGTCATTGGGGGTGCAAATATCGTAGAATACCACTGTTAAACATGTCGATGTCATCATTATATATGGTCATGGTCACATGGTGCCACCTTGAAGGGATTTTGTTCAAAAGACACTGTTGTGAAATCAATATTTGTTGATTTGTTGAAAAAGTTTAGAGCAGTATTAAATTTATACCAACTGTCACTACTATTATCAAAAGTAACCATTTCTATTAATAGTATGGTACTGTTATATTGACTGTCATTAACACTGACAGCTCAAAGTATCATTAAACTTGCATCAATGACAATCAGACATTAATAATTTTACCCTGGCAGAAAGACGTGCTGCCTGAATTGTTCTTAAGTTGCAGCAATAAATATTATATTCAAATTACAGACCTGGTTCAAGTGTGTGAATGATCAACTACATGTCAAACATTGGTCTGAAATATCAGACAATAGTGTAACATCTTATAACCAACCTTTTCTCGAGCGACAGAAAGAGTGACTTTGGCGGTGGATGATGCATGAGTCTCTTAACAGTGTTGAAGAATGCGTCAGTTAGAGTATCATCGTAGATCACTACAAACACAGCAAGCTGAAAATGTAAACAATATTCAAGTGTATCTGACATAATAATAATACTTTATCTAGTCACCATCAAATCCAGGACTATCAGTAGAGCCTGTGCTCCGTTCATGGATCATTACAAAATTGAAAAAATATATACAGAAGAAATAAATAATACTAATAATTCTAACAAATATATGGATGCATCAATAAGAATAAATGGAATATAATATAAAACCTAGATTATATTAAAATTAATAAGTTAAAACATACTAAAAATAAAAATAATATAACAACCAAAATAACCACCAATTAAGACACAGTGGCAGAGTTTTGCAGAACAATTTCCTGTAACATTTTACACGTTTTATTGTTCAGCTTTCCTAGGCTAAACAAATATGCCATGATAATGTAGATATGTTATCATAAGATAAAACACTATGAACCGTCATGGAAGAAAACCTTTGGCATTACTGCTTCGAAAACACAACTAATTTACAAATATATTAAGGCCTATGGACACTCAGGAAAAAGCTATTAACAGCCATAATTACAGTTTGTAGTACCTGTTAGATCTTTACACTATTTTTGGAAGACTCTGTTGGTAGAATTTGTTCGATAAATTGTATGGATTACCTAGAAAGGCACGATTGATTTGTAGCCACAAAAAGTTTCAAGTGATAGTCATGAAACTCATAAGAGTAAATTCTCAATTGATGTACTGTGTCCAGTACATGAAGTTGTTCAAGGAGCTTTACACTTTATGTACTGTGTCCAGTACATGAAGTTGTTCAAGGAGCTTTACACTTTATGTACTGTGTCCAGTACATGAAGTTGTTCAAGGAGCTTTACACTTTATGTACTGTGTCCAGTACATGAAGTTGTTCAAGGAGCTTTACACTTTATGTACTGTGTCCAGTACATGAAGTTGTTCAAGGAGCTTTACACTTTATGTACTGTGTCCAGTACATGAAGTTGTTCAAGGAGCTTTACACTTTATGTACTGTGTCCAGTACATGAAGTTGTTCAAGAGCTTTACACTTTATGTACTGTGTCCAGTACATGAAGTTGTTCAAGGAGCTTTACACTTTATGTACTGTGTCCAGTACATGAAGTGTAAGAGCTTTACACTTTATGTACTGTGTCCAGTACATGAAGTTGTTCAAGGAGCTTTACACTTTATGTACTGTGTCCAGTACATGAAGTTGTTCAAGGAGCTTTACACTTTATGTACTGTGTCCAGTACATGAAGTTGTTCAAGGAGCTTTACACTTTATGTACTGTGTCCAGTACATGAAGTTGTTCAAGGAGCTTTACACTTTATGTACTGTGTCCAGTACATGAAGTTGTTCAAGGAGCTTTACACTTTATGTACTGTGTCCAGTACATGAAGTTGTTCAAGGAGCTTTACACTTTATGTACTGTGTCCGGTACATGAAGTTGTTCAAGGAGCTTTACACTTTATGTACTGTGTCCGGTACATGAAGTTGTTCAAGGAGCTTTACACTTTATGTACTGTGTCCGGTACATGAAGTTGTTCAAGGAGCTTTACACTTTATGTACTGTGTCCAGTACATGAAGTTGTTCAAGGAGCTTTACACTTTATGTACTGTGTCCAGTACATGAAGTTGTTCAAGGAGCTTTACACTTTATGCCTGGCAGACCTGTGCAATCAAACGCCATCTTGACTTCTCTTTGGCAAGTATTCAGCCATGTTGTAATTACTGTGCAAACAGTACCCGTACACACAAATACCCACCACTGTCTGTAGCCAGGTACTCACTCAGACTGCTGAATGAATGGACTGGAGCAGTGTGGAGCAGGGTGGAGCAGGGTGGAGCAGTGTGAAGCGAACGGAAAAATTTTGCTTCAAAATAGCAAAAAGAAGATTAAAAATTGTGTTCAATTGATCAAGAGTGACGCTCATGTCATTGTGCCATTTAGTCCTCATGGGATGATGTCATTACTGATGTGAGACGTTGCCACAAACAAGCAATGCTCACCGTCAGCAGCAATGATAACTTGCACACACGTAAGACCTTCCACGTCTGATGGTGTCCACGAATACGCTCCCTCTGAAATGTGACAGAATATATGTCACCTTGCCATTAGTAATAGCCACAGAAGCAGACAGAGTATTAATTACAAAGTCCATGCAAGTACATACAAGGGAGTTACAACATGTGTAAAATATTACACCAACAGACGGAATCTTAATTAATAACTATGCATTTATTTATGTATTTAATAAATGCAATTATTTTAATAAATGCAAGTTTGCAATACAATTCAATCACCACATTCATCTGAAAATTCGCTGACATAAAACAATTATTTTAGAAATAAATCAGCCACTGTTTACCCTTTTTCAGGGAGTCCGACATCCAGTTGAGTTCACGGACACATACGGCATCACGGTCTCTGTATAAGTGTCTGTTATTCCAGGCATTTCTTTCACAAGTCTCTAATACCTCCATACCAATATCTGAAAATGCACTTCTGTTACATAACCAACACTATTTTGATACAAACACATTGCATGTTGATTATATGAACATCTTCACACAATGTGGTAACGTTATTCCACTTTGACGTTTTGCATCTAGTGTGTGTCCAACAACCCTTAATTTGTAGCCTACGTCAACTATCTGGTATGAAGGCTTCATAAAATTTCTCACAAATCTTTTTCTCTTTGATGTTCATCAGCATATTACATAAAACTAAGGCTTTTGTTGCTTTCTTTCTGACATCCTTGTTGTCTGAGCAGTGAATTTATCCATTCTTTAGAATTGGTAGTTTTGAGAGTTTAATGTAAGAATTTTATGACGGTATCATATCAGGGTGTGACCATATTCACAGTAGAACAACACAACACAATAACTGACAAAAACACTATACAGCTAAGTTAAATTATAGGTATGATATAGTCACTCAGTTAATGCACCTGTACAAAAGACTTGCTTAGCAACTGTTGCCATGGCGATACTTGCAAGTCCAGGTCCTGCTCCGAGCTCAAGTGCCCGGATGTCCTGGAAGGTGTTCTTGTTGCCAAAGATGTAATCAGCCAGAAGCAGAGAGCCAAGCCAAACCTGAGGAACAAGTCAGCGCATCAACTGGTGCATTTTGTCACATGGTAGAACTTTGTGAACAGCAAAGGTCTATTCTGCGCATGAGTCAAAAATACAAATCCATACTGATATTTCAGGATAGCTTAGAGTTGCTGTAATGAATATAGAAATGGATGATTGAATGAAAAAAATAAATGTATGTATGTGCATGTGCGTGTGTGCATGTGTGCATGTGACCATGCGTGCATGCGTGCGTGCATGCGTGCATGTGTGTTTGTGTGTGTGTGTGCATGTGCGCGTGCATGTGTGCGCATGTGTGCGTGTGTGGTACATGGTGTGTTATACGTATGTTTGCGTGTGTGCGTGTATGAGTGTGTGTGTGCATGTGTGCGTTTGTGTGTATATATGTGTATATGTCTGTGTGTGCCTGCATGTGTGTGTCTGTTATGTATGTCATACATACATGCATGCATGTATGAATGTGTGACAGATATCTAACCTGAAGACCGACGTCCTTTAAAGTAGTTCCCATTACATGTTCTGTAAATGACAAAATCGCAGCAATTAGCATCCTGCGGCCGCTGCAGACACAATGTGGCAGTGGCAGATGGAGTGAGACAACAGCTGACAGATTCAGTACGGAGTGTAGGAGATGGTAGGGTGCAAGAACAGAAGCAAGTCTCTGGTTTCCAAGTATGTGAATGAGTACCACCCTGTACTTGAAATCTATAAGTATGAATACATGTACCAATTCACAAAAGTTACAGAAAAACATAAGTTTAAACCACACTGTCACGTGTTTTCCAGAATGTTATTTCCTAATCTATCATGTTAGGTTATCAGACTCGAATAATTATAATGCAGAAATCACCGATGAATTAAATGCAAAACACTTCAATGTAGTATGAGCAATTTTATGCAAATGTTTTAAAGGATTTATAGACCAAGAATTTTTTGGGAATACAATATAGAAAGAATGTTAAGGAGATGTCAATATGTATGACTGGGACATTGGTGAATAATGTATTGCTAAGTGGTGGTTGAGATGCCAGTATTTTATCACCTATTGTTATGACATCCAACTTGTCACTAGACATTCTTCTTTCAACCACAAAGTCGCCATCTTCATCGACACCAAAGTCTTCTTTCGTGTCTGATGTGTCCACTGCATCATTTCGATGAAAAACAAACCTGGAGATGACAACTGAAATATAATGACCCATTGTCACATTTAACTACAGTCAAAGCCATCCATCTGTCATTTGGATGGGTTAAAACTGTTGTGGAAGGGTAGAAATATCAGAGGACGGGTGGTGGATAGGTAAAAAATGAAGGAGCCAAAAGAGCCTTCAAAAATCATCGATATTTTCATCAGTTATGCCTTGACAATGGGTGTAAATGGGTTTCACACGTGTCTGTAGTTTATTTCAGCTCATAAAACACATCTCAACTGGCTTGTAAGTATATCAGTTAACATTGACATGTCCAACCAAAATAATATGTGATTGGCAAAAATGTAAGCCTGCATAAGACCCTGACTATAGTAATAATTATGTATTCAACTATTATATTATAACCCTGTTGTAACCAATTTGGCACAGTTTAAGTATTTCTAACAATTACAGAATCAATGAAAAGGTGTATAAAATGCTACACATCTGAGGATCCAACTAACAATAACTAACATTAATTGTGGCAATAAAAGATTGCATATGTACCAGGTATATATCTATAATTTAAAAAAACAATTATGTATAGATAGGTGTGTGTGTGTGTGTGTGAGTGTGTGCGTGTGTGCGTGTGTGCGTGTGTGCGTGTGTGCATGTATATGTGTATCTTCATCAATTGTGCATGTATCCGGTTAACATTTTGCATGTAATCTACCTGGCATATTGGGATGGTTCTTAGATTTTAACATTTCATTTGGAGGGTTTGAGAAGTTAGGAGGCTCAATACTTCAAAAGGTTGTGCTCCATGGAACTAAAGGGTATGGTTATGCAAAATGCGCTTTTGAAACATTAGTAACATAAAAACAAATATACCATTTTCAACTATGTCACTCGATGAGTGAGCAATTTTCATTTGTTTTTTATGTTTCAAAAGCGCATTTTGCTTAACCATACCCATTCAACAACAATGCCTGCAACATATCTTAATGAGAAATTGCCAAAAATACTTTTGTTACATTTCAGTAAAATAATTGGAGGCATTGTCATATTGCAGTGCAAAACGTTTACGGAACCGCACTGTGACATTTAATTTATATACATCATTAGCATAGACATGGCTTTACTTGGACAAATTCTTTATCTGTAATGCAAAGCTGAGTAACTCGATCAGGTAGAATTTGTATCCAGGGCTGAGGGCATAGGATCTCAGGATCATAATTTTCAGAAGTTGCACAGGTGACTGCCTTTCCCCCAAGCACCGCTGAGTAACTTGGCTAGTTACAACATAATGATATTGTTTGTATCCAAGAAGGGTCCATGTTGTATACAAAATAACCTGTTACCTGGATATTGTTTGCGGCAGATGTTGTCAGGATGTAGCGAGTGTGACCTCTCAACGTGAACGTCTGAAAGAGTCACCTCATGTGGCTCCATCTATGATCCCGAACTTCACCTCCACAGCTCTACCTGTGAACAAAAGTATTAGAAACATATTCAACATTTAAGTGGAGTATACATATATCATTATTCGTAATTTGTTACATTATATGTACATGTACTTGTGTGTCATAATTTAATTGTTTAAAATAGTAATGAAATATTTAGTATCGTTGCATCTCATTTATGGAAGATAGACAAACTAGAAGACATCACTTAACATATCAGTGAACGGATAGTGTAATCTCTGTACCATAAAGTATACATTCTTCATGATAGATACACTAAATATATATATAAACAAATTGTTTTCTACCAAAATTGCTTATATATTAGGCCAATTTGACACTGTTGACTGCATAAGCATGATGTCAGTTTGAAGTACCTAATAATACTTATACAGGCCGTAATTGAATCATAGATTAGATAGTCTATGACCAAGACTCAGTCTTGACATAGTTGACTTAGACATTAGACCCTAGGCCCCTAGGGCTTAGCTAGCCTATACTTGGCCTGGCTTTGGCCTATGCCTATGTTTTATGTATCCCTTCAGGCACCTCCAATAACCAATATACACCACCACCCCGTCCCCCTCCACACCCCATCCCTACCACACCCTCACCCTTGATTTGTACTTTTCCCCACCCACCTCACCCTTGCACTACAACATAACAGAAACAGAAACAGTATTATGACAAGCCTGCAATTGCTGCAAAAGCACACATCATATATGACATGCATCCTAAATACACACCGTCATATTGAGGGAGATGTCATGGAATATTAGTTTGTAAACACAACTAATAGTTATACTCATATACCTATTCAAAAACATTATAACAGAGACGCCAAAGGCAAAGCATTGGCTTGGTCCGTCAGACCGAGAGAGTGGAAGGGTTAATTGCCACTTCCGGGTCAACCTCGTTCTTGGATGTCAGTCAACCAATGGGCTTTGTTAAAATTCCGTCGTTGTCGCGAATGGTGTCTTTAGCGCGGGTTCAAACAAGCTAAGGTTTTGGTTGACACATGCCACACAAATATGAGGCCAAAGAAACGAGATCAGCAGGTCTTGGAAGAACCAAAGTCACAGTTGGATCAAGCACAAGCCGACCATGAACTGTTCCTACAAGCTTTTGAAAGTAAAAGTGTTTATTTCCTCCAATCTGTTGCTGTGTAATTTGTTTCCAAGATGGCTTCGATGATGGAACGGATGTTGTTGATGTTTTGTGTATTGAAGATTCCTATGTATTTAGTTTCTTTCTGTGTTGCTGAACTATTTTGAATTTTCGACTTTCGTCATATGTCTGATTAATGCCGGTCCTCTTACTACAGTTTATCAGCTTCTGGGACGGACAGTCATATATCAAATTAACTGTGAATGATGAATCATTCGACAATCTCCCAAATCCCAATATACATACTACCAGTACCAGTCCAATTACTGAGTTAATTCACAGAAAGCGGCAGGATTAAGGGTTACCAGCATGGGCAACTTTAACTGGATCAAAGATTCCACTTGGCATAAAATAGGCCACTAATGCATGTAATACATAAGATACAAATGGAAGATTACTGAACATTGAAATATAACAAAACTGTTCAGCTTTAATGTAATTTGAATTATTTTATTTTAGAGCCAACACAGATTTACCGGTATCTGCGAACAAGGAACTTGATTTCGGTGAGCCATTTTTTTAGACAGAAATGGGAGATCTACATGTACAGTGAATAAATGGCTAACATTTTTGGCAGAGTTTCAATTATTATTTCTTTTTAAATATAATAATATACTTCTCATCCCAAATGTATGTCCCGCTGAATTAGCTTTGATGAACACAAACCTGTGTTGCATCCATGTCATAATGACGTAACATTTCAACTAACATCCTTTAGTGTAGCATCTTGGCTTTACATGAACAACTGTGCAAACAAATTATTTTCACATTTTAGACATGTTTAAAAAAAATCTCATCACATGGCCTTATGCAGGATAACATTTTTGCTCGTCACACTTTTTTGGTGGACACAGTTTAGATGTGTTTTATGACCTGAAATTAACTGTAAACATACATGTGACATGCATATAGACTAATTTTCAAGGCATAACTGAAATATCTATGATTCTTACAGACGTTTGCTCCTAATTGTTTTTACCCATCCTCCAATATTTCTAATGGGTTTTCCACATCCAAATGACACGTGGATGCCTGGACAGGTCTATGCACAAAGTTATGTCTCGCCATAGAATCTGTGAATGTGGTGTACATAATATGTATTTGTGTACATTGTACAACATTTATTCTTGTAGCCGATATTCCTGCACCGATCCCTGAGCTATATGAGAGAAAGATGTTCGAGAAAAGCAAACACCAGGTTGGTTTTTGGACTATTGTAAGTGCATCCCCTTGCAAGCAGCAAGGTCCACTCACTGTTTTCTATAACTATATAATTTGCTTCCTTTGATGGTTAGTCTCCAATCTACCAATTAATTTGTTGGTATTTCAGTTCTAAAGGTCCTCTCGCCTACTTGTTGTCTGTTTGAATGGTGACCACTCAGATATGACAGACACCACAATGAATTAGTCCTTTGTTGTCTATTTATCAGCGTAAGCTAGTTAGAACTGTTACTGAATTTCTACCTATATACTGAACATTTTGAATGTAGAATGTATATATAGTCCTATGCTATATCACATATTTTGTCTATTATCGACATTGTTGGCAGAGGCCAAAGTTTGACAGAGGTCATGCGCAAAATTGTGATTGCACGACTTATGCAAACTGCAACATCCTGGATTACTGGATACATAAAAAAAAATTGTTTCATTTTCAGCAATATTAGATGTCCAGGTGTTCACCATATATGATGTGTTATAGGGAAAACTTCAAAGTGGATGGCATTTTGAAGAAAGTGGAAAGTGAACGTAAAAAGGACTTGCAAGATGACAGGTATCACATTTTATTAATCCTCGCTACCTACGGAGGTAATTTTATGTAACATTTTATTTACAATAATGTATCAAAAAATTTCCTTAATACTGCTATAGTATAATGTATCTATTGGTCTACGATTCTTCGAATAGCAAATTATAAAAAAATAGTTATTGTGAAATTAGTCTTATAAATTGTCATGTTCTATGATTCTTCACATCTATTTTTTTAGGATTTAAGGCAGTAACAAAAATGATCGGTGTGTGTATTTATTTACAAGTAAAATAACACATCTGACGGGGCTAGACTTAGTTATACATTACAAATTGATTGTTACAGTCTACAATCCAACAGCCCCAGTTGAAAATTATAGCTGTGGATGGGAGTTTTGTTAAGCCATTAAAACACAGGGTGTTACGTATTGACATAGATATTTAATTAATTATAATAACAAAATGGCTTCCTTTTGTCTCAGTTATTAATTATGGTAATAAAATGACTTCAGTTTGTCTCAGTTATTAATTATGGTAACAAAATGGCTTCCTTTTGTCTCAGTTATTAATTATGGTAATAAAATGGCTTCCTTTTGTCTCAGTTATTAATTATGGTAACAAAATGGCTTCCTTTTGTCTCAGTTATTAATTATGGTAACAAAATGACTTCCTTTTGTCTCAGTTATTAATTATGGTAATAAAATGACTTCAGTTTGTCTCAGTTATTAATTATGGTAACAAAATGGCTTCCTTTTGTCTCAGTTATTAATTATGGTAATAAAATGGCTTCCTTTTGTCTCAAAGGTTAAAAAATTTTTTAGTTTTTTTGGTAACAAAATGGCTTCCTTTTGTCTCAGTTATTAATTATGGTAACAAAATGGCTTCCTTTTGTCTCAGTTATTAGTTATGGTAACAAAATGGCTTCCTTTTGTCTCAGTTATTAATTATGGTAATAAAATGACTTCAGTTTGTCTCAGTTATTAATTATGGTAACAAAATGGCTTCCTTTTGTCTCAGTTATTAATTATGGTAATAAAATGACTTCCTTTTGTCTCAGTTATTAATTATGGTAACAAAATGACTTCAGTTTGTCTCAGTTATTAATTATGGTAACAAAATGGCTTCCTTTTGTCTCTTATTAATTATGGTAACAAAATGGCTTCCTTTTGTCTCAGTTATTAATTATGGTAATAAAATGACTTCCTTTTGTCTCAGTTATTAATTATGGTAACAAAATGGCTTCCTTTTGTCTCAGTTATTAATTATGGTAATAAAATGGCTTCCTTTTGTCTCAGTTATTAATTATGGTAATAAAATGACTTCAGTTTGTCTCAGTTATTAATTATGGTAACAAAATGGCTTCCTTTTGTCTCAGTTATTAATTATGGTAACAAAATGGCTTCCTTTTGTCTCAGTTATTAATTATGGTAATAAAATGACTTCAGTTTGTCTCAGTTATTAATTATGGTAACAAAATGGCTTCCTTTTGTCTCAGTTATTAATTATGGTAATAAAATGGCTTCCTTTTGTCTCAGTTTTTAAAGTTATGGTAACAAAATGGCTTCCTTTTGTCTCAGTTATTAATTATGGTAACAAAATGGCTTCCTTTTGTCTCAGTTTTTAAAGTTATGGTAACAAAATGGCTTCCTTTTGTCTCAGTTATTAATTATGGTAACAAAATGGCTTCCTTTTGTCTCAGTTTTTAAAGTTATGGTAACAAAATGGCTTCCTTTTGTCTCAGTTATTAATTATGGTAATAAAATGACTTCAGTTTGTCTCAGTTATTAATTATGGTAACAAAAGGGCTTCCTTTTGTCTCAGTTATTAATTATGGTAACAAAATGGCTTCCTTTTGTCTCATTTTTAAAAATTATGGTAACAAAATGGACTTCTTTTGTCTCAAAAATTTAAAGGTAAAAAAAATGGCCCCTCATTTTAATTACCGCCCCCCAAATTCAGTTTGAGGGTAACAAAATGGCTTCCTTTTGTCTCAGTTATTAATTATGGTAACAAAATGACTTCAGTTTGTCTCAGTTATTAATTAAGGTAACAAAATGGCTTCCTTTTGTCTCAGTTATTAATTATGGTAATAAAATGACTTCAGTTTGTCTCAGTTATTAATTATGGTAACAAAATGGCTTCCTTTTGTCTCAGTTATTAATTATCGTAACAAAATGACTTCAGTTTGTCTCAGTTATTAATTATCGTAACAAAATGGCTTCCTTTTGTCTCGGTTATTAATTATGGTAACAAAATGGCTTCCTTTTGTCTCAGTTATTAATTATGGTAACAAAATGGCTTCCTTTTGTCTCAGTTATTAATTATGGTAACAAAATGGCTTCCTTTTGTCTCAGTTATTAATTATGGTAACAAAATGGCTTCCTTTTGTCTCAGTTATTAATTATGGTAACAAAATGGCTTCCTTTTGTCTCAGTTATTAATTATGGTAACAAAATGACTTCAGTTTGTCTCAGTTATTAATTATGGTAACAAAATGGCTTCCTTTTGTCTCAGTTATTAATTATGGTAACAAAATGGCTTCCTTTTGTCTCAGTTATTAATTATGGTAACAAAATGGCTTCCTTTTGTCTCAGTTATTAATTATGGTAACAAAATGGCTTCCTTTTGTCTCAGTTATTAATTATGGTAACAAAATGGCTTCCTTTTGTCTCAGTTATTAATTAAGGTAACAAAATGGCTTCCTTTTGTCTCGGTTATTAATTATGGTAACAAAATGGCTTCCTTTTGTCTCACTCAGTATCCTAAGAAGATCCTAGCTGCAGTGGCTCAACAAAAACAAAGGATTAGGTACACTTGTGATTATGTACAATGTGATGGTCATCAATAATACAAGGATATATATAGCAATACAGTGGAACCCCTCATTTAAGACCGCCCCCCAAATCAAGTTGGGGCGGTCTTAAAAGAGGGGTGGTCTCTCGTGAGGGGTTTGCAACATTCAACACTAGGGGGCGCTTACAACGATTAACATCAACACTAGGGGGCGCTTACAACCACTAAGTAGTAAAATACACAAAATAAAAAGTAGAAAATAAAAAATGTGATAACATATTAACAACAACAAAATTATTTATTCTGTTTATTTTATTCTGTTTATTCAGTATAAGTTTAATTTCAAATCGTTTTTTCTAAATAATATCTGATAAAAGTATCCTCATTTTAAATCGTTTTTTATTTATATCTGATAAAAAGTATTCTCATTTAATTTATTTAAAATTTGGTCTGAGGGGCTAAAAAGTGCTGCCACCTCACGGCGTCTGAGTAAACGCACCGCGGTCGCCATTTTGTTGTTCTTTCCAGCGCCGCAAAATGATCTTTTACTCTCTGATCTAATCATGAAAACGACCTCTTACAGCCGCTAAACTTCCTCTCTAATAACTCATATTACATATACATAAGCTAGGTTATAAAATTAAATCATTTAAATTGCTGTGAAGAATAAAATTCATAAATCTAAATCGTGCTAACCTAAAGTCGACATCGCCTAGGCCGTAGTCGTGGCGTTACGTCGATATATTATCGCGGTGTCGCTAAATCTGGATTCCGGTTTTATCCTAAACTAATTTAAAACTTAGCCTACGTTTCTCAACTTTAATCATACACAAGTTTCTAAACTTTACTCATACACAATATGGATATTTAATCACAGAGTTAGCGTAGCCACCGACGGTGACCATGTCCGCCATGAATGATGTCTTGCTGGCGAGTTCTTGCGCGAGTTTGTTTCGTGAATTTGATTTGTTTCAATAATGTAAGTGATTTAATTTTATAACATAGTGTGTGTTTATGAATATATAAGATATGTGAGGAAAGGCTAGCGGCTGTTAGATGTCGTTTTCATAATTCGGTCAGAAAGTAAAAGATCGCCAAAATGAATGGTCGTCATCAGGCGATTTATTGTTTTTATGGCATTACGCGCGTCCGTGCGCGTTAGTCATGCGTTTAATGAGAGTTCATTGCGATATTTAGGTTAACAAATGTGCTGGCCACCTATCGGATGGTCGTTCGTCAGGGGTAAAATTCAAATTGCCATGGTCGTTGGTCGCGTCTGCTGGGTGGTCGTTGGTGAGGGAATGTTTATACAGCGTAGACATTCCGTCAATGAAAAAACGGTCGTAAAAAGCGGGTGGTCGTAAATGAGGGTGGTCGTTCGTGAGGGGTTCCACTGTATAGCAATGTGAGATACGTTTTATTGTGTTTCAGTTACAAGTCTCAGTACATGAACCTGATGTTCACTGGTTTCTTTGATGAAGGTAAGTCATTGACTACACATGGATGGTAAAGGCATTTCTTTGTCATTTACTTTGGCAAGTTTGTGTTGTTTGAAGATCATAGCTTTATGCAGAAACCCGTCCACTCGTCTTTTGGACGGGTAAACACGAATATGGACAGGTAGAAATATGGGTGGACGGGTAAGAAAATTAATCAGCAAAAAAAGGTCTTCCAAAACCATAGATATTGTTAGTTATACCTTGAAAGTGAGTGTAAATGGTGTCACGTGTGTGTTTGTAGTCCATTTCAGGTCATCAGGCACATTTGAAAGTTTGTAAACTGTAAACTGGCTTAACAGTTAACATCCATGTGTCCACCAAAACATGTGTGACTGGCAATAATTTTATCCTGCATAAAGCCCTGTTGAAGATGCAGTAAATCACAATAATCCCCATTGTTAAACTGCATTGATTAGTGACGAATGACGACTGTCTCAGCGATAGTGTCAAGATAGCTGTGATTACTATTGTGATACTTGTTTTGTTGTTCCTTAGGAAGTGACAGCACAAAAAGTGTGGATGTTGAAACCATCCTGAAGAAGGTCAGCCACAAGAAAAGGAAAAGGTAGGTGACTCTTAGTTTCTCACACTATTCTGCTGTCCTCTTGCTTCAGTAAACAAACAGGGTACCCGTGGTCAGGGTTTGCAGAAATTTGCCCTAGTTCATGCCCTAAAAATATGATTGATATTTGTAATCAATAATGTTTCCTGTTGTTCATGAGAGTTCACATCTGGTTTCTGATATAAAATAAATTTTATGCGACTAACTGAGAACTAATTTTTATTTGTCTGGTGGCAGGATGCGACGTCCCCGGTAACAGATGCAGTTGTCGGGAAAGTGTCGGTTGCGTGTAACCCGGTGGGGTCGCCATCAACAAGTGACGAGGTCGTGTCAGTGAGTGGTGACAGGTTCCAGCACAGTCACGGTACAGCCGTCAGGTCATATGAGCTACTCATCCGTGTCACCAGGAAATATATCCGCTCGATCATCCTGTCACAACCTCTCACAAATGGCACATGCGACTCGGACGACCCCGATGTAGGTGAGTCGGTTCAGACAAGGATATAGGTTCACAAATGGGTAATATTAATGTTGTCATGTTTGTTCAGCTTATTGACAAACATACAGTGTATAATGTTTCTGCGAACATAATGTCATTCAGGACATAATGGGCAATTTGTGTGTTTGTATCAATGGTATCCAGTTAATCTTAGAAATGGTGTAAAAATAAACGTGTTCTTTTGCATCATGCGAAAGGAATGTATCGGAGAATAAGATCCTCAAATTGAGCATTTGGTAGGTTACAGAAATAGTAAATGTTTTAAGGTTTGAAACTATGTCTGCACACATTTCCTGCAATTTTAACGTCTAAGATTTACCTGTGATTATTAATTTGTCATGTTTATGCAAATCAGTACAATACATTTATTGGTAAGAAATATGTCCAAACTTATTTTTAAGGAAGGTTTTGAAGTATTCTGCTTTCTCTCAGACTATGGTGTTTTATAAAGGTGACTCTGTTACAAGTTACAATCACAAGGAAAATGCAAATCTATGCAAAAATATTCTTCAGACATCCGTCCACTGAAACGTCGCCGTAGCAACCGTATCTCGGACGAGGATCATGAGGAGGAAGTGACATCACCCCCAGCGGTCAAGCGAGAGGAGGTGACCACTGTGTACACTGCCCAGCTGGTGGTCTATGACCAGCATCTGCACCGGCTACTGACCGATGGAGACTACGAGGTGGTGCTACAAGAACAGTGTGATCATTTGACTGGCGGGGGGAAGTCAAGGGCATCATGGGAAACAATCTCTGGTAACTGCGTGAGTATGGCGAAGGCAAAAACAATTTCGACGATGGGATTGTCTTGTTTTTTTGAAATAATTTATAGGTGTGAAGCCCTGAATTCTTGCCTGCTGTCTCCTGTTGGATTGTGCATGATGCGATAAATTGTTGCTAGATTGTTGGCATTTGTTGCTGATTTGTTCACAACTGCTATAAGGGAGATGTGGTTAGCTGAAACTGTTCTCTCCATGTGTCCAATGTTCCACAGGGCTTATTAGTATAAAATCAAACCAAAAACAAGCATTTTAAAGTTGTTTTGTTACCAGTTCTTTTCATCAGAAATCCTTATAGAAGGGTCTAGTATTTTATTAATTGCTATGGGATTCCAAGACAAATATAATCTAAGTTGTCAATGGTGAACAAGTTGATTAACTCACCAGAAGCCAATCCAGAAGAATGACAGGAGATGGTGTACTGTGAATAATTGCAGCCGTGTCATGCCAGTGGTGAGAATAAACAAAGAAATAATTGTAACTATTCACTTACCTTGCTGCCTTCAAATTCACAAATTTTTTAGAAAACGTTATAAAGATGGAAAATCTAGGCCACATGACAGAATCAACGTTCACCTGAAATTAGTTCTGAAATTGTCATCTTTTCAGTAAAGAATACCGAGATAGAACTGGGTATGACTTAGTTCATGTTCTCTCCACCAGGAATCGGGTGCATTTGACGTGTTCCACAAATGTCCCACGCTCAAATTCCGCCTGGCTTGGGGTCGTACCGCATTGCAAGGCAACGGTGACTGCGCGGCTTTGTTTCCTGCCAGTAGAGACAACCACATTGACCAGCTGGATCTGGTCAATAACCACATCACCAGTGACCACAGTCCCAGTGAGTTGACCACTGTCTAACTAAGACAGAGGTAGAACTACTCACTAATCCACAGTCTGTACACTAGTAAAAATAATGGCAGACTAATAAACCTGCCTAATAACTAGTAATAAAGGTCAATATGTCATCCTCCCCACCCTACAGTATTCAATCAGGGATCACTGTAGTCAGTGACCCTAACCCGTTCACAGGCCCGGAATGTAACTGAATCCCAAGTCATTAAAACATTGATAAATTGTTGCCAGTGAACAACTGGCTACAGCAGTGCCAGCTTAATTTACTGATAAATTTTTAGGTCACATATATTTGGATGTGTAAAAATAAACTATTTGTCAGCTGTTCAAAGGCATCTAGAATAGAAAACTAAATGTCAGACTGGCATTGAATGAAATACCTGCTAACATAAGCAATTGATCACTAATAATTGGTGCCCGATTATTTAGGAACAGTTATTTTTGCACAGATGCTGTAAGACAGAAGTGCATTATGGAAATGTTTAGGATGTCTGAAAAAATATAGTGTGTACGAATACATACAGTCATTAGAGTACATTTTAACATCACCAACAGTTGCCATGTTTAAGTTTTTGTCTATCTGCCCATAGTAAACGGTCGTCGTGGTGACAACTCATCATCTGTGTCCGTGGAGCGGCGTGCTGCGGGCGGAGGCTGCACCGCCAGTGCGAGGGACGGCGCGCGGCGCAAGCGGGTCTTCTACCAGTTCCTGTACAACAAGAACACGAGACGACAGACGGAGGCGCGAGATAACAACCAGTGCCCGTGGTGTGGCATTGACTGTAGGCAACTCTACTCACTCATGAGGCACCTGCGCTCCTGTCATCCACGCTTCAACTTCACCTATGCAGTACGCCTGAACGCGAGTTACCCTTCTTGTTGTCCTACTTCCCTGTCTTAGTGTAGTCTACTTCGTGCTTGCGTTGTGGGTGGGCGGGTGCATGCGGGTGTGTGAGTGTGGGTGGATGTGTGCGGGTGGGGGTCTGCGTGTGTGTTTTTATGTGGCAGTAGTAAGTGATTATTTGTTCATATGTTCACTGAGACAGTAACTGTGACTGTTTGTGTGTTCACTGCAGCAGCAATAAGTAGCTGTCTGTTCGTGTGTTCACTGTGACAGCAAATATGACAGTTTGTTCATGTGTTCACTATGACAGCAAATGAGACAGTTTGTTCATGTGTTCACTATGACAGCAAATGTGACAGTCTGTTCATGTGTTCACTATGACAGCAAATGTGACAGTCTGTTCATGTGTTCACTATGACAGCAAATGTGACAGTCTGTTCATGTGTTCACTATGACAGCAAATGTGACAGTCTGTTCATGTGTTCACTATGACAGCAAATGTGACAGTCTGTTCATGTGTTCACTATGACAGCAAATGTGACAGTCTGTTCATGTGTTCACTATGACAGCAAATGTGACAGTCTGTTCATGTGTTCACTATGACAGCAAATGTGACAGTCTGTTCATGTGTTCACTATGACAGCAAATGTGACAGTTTGTTCATGTGTTCACTATGACAGCAAATGTGACAGTCTGTTCATGTGTTCACTATGACAGCAAATGTGACAGTTTGTTCATGTGTTCACTATGACAGCAAATGTGACAGTCTGTTCATGTGTTCACTATGACAGCAAATGTGACAGTTTGTTCATGTGTTCACTATGACAGCAAATGTGACAGTTTGTTCATGTGTTCACTATGACAGCAAATGTGACAGTCTGTTCATGTGTTCACTATGACAGCAAATGTGACAGTCTGTTCATGTGTTCACTATGACAGCAAATGTGACAGTTTGTTCATGTGTTCACTATGACAGCAAATGTGACAGTCTGTTCATGTGTTCACTATGACAGCAAATGTGACAGTTTGTTCATGTGTTCACTATGACAGCAAATGTGACAGTCTGTTCATGTGTTCACTATGACAGCAAATGTGACAGTTTGTTCATGTGTTCACTATGACAGCAAATGTGACAGTCTGTTCATGTGTTCACTATGACAGCAAATGTGACAGTCTGTTCATGTGTTCACTATGACAGCAAATGTGACAGTCTGTTCATGTGTTCACTATGACAGCAAATGTGACAGTTTGTTCATGTGTTCACTATGACAGCAAATGTGACAGTCTGTTCATGTGTTCACTATGACAGCAAATGTGACAGTTTGTTCATGTGTTCACTATGACAGCAAATGTGACAGTCTGTTCATGTGTTCACTATGACAGCAAATGTGACAGTTTGTTCATGTGTTCACTATGACAGCAAATGTGACAGTTTGTTCATGTGTTCCCAGTGGCAGCAATAAGTGGCTGCTGATCCATGTAGACTAAACTGTCACTACTGCAGACTGTACTTCAACCATCACTTCCTCTGTCACACAGGAACATCAGAAAGGTGCACGAATCGACGTGTCTGTCAACGAGTCGTATGATGGGTCGTATGCAGGCAACCCCCAAGACATCCGCTCATACATAGGCTACGCCTTCAGTCGCAACGGTCCAGTCCGCCGGACACCGGTCACCTACATATTCGTCTACAAGTATGCACCGTCATTGGTCACTCACACAAACACCTGTTATGGACACAATGTCCTGGAGCAAACTGAATTAGACTGACTTTGACCACACTGTTGTAATAATATGTTCTCGAGTGTCTCATAATAAAGCGTTCTCGTGCTCTGGATTGTCAGAAAGCTGAGTGAAAATGTAGAAAGTATGGAAAAATGTAATACGTAAATAATGTAAACACAACTAAAGTTGTATTTTTAAGCACTTCTAATTAATTGTTAGCTGATAATAGTCATTTCAATATATGGTTTTGTTTAGTCCAGTCAAAAGGACTGAGAATACAATTATGGAGGGTTAATATTTATGCACTAGTAATCTGAAGTTTCTGTCTTTATCGATTTGTTGACTAAATACCTGCTAGAAAAAAAATTACATTATGGGGGAGGAATTAATAGCTTGTTATTGCTGTTGAATATAGACCATCTGCACAAAGTGTTTTGCTTGTAATGAAATGTTTCCAATGCCACATTGGTGTTGGTGAGGATGTTGATTGTGCATTGGTTGCTTAGAAACATACATTGATGTCATTTCAGACCACAGAGAAGCAATAATTCAGACATGTTTGAGTTTGCCGACGAGGAGAGTGAAGCTCCTGCCACACGACAGATCATGCAGGGCCATGACAGGTGCGTTTGAATATGAGATCAATTAATTGCAGCATGGCTGAATATTTCCAGGCTTTGATTTTTAAGGGAGTCTATGCGCCCAGGTCTCCTGTGTTTTATCTGTGCACTTGTTAATTGTCTCTTGGTAGGACCCTGTATGAATCCCTAGTTTTAAAAGACGATGTATCCAGTGCTAAATTGGCTGATGTTGGCAATCCATCAATCTGCGTGTATGCTGTCATTTTGTGTCATCTTTGGTCTCCAACAAGTGATTATAATTGCATGTATTAGTTCAAATACACTTGTAGGCATGGCTGTGTCCATTCGGATGGATGCAGCCATCTTAGGTTACGTGCTACACGGGGGTATTCATTTGTGATTGCTAAAAAATAACTGAGAGGGCGATTGACATGCTGTCCCTGGCGCTTGATTGGAAAGCCAGGTCGTCACACACGCGCGCGCACTAACACACACACATGATATATGTGTGTGTGCGTGCGTGCGTGCGTGCGTAATTTTATATATGTGGCAGATGAATGAAGATAAAAGAAGAAAAACAGCAAAATCATGTTGTTTCAAAGCATTAAAATAATGATTTGTCATTTGATTTGTTGAAATAATGCAGGCTCCCAAATATGAGCAGAGTAGGATTCCGCTGGGCTCCCACCAATTTTCCATATAAATCGATGCCTTATTTCCCAGAGAAGTCGAGAATGCGCATGTATGCCAGGGGTGAAGTGCAAAGTGGTTTGAGCAGTCCTAGGGACTAGATACTGGTCATACCATGCCATATTAGAACATGCCTTTGTGTCTTAGCCTCTGCAGATGTGTCTCACAGGCGGTGTAAGGTTTTTGTAGTGTTTGTCATTTGTGTCATAGTAAGTGACGTCTCTGTTGAGTAGTGGTTTCACAGCATGTTTATGTTGGTGTCAACATGCCAGTGTCGTATGTGCCACCACATGTCGGTGTCAGACGGTGGCACCACAAGGTATTAATATCTAGTGGTGTCGGATGTTTATTTATACGTAATGTTTGCTCGGCCTTTTAATGAAGCTACTTTTCAGACTATTGTTTTTGTAACTAGAGTTTGCTTTAAGAATACGTATCAGTTACATGGATCTCGGTCTTAAGTAAAACGACAACACGGTATACTCACACGAATTAAATTCTCACAAATGTTACAATCGCCCCTGTTGGTTGCAGACTGTACTACCACCCGGTGACATGTCAGCCGGTTCGACCATGTGAGATAGAGGTTGCCAGTGTAGACAAGAACGACCCGGAATGGTTACGACAGAAGACGATACATGTACGTTTTGATCGTTCCTTTATTTGTGAATCATTGCTTGATTTATGAATCATTCGTGACATTGCTATCCACAGACAAGACCATGCTAACAAACATAGAACAGAACTGTATTCTGCCTTGTCGCATCAACTATCTGAGCAACTTCCATGTAATAAATGTGGATCAGTGTGATGTTTGTTGAATTGCAAAGCAATACGTGGAGTGTTTATTGTTATTACATATTTCATATCTAAGATATTTTGAAAAATGCAGGTTCTCAATGAAAAATGTATTTCGCTTGCTGATCACTACAGTGTAAGGGATTCTTTTTCTCTGTTTGGTGTTATGCCTTGCAGGTATGTCTAGTTTGTCAGAACATGTAGCTGTTTATCAGTTTTGAATAACTGAGTATTTTAATACTCCTAATTTTGTGACATTGATTGATAAGCACTGGTCAGAAAATATTGTTGTTCAAATGTTTTTCTTCAAACATTGACACATGTTCTTAGTGATTTCATTGTTGGTGTCGACTTATCTCTAAATGTGCTGTTTCCATGTTGGAAAACTCGAGAGTAAATGTGACAGAACATTTGTTGACTAGTTGTGTTCTGTCGTCAGCTGCTGGAAGACTTCACTGATGTGAATGAGGGAGAGAAAGAAGTGATGAAGATGTGGAACCTCCACATCATGAACCACAAGTAAGTGACAGTGTCATACGTCATGAACCACAAGTAAGTGACAGTGTCATGTCATGAACCACAAGTTAGTGACAGTGTCACATGTCATGAACCACAAGTTAGTGACACTCATGAACCACGAGTAAGTGATGGTGTCATGAACCACAACTAAGTGACAGTGTCACTAACAAGATTTAACAAGATTGCCACCTAGAGAATCAACTCTAGATGACAGGTGGACAGTGAAGCCCTTTGGCTTATCGAGAGTCCTACCTATCTAAGTGTACCCCGCCCTTCTGAGGTATACGTCAATTTTATTTTTAAACATTAACACTACTAGCACCTACACAATCAGCTGATAATCTGTTCCATTCATTTACTGTTCTGTACAATTTTGAGAAAATGATAATTTTCTAATATCTAGTCTACACTGCTTCTTTGTTAATGTAACTTCATGTCCTCTAGTCCTTATCTCTACCTTAACTGGTCCATACACTAGTAAAGATAAGGGCGGACTAGCAAACCTGCCTAATAATTAGTCCAGTTGTCTAGTAAAGGTCAATGTGTCATCCAACCCACCCTACATCAATCGTCACAGTGACGATACCCCTAACCCATCCACAGCCTAGGAGGATGTAACTAAATCCCAAGTCATTAAAACGGTGATAAGTTGTTGCCAGTGAGCAACTGGCTACAGCAGCTTCATTTACTGATAAATGATGACATAGCCACCAGCTATGAACTTGTGTGGGCACTATTTGTAAGATTAACTGTTCTTTGATGTCTATAATTTTCTAATAATAATAATTTTTATTTGTAAAGGGCCGTATATCCTGAAAATGTTTCTGCTCAGAGGCGCGTACATACAACATTTGTAACATAAATGTATAAAATATATGACTAATCAATTAAAAAGTCAGGTTGTTTAAATGATAATAAATAAATAATTAAATATGGTAGTACTTAGTACAGTACCACCCATTGTATATTGTACGTCTTCATTCGCATGTGCTCTGTGGAGGCACTTACACTTCCCAAGATTAAACAGCATTTGCCATTTCTCAAACCATTCAGTCAACTTATTAAGATCATCTTGTAAATGCTGTGTATCTGCATCACTTTTAATGTTTCTAAACACTTTTGTATCATCCACAAACTTCAACACCTTGCTTATTATATCATTATCCAATTCATTGATATATAAAATTATTTAGAATAAAATAGGATCCAGTGCTAATCCTTTGGTACTCCACTCAAAACTGATGTCCCGTTTGAAATCTCCTCATCAACTACTACTCTTTGTTTTCTATCAATAAGCCATTTTCTATCCAGTTAATCATACTATTTCCTATGCCATGGGCCTTTAGTTTAAGTAGTATTTTTTGATGTGGCACTTTATTTAAATATATCATCCCTCATCTACCCACTTTGTGACATCTTCCAAAAAACATAAGATGTTTGTTAAGTATGACCTCGCTTTTAGAAACCCATGTTTAGATGGGTTAATCAAGTTATTTTTAACAAGAAAATCAACCAAGTGATCTTTAATTAGTCTTTCTAATAATTTGCAAATCACTGATGTTAAACTCACTGGTCTATAGTTCTCTGACTTGTTTCTCGGACCTTTTATAAATAATGGTATGATGTTTGTTTCTTTCCATTCTAACAGACCAATCCCTCCTCTAATGACAAATTGAACACTGTCGCAAGCGGTATGCTAAGTTGTTCTACAATTTCCAATAGTAATTTGGGAGGAATCCCATCCACTCCATTATCCGTCATTCCTTATTTTCTTAGCTACCATTTTTGGGGTTATAATTAGTTGTCCTAAACAGTCCGACTCTCTCCCCTCGAACGTAGCCTCAGATACTGGCAATAAACGAATATATCTTTTCTGGTAAACTCCGAACTAAGCACCATCACGAACAATAAACAAATATCATGACACAAAAATTATTTTACAAAATGGCTTTGCAAAATTATCAAGTAACGTATTGTCTTTACATAAAAACTCTGCTGTTTTGAGTTTTTCTAATATGGCCTCCTTTCTTTGCACAGTCACATGACATCTGCCTTCCGTTTCAGCTTTATTGGGGACTGTTCCCTGCCAAAGGCATGTGCCACGTTCGTGCAGGAATACGGCGAGACGATCATACACAAGAATCTGTTCCACAACTTCCTTCTTCACATCACCAACCTATTCGACTTTGGCCTTGTTCGCCCCGACACAGTGACACGGACCATGATGCAACTGTACTGGCTTCAGCATCGCCTGGCGACCGAGACTCAGCCATTGGGAAAGTCCGACGCAATACCGCAAGTGAATGGTTTCAGTGAGTCGTCAGCCTGTTCGGACAGTTCGTAGCGTCTGTGCGTTGGCATGGCGATTTGGCACAGGAACATTATTATATTTTGTGGAGCTAAGACCGTGGAGCTAACGAAAGAGACAGAAAGTTATTAATTTTAGTCAGTTCTGGAATAAAGATTATCTATACAAACTGTTGGTTTTGTTTTATAATCAATTTTTTTCAAAGTAATAAATTAATTGTCTATCTGGTGTGCATAAAAATATGTCCATGTATCCTGTATATCTGTGTGTGTATATGTATAATTGTATACATGTATGTATATATGCATGTATACACATGGGATATATGCATATTACGTACAGGCTACAAGTATGTACATGCATAACATGATAACTCATGTAAGAAACGAGTCATGACAAACATGACACAAAAAACTTCACTTTTATTATCAGACAATTTGCAATGTCAAATCCATTCTATGTGACTGTCCACACGTGCATTGTGTGATCATAAAAAGAACAAGATGCAAGTATTGTTGAAGATGTCAAACTTCTGTCACTTTCTCCAGAAGCTTCCCTGTTTTTGGAGGTTAGGTCTGTAGTGCTGGCATCGTCCACTGTGGGCAGTTGACTGGGGGACAAGTGGCACCAGTCAGCCCCATAGGCCAGTGATTCGTGCTCCTGGTAAGAAGCCCTGGACTGAGCATTCACACTTCCTGAAAATAAACAGCATATGCTACTGATATTTTTTCCTGCTGGATACTTTACTTCATCCATTCAAACAACATGTCCCACAACATATAACATGTCCCAGGTGACATTTTCAAATGGATATATTCAGTAAAAAAATGTCAGACCCTTGTTATATCATAATCAATAAAAAGATATTTGAATTAGCCTGAATTTGTTTACTGAATATGTTGGAAGTTTGAAAATGGCCCTTATGCTTATGACCTTAGGTTTTTCAGGGGATGAACAGCATTACCCCATTTCCTTTAGTAAACATAATAACGTTAACCCTTTTCTTAGTCCTCCTTCAAACGTTTAGTTTTCTAGTGGCTCCTTCCATTAATCAACGACCCTTGGCCATATCCAAACCACCTAACCACCATTCAGACAATCACCTTACCATGCCATCCACACACTGGAGTTGTTCAAACAATCCATTACACTACATCATTTCACTTGCTTTACTCTGCTTCCATTCCGATACTCCTACAAACGCGTTTTTCTTGGCCTCACTGCAGCAAACCCACAAACCTGTTTCGTCGTTCCCCACGTGAAGAATGTGGAATCCGTTGTGCATGCATGCGGCAAGTAGACGATCTCCACTTCCTGGTTCCCACTTCAGTCGCCAGATGCCACCACCAGTATCTATGTCATTTAGAGGCTTCGACATGTTCCTCGCATCCCACAGCAAAATATGTTCATCGTAACTGCAATTGAGTGTATAATGATAATAAAATTTATCTTTCAGACCAGTCCATAGGTAAAAAGATATATTACAAATGAATAAAAAGTACTAAAGTATTACACAATGTTATAGATTCAAATAAAAAAAGATGGTTAAACATATATGAATCCATTACTAACCTTCCAGTGGCAAGGAGGTGGTCTCTGTGGGGATTGTGTTGGATGCTGCAGACACCCATGGAGTGTCTACAACATAGAACCAAACATACAGTTTGTGTGCAACCTTGTCTTGTCATTAAGACAAATAAATGCACTTACCCAAAAATTGCATTTGTCACATAATTTCAAACATCTGTATCCAGATACTTAATTTGACGGCAGTGTGTCGGGGCAGTGTGGAGAGAGCCCAATCATCTTGATCAAGAAAGCGATGCTCCCCTGCTGCTATTGCGACCTACTGTCAGTTACATGATCCGATGATGATCGTTTAAATAATTTTAGTGATTTGTTCCTCTCATAACATACAAGGATTCATCAGGTAATAAACGACACTTATATGAGAATCTGTAATGAGTTTTTAATTTATATGCAGTTAAATATATTAAAATAAAGTCGTAGATTTTAAGTAATATAACTACAGTGATAGATGTTAGCCCCAAACAAAAATTACCATTTTAAATTATGGTTTCCAAATCACTGTGCAAATCATGCTGACTGCGTACCTTTTGCTGGTGATAACTGGTGCGTCAAGTGATCCCCGGGTGTCCCAAACTTTGAAACGACAGTCATCTCCACCTTTGCACAGAGAACATGATATACTGAACAGATGCTCATCTAGTAATTATATGAACTAGAGGATTAATTAAAACAGGTCAATGTAGAGTTTCTGACTAACAGATAATGTACATTTATTACATAATACTAATATGCTCTCAATGCACAAACAAATACCTATAAATTAAACATCTTGGTAGCGGCATTCTCTTAACGATTACAGGGCTTAATAGCTTGACCATTAGACCGTAAAGCAAGCTAACTCAAGGTTGAATCCTCTTGCCACAAAACTTGTGCGATTGTGTTCACTAAAACGCAACTCAAATATATAAATTTGGGGCAACAATGTCATGTTTTGCATGACGATAGTGATGTAATACTGCACTATATAAAAACATCTGCATTATTTGTTATGAATATACATTGTATTTTATCTAGAATATATATATATATATATATACATATGTATATAAAAACTAGATATATATATACATGTATGTATATACATATATATATACATATATATATATATATATGTATATATATATAGTATATACATATATAATATATGTGTATATATATTATATCTGATGATTTTTCTTCTTTGATCCCACTCCAAGCAACAACTTCCAAAATAAGTCCCACAAAACTATCCAGTGTACCTGAATAAATCACATTTGTGTTGTTGTAGTTGAAAGCTGCGATCCACGCTTCAAATCCGTGTGCCTTCCACGTACGTGTCGTTTGTGCTGTTGAATTTCCAACGTTCACAATACTCAGGCAGCCGTCTGAGTCACTGACCACAATCTGGGTGTCACTTGGGTTAGAATCAAACAAACAGTTTTATCACCAATCTCAGGTTCACAACACATGTCTTTTGCTAATCTCAAGAACAAATATCATTATGAAACATTTTCTTTGAACCGCACTGTAAAATGTCAAGCATGATCATTTCACAGACAAATAATTTGCGCATAACAGGCATGATAACCTATAATGATGCCTTGACAATGACTATAAACATTTAAAGAATTATGTTACATTATAGAATGTTATTAGATTCTGCCATGTGGCATAAACAAATTACCTCTAAATAACTAGCTACAGGAGAGACCAAAAAATCAACTTTATATATTTTGAGAAAAGAATGTTTCATAGTTAATAAATGCAATTTGATGGGTGGTATTACAATATTAAAATTGCATTCTAATACTGTACATCATTTGCGAAAACATTTCAGTGCAACATTATACATGTACATTTCCAGTGAATCAACATGTTTCTCAACACCATAAACATTTGTCACATAAAAACAAAATGCTGCAAGGGTATATTACATATAGCCATATATAAATCATATAGATGTAACTTTATTATTCTGCTGACCAGACACAGTGGCCAGTAATTTTGCAAAAGTATGATTTATCGAATAACATATAAAATGCCAAAATCACATACAGAGTTGTAAATATGATCAAGTAAGTAACTACAGTTTGTGTTGGTGTTCACATTGTTATAAACAGTTAATTTTTAACAACTGTAGTTTAACTCAGAATGTATAAGATTAAAAAACACACAGCATAAAATGAGCCCCCTCTCACCCAGTGCTCTGTCCACTACCAGTTGACCAGTCCAGTGACAAGGCCAGCCCCTGTTCAGTGATGCCAACCGTGGTAACATCATTGGTCATCACTGATCCCTGGTCAGCACTGCCCAGTGTCACAATGACCAGTTGACCACTGGCATTGACCACACCAAATAAGGGCATATCGGACAATGGGACGTGACACCACTTGATGTCGAGTATGGCGGCAACTTCCCGTTGTTCCGTCTGACACAGCTCAGTGGTGGCGCCACCGGTGTGTTTCCGCAAGGTGAAGGTCAAAAGACGACCAAGTCTCTTCGCTGGTGTGTCAGCACCTTCCTCTCCTACAGGATTATCCTGAAACAGATGTAGTGGTGCTTTCTTCCACAATGAGGACACTTAAAGCAACATGGTCCGTTCGTGGCTTTTTATTTTTATTACAAAACCATGTTATACGGTATAAATTATACCTATTATAGCGTAAAGACAGTCAAAATATGTTTTCATTTAGTGTTTGAAAATAGACGTAGTAAGGGCACTTAACTCTGTATACACATTGACCACGAGGCATTTTCGAAACCATTGTAGGGGTGGCTAAAAGCCCAGAAGGAAATGCATGATCACGCGATGCAGTATCACTTGAACACAAGTTGACGCCACTAACGCCACACCCAGCCAGGTGCACGGCTCCCAGTTGGTAAAGGTCAAAGGGTGGGTGTCACTCGCGGCGATTTGAGTGACAGCATCGAGATTCTGATAAACATTCGACGTTTAACATTACAAAGTCAATTCTGTTTCGATAAAACATTTATTGGTGGTCAGGACGCTACAATCGTTATAACTTATACTGATTAACATGATTTCGCAATAAAAATAAAAAGCCACGAACTGATCATGTCGCTTTAAGGTCAATGATACCATATCTGATGTGCACAGGTGGAATCTCAAAAATACCTGTATTTGTCCTTAATTTGAGCCAAAATCCAAACATAAGAATACAATAACATAGAACCATATATAGTGTTGAGTGCAGTGGCTCAGGGATAGAGCTTCAGACTCTTGACTATGAGAACCCGGGTTCGAATCCTGTGCTCCGGTGTTAAAACCTTGGGCAATTTGTTTCACTCTACATTGCTCCAGTTCACTCAGCTGTATAAATGGGTACCTGGCTAGAGACAGTGGTGGATATTTGTATGAGTAGCCTTCATGCATTAATTACAACGTAGCTGGATGCTTATAATTATGGTGTTTGATTGAACAGGTCTGCCAGGGAAGTAAAGTGTAAACACTTTGAGTAGTCCTGAGGACTGGATACTGTGCTATATAAGAACTTACCTGTACCTATTAGTTCTATACAAATGTTTACAATATGTTGCATGACTGCAATTGTTCTACAGAGCTACGTTTAACTTAATCAGTAATATCTATATCACACGTCTTCAAATGAGCATGTCGGTTGGACCACTCGTTTTCATTTGAGCAGCAATCACTCAAAATTATATTTGGGAGATGAAAACAATCAGTATTCATTGTATATTTAGAGGTGCATTTTTCTAAAAAAATATAGCATTTTTTTAAAGAATGGTTCCATCAACTTTAAGTATCTACCTGATTGCTACCTTTTTATGTTATTTGTTAGTATTGTTGTTATTATTTACCTGATTGGTTTTAAGTTGGTAGGTGCCAGTGAGAAGTACGTGTTGGTATCCATCTATAGGACACCATTCGACGGAATCTGCACTGTACTCCGTGTCTACGCGGTGCAGCGTTTTCACTCGAGTGCCAGTAAGAGTATTTTCTGCAGCCATGATGTTCCTGAAACCAAATGCAACTGGTCATTATTTTGCTCGTTCCGTCTGTTTAATTTGGTGGTGATTATATCAACTACCCCTGATCTGACTGAATTGGTCTGTAAGGGAGTAAAGTGGAAAATAATCTGAGAAGCCAAAAAAGCTAGATACTGCATTATATTAATTAAAAAAGAACCTACCCAAGTTCTTACTTTGTAATGCATATTACTCATGGCAACCTTGATTTCTGAGATTCCACAATATGGCAATTCTGTGTGTTGCTCTTTTACATATTTTACTTAACAAAATCGTGTGACCGGGAAAGAGCTGGTTAAGCGAGACTGTGTATATATAGAGTGCTTTTATTAAGTCATGTACCCTAACGATTCGGCATTGGGCACTTACTATATCTATAAAAATAAATATGTTCTCCACTGAATGATTTCAGACAAAGTGGCCAACATGTGCAGAGGAAAAATCAGTGTGTATTTAGAATTGTATTTATATATTTTCATAGTGTTTTTGGACATTAATTAACTAGTGGTCAGTTTCGGTTTCGAGAGACCACAATTGTTACTGCTGCATTTGTGTGGGTTCATTTCTGGCATGGTATCTTGCATGCTTCATCTCCTGGTTCGTCCTATATGCCTCCATGTCAACTACTGACCCAGTAGTAACACATGCTCACTGTCTCCTGTGAGGCCGATTTCATAAAGTCGCGTAACTTTACGAGCAATTATGCGGTTTACTGGTCGCAGCTAATAGCGATTATTCAATGTAGCTCACAGCCAGTTTCATGAGACCAATTTAGCATTCGCGTAAATAAATCAATGTAGAATTTACTTAATTAGGTCTTGGTGGGAATCCCTGTATTTGTGGTGTCTATAGACACCATTTTTCACTTTAGCTGCCGCCTTTGCTGTTCATATAGCAAATGATAAGCTATGATGAACATAAAGGATATCCATTATAAACATTAAAAATAATAAATTGAGAGTGAGCATGTTGGGAGCATCAACGAACTTGGGGAGCATCATGTAAATTTGTCAACTAGCGTAGAGTTACACCTACTAAATACATGGCGCAGCCTAAGTGCAACTATGGAGCAGACTTGTGAAACGCAATAGCGTAACTTTACAACGTTTTAGGCTTTTGATGAGTTATCGCCCGCTACGACGTCATAAGCAGGCTCTATAAAACTGGACTGTTTCACTACGGTAAGGAGCTCTTAAGAAAAATTCATCATTAAATAAAATCAGTACCGGGTAGGTAAATTAAATAAGTTTCTTCAAAACACAAACATCCATTGCTGTATTGTAGCTTGGACACTATTACTACGATACACCAGTGACAATGTCCTGCTGGTATGTCACGGTGTATATTGTTTTTATGATCACTGTTAAAGATCAAAATTTATTTGAAAGTGCAAAATTAGGCTCTTAACAACATCCGTGAAATGGTTCCATGCCTTCGTCTCTCTAATCTCTCTTGATCAGATCTGCATTATTAATCCTTTTGAACAATGGATAATTTAATGATTTTTAGGTCATTGTGGTGTTCGACTGGTTTTGGTTTAGAGTGATTTGGTGTGACTCGGTGTGAATAATTGTGTTCATTCATGTTGATTACTAGGATGCACGGGGTCAAACTAGAAGATTTGAGAAAAACACATTGCTACACATTTATGTAAAAGTTTATTTATCAATCATCTATTTTCATCACTTCAAAATGTACCTGTAGTTTTCAAGTTGTCCAATGCCACGCACTGATAAAAAATTAACTACTTTCTTTCACATTATGCCAAATGGTTATAACGCTGCAGAACACTTAATACAACACTAAAACAAACCTGCAATAATGAAACTGGAAAGTAGAGAAACATCACATAACCGCTCAACTAACAAGAATCATTTCTGTATTTCAAGTGTTCTGATACAGTATAGAATGATAGTACTATACAGGAATTGAGACATTTTGGCATTTTAATTGTGGTTTTCATAAACCGTAACATTGATGCCGGTAAATCGATCTAATTTATCTTAAAGTGACAGATATCTGCAGCTGCTTGGGAAGGTGTCAATGCTATAAAGCTGCCAGAGATAGTTTCCACCATAACACAGTAACCAACTGTTTAGCGACGCATAAAACAAGCATCGGACAGCATACACAGAGCATAGTATTCTTCAAACACGCAACGTCTTGTATGTTTATATATTAACCCACAGCTGAGATGACATAACAAGTTATAATTATTCTATCTGCTGGTATGTATAAATTAGTTACTTAACAGGAACAGGTTGCAAGCATTGTGTAAGATTAATTAAACATTCTGGACTAACAGGCATGACTGTATAAAACATGCATACATAACTTCGTTATAAATATTCTCACATATACTGATGAAACTATGTCTCAATTGTTATATAAATCAGTGGAACTGGAGCTACTAGTATATTCTGCATTTTCATAAGTTTTGCATACAAACATTAACTAGTCATCAGGTTATATGTCAATCTAGGCAACATTATTCTAACAACAGTGCAGTTTCCAACAGCTTCATTTACATGAAATGACTAGCCATTATACTTAACTTGAACACACAGGTGTTTATGTTGTTGCCTGGAATGTTCTATAGCATAAGTACTTTTAAGTTTATATTAAAACTGGTACGGAAATATATTAAATTTTATTTTGCAGTTTACATAATTCGTAGGGACTAAGTCATAGAAATGACAGTGGTGTTACTGGGTAATGAGCAAGTAGTCACCTATACCCTTATGGTATATAATATATGCATTAGTAGAGATAACTTTTTCAGGAAAGATACATTAGATCATGTATATGTGATGTTACCATAAAATACATTTACAATGATAAAACATGTTTATTTGCTCCAGAAGAACTATAGCAGAACTGTTACTGGCGTGGAAATAGTTATATTTTGCACACATTGGTGTAATGATCAGTGATAAATATCCCAGAAATGTAACAAAACTACATACACACCTCAGCACAGAGCTCTAGCTACCGGCCATGACTGCAAAAACAGCAGAGTAAAGACATCATAGAGTGAGACATGCAACGGCTGTCATAACGTTTAAAATGATGCTTACTGCCAAAACAGTTCCAACACTGATAGATTTCTCTGTCCACTTCAACAGTCACTACATAAAAAGTGGTCAGTCTTGTGTTTCACGTGACTGCCATACTGGTCAATCGGTCAAAGAAATCACACACACACTATGTCCGCGCAGCTCGCTCGCATTCCATCAAACACTCGCGCACGAGAATGCGCGCGTGTACGATGCCGCGCTTCAATCGTTCCGCCGAACTCTTGCTGCCAGCATACGTCGGCCGAATGTCTTTGCCCATATCCTCAATGACGTTCAACAGCTGGGCATATTTGCTGATAGACGGTTGAGGTTTCGGTGGCTTCATCGGTGCCGTCACAACACCAGACACATAGACCATGTGCGGTGGCACCACGCCACGTGGTACCGCTGGGTGGTGCGCCACCTGTTGGTGACGGTGGTGCAGTGGCGACGACGTTGTATTACGCACGTCTATATGTGAGGCTGCCAGATTAACGCCCGCATGTTTTGGTTCAGCTTCGACGGCCGGCTTTGGGGTACTGGTTGGCTTGGGGGTTGTTTCTTGTGGTCGGGGGGTTCCTGGGTTGCTAGGGAGGGGTGTGGCAGGATCGCTTGCCATGGCACTCTTTGAGTCGGTCTCTGCAGACAACGGTGTGCCGGGATTACTCGCGATTGAACTCTTCGCATCAAGCATGTCCATCGAACGCGGAGTGCCTGGATTGCTGGTCAGTGGCGTTGCCGGGTTGCTAGGTAACGGCGTCGCAGGATTGCTAGGCAACGGTGTTGCAGGATTGCTAGGCAACGGCGTGCCAGACCCCGAGTTGCTCGACTCCTCGATTGTCATGTCTTCCTCGGTTGGGACGGCCGCCGTGCTCATCGTGTCTGGAGTACTGGAACCAAAGAAAGGACAACGCTCAGTCAGCTGGGGGAACTGTTTATTTCACAATCAGTACACCACAACTGTGAAAACATTCTGTGCAAATACACATTGTCACGTTAGATTATGTAGTCTTGATTAAAAAAGAGTCTGTCATTCTGTATGTCAGATCTTGGCTCCATCTGTTTCACGTGGGATTTCGAGTTTCTTGATAACAAATAAACCATCTCCCTCATGAAACAAATTGAAGGACTAACGTTGTAGATTAGAATTGAATTGGAATTGAATAAAAACCGAACTGAATCAAATTTGAAGTGATCCTTTTTGAGAGTATGTTGAATTTAACTGGAATTTATCTTTGGTAAATACACATGAAATAGAACTGCACTGGAACTAATAAAGTGAACAGAATACAGGTTTGAGCCTGCAAATCACCCTTCACCAGTCCCTCCATTATCCTAATTCATTTACATAAGTACTCCTGTTCACAAAATACTGCACTACAAAACACAAGCTCTATTGACTAACTTTGTTGACATTTGAACAATTACTGACAGGGCTGACAGGTACTGGCCATAGAATAGACATCAAACTTGCCACAATGTCTACATCTTTTAATAAGGTAGGTTGGGCACAACTTGCTGGGCAACAGTTTGAAGCCTGTTAAAAGCAGTTTACACAGACTACATGTAACATCTGTCCAGGTCCCTTGTCTCCAGGGCAGATAATAAATCCACAGATGTGGGACAGCTTTCAGTTTTTAACACGGCATCACTTTTTTTTACAAAGCTATCAAATCTATCATTTGTAAATCATTTCACTGTGAATGAAAATATATAAAAGTGCATTGTGTGCATGCATTGATACGTGATGTTTGTTATGAGCATTGCAGAACAATTGGTTGTCACATGTACATAGACAGTGTCAGGTACAAAATTAAAAAAAAAAATTATATATAACAGAACATATTTGCTATTTCTGCCAGTCAGAAACAGTTCCTACCTGGCTGAAATACTGCCTGTCAAATTTCTGCCTTGGGCAGGACAAAGTGGTATTTTTCTAAATTTACAAAGGTTTTGAGGTTAAGGGCCTGCTAGATAATATACAAAAAGTCATCCCCAATACATACATTTGAAACTAACGGAGACAAAGCCCAGATACACAGGTACACAGGTACACAGGTAAACAGGTACACAGGAAAACCATGTTTTTTATTTGAACATCTCCAGTCTGGATGCCACTGTGGTGTTGTTCAGCTTACATTACCTAACACCTACCCATTCAATTATTTGTTTGGTATATATACTGTATTGTCCCTAATAGATGCGCACTACCTAATAGATGCTCACCCCCTTTTTTAGACATGAAACAGTCCATGAACATTTATTTAAGGCATGATGCAAAAATGCAACAGAGTAGATGCTACAATTAGTAGCAAAGATTCAAAAAATTCATAACTGTGGGTAGGGCAACAGAACCATTACAGGTGAGACTTCTGTAAATAAATACATGGTAAATGTTAAATCCAACCACAAAGAGGGATTTAATTTAAATTTGATGGTACTATCAAAGAGGCTGTCATGTACATCAAACAAATGGCGGATTTGTTTATGTTGGATTAAACGCCGACTGTTCGCGTAGTTTCTGAGCGACAAAATACGGCGCCGCTTGCATATTTTATTGCACCAATCAAAACACAATTACAACATATTCAATGGAATTATGCAAATGAATTTGACTAGATACATAGTTGAGATTGTCATCCATTTCACAACTCCATTCCAGACGAATCACCAGCGGGTGCGGAGTGCGACTGGCATCAACCAACTTCGATAACAAGAATAAGTCAGACTAATAATTGTCATATACATTCATACTCAGGCACATGTGTTTTAATTAATAAGCTTAACTTCTTAAAAAGAAGTATGTCTTAGGTCATTCACTTGTAGCCTCTGTACATATGAATATATACTCAGCTCTGTGGCACCACATTGTGGATTAGTTATCTACTCTGTTTAGAAGCCGACATGCGGCCCACTTTTGAGAAATTAATAGACGCACACATAAGCCTTCCCACTCGCGCACTGCATGTCTATTAGGGACAATACGGTATATATATATATATATGTATGTATATTATACATAGTATACATATATATATTACACATGTATATTACACATGTATATATACAGGACACAACTCACGGAATATATATATATATATTTATATACTTGACGTGTATATACAGATAATTATGTGTATTGAAAAGAACCTAATTATTATTATTAATTGGTATATTTTTATATTGATAAATATATACATGTAATGTATATACCAAAGTGGGGCATTCCATCCAAAAGTGGAGCATTGTGATCACGCTATTGGTGCATCGCGACTAAATGGTTGGGGCATTGTGACTAGGCAGTAGGTGCATTGTGACTGGGGCATTCAGGCAGAGGGGCATTCCGACCATATCCCATTATAAGTCCTGTCCCATGGACAACAAGTAGTAGCAATTTCACTTTTCCGGTAGCAAATCCAGTTGTTGCGGGCTAGTGGACAAGCAGAATTTCGAGTCCTGATACATATATATATATATATATATATATATATATGCATCATAATGGGAGGTTTGCAGAAGGCTGACCCTACCAGCTGAAGTTGTTTTAATGGAAGGTGGAGATTGGGTTACCTCCCTATGTTTGTAAGGGGTGCGAGTATACTTGCCGTTGTCATTTATTTATTTAAATTAAGGTATTTAAGTGAATTAAGATAGGTACTATTAGAATATAAGTTAAGATGGTAACTATTATAAGTTGATGCTACATTTTAATTACTATATTTTTACAACAGCCTAATTCCACAATCGCGCTAGACCTATGTTCCAGTTCTGCACAAGTGCCAGATAATAAAGTTACGATGCCAGTGCCGTGACTCGGTTTCGGGAGAGTCTGGCTGCTACCCAATTATCGATGCACGTACGTATGACTAGTCTATGGTATTATCGCCATCAGCCCATGGCAAAATGACCGGGAAAGGTTTTTGTACTGTTGTTTATACATGCTTCATCATGATTATGTAATCATCACAAATGCAAATGCCAAACGTTTGTTAAAGTTTGTAAATACCTTATACTTACAATACACTAATTTTGGACCATTCACTTCTTCAAAACGATACGCTTTGTGCTCTGTTGAACGGAAGTCTATTTTTAGCATGCATAAGGAGGGAGCAGTCAATTATTTTCTTCAGTGAATGTCTACAATCATTGGGCAGATTATTCGGGCATTGGAAGTTTAGAAAATGATATTCCAGTTTAGTGAGTCAATGATATGTTTGAGCCGCAAATCAGGCGGCTGAAATAAGTTATGGTTTCAGCCTGGACCTGCGACTCTTTAAGTTAGTTCCAGTCAACTAGTGTTTTTACAAAACAATTATTATTTCTTGTACGCTATATCATCTCATCTCCGCGGCTTATATTTGTTCTTTTTCAGTTTTGTTGTGATATCTCGCAAGCGTAATTAAAATTTATGTCGTGAGGAAATATATGAGCTTATTGTGTGTTTGTTGTCATTCCAGATAGCTTTTAGCCTTATCAGCGCCTAAGCCTTATACGAGTGGGTACGCTTTGAAAATAATAAGAATAACTTTACACTGTAAACCACTAAGATAGATATCATGCCATTTTTTATTATATATTTTTCTTTAAGTTATGACTTGTTATACAACTTATCAATTTATTTGTTTTATCCATTAACTCTTTTCTTCAAATTGTGCTTATCTACATGTATAAATTGCATATTTATTATACATTCAAATTCTAGAGAAGGACATTTCCTGCGTTAGCCCAAGTTTGGGCTGCTTGGAGGAAACCAGCTGAGACCTGAGATGTATTGCTCATTATTTTATCTGTTATGCTACACTTATCTAACTTACAACCTTATGTAATGTTATCAACTTTTTTAACATATTTTAGAGGCTATTTATGTGTATACACCAACTGTATAAATTATATTTTTTTACCTGAAATAAATTTCATATTCGTAATAATGTTGCAAATGAAATAACTATGTATCCCTTCTACTCGAAACGTTTCATTGGAAGATGGCTTCCGGTCGGGGTGGCACGGAAAGGGTCCTAGCAAAATTAAAACGTAGTGTAGAAGCTGGAAATTACTATGAGGCCCACCAAATGTACAGAACGTTATATTTTAGGTGAGGATTGTAATAGTTGTGTTTCACACCGATTGCATAAAAGAAGTCTTAGGGTTTATCACTGATACTGCAGTGTTCGAATCCGCGTTTCGCTTGCCTTCGCAAAACCTTGCACATTTCCGCTTACAGTTCAGTCCAGAATTTGCCAGATCAACGACGTTTGTTTATTCTGTAATCTGTACATACTATTGCATATCTTTGGTCCAAACTGTGTTATAACTGCAAAACAGCAAAGATGATATAATATATGTATAATACTAGTTACCAATACCGTGCACGACCAACACGGGCGCCAAACTGTCGGGGATTACCCGATTAGTCTATCTTAAACGAGTAGTGACTAGCCCTTCACTGGTTCGGCAAAAAATGACAATTTAGCCTAAAAAGTCAACATTTCACACTAGTTAAGGGTTCATAGCAGGTGTTAGGATTTGAACCGTATCTGTTAGATGAATGCAAATAAATAGTACATATACTCTCTGTGATTTTTTCAAGAGCATTAATCAGTTAGTTGGGGATATCATATGCAACGCCAACAGTAACATATAGATTGTTGTTAGGTAATCTTCCAGTTAACTGGCCTAAACGATTAAGGCCTTTACAACTTTTTATGAACTTTTTTATTTGTATGTGTTCGGAATGTCATTCTACATCATTTCCGGTACAAAAAGGTAAGATATATTTTAATTGTGATTAGATAAATTTAATGCTGTCGAGTCGACATAAATAAGCCGATGTCACAGGGCGTGAGCGGTTGACACACCCCAGATGCATCACGACCGCAAAGCTGAGGTCTTGCGTGTGCATTGTGAAGTCGAAATGAAAAGCAATTAGCACTATTTTTTTTATTAATTTTAGCTTAAAACAAATAACTCTGCATCATACAAAATTATGTTTTGGGGACATATTTGCAAATCGCAAGACATCGCCTTTGCGGTCATCATGCATCTGGGGTGCACTAACCGTTCACGCCCTGGGACATCGGCTTATTTACGTTGACTCGATTGCATTAAATTGCTCTAAAACACAATTTAAAAAAATAATATCTGACTTCTTTGTACCGGAGTGTATGCCCTCATGCTTAATGCACATACAGTGCGGAAAAGTGTCGGACGAATAGTTTAGAAGTTCGGATCCAGAGTTATAGCCACTTCATAACATATATTTAAACAAAACTAACATATATATCACAGCAAAGGTAATTTAAAAACACTAGTAAACTGTCATCTGGGTATTTGTAGTGTTGGAAGGTTGACATTTTGCCAGTGTATAAATACAACACAGGAACAGGTCAGTTAAAAACCAACAATATAACAAAAGTAGAAATAACAAAGGTACAAAACAACAATGAAACAAGATTGTCGACTACTTTGTTGTTAAAATACTTGGTAAAGATACATCACCATCAAATGCCGTTCATAATTTAGGTGTTGTCTTTGACAGTAATTTCAGCTTTCATCGGTACATTTCACATCATTTATTTTTTTCATCTGCTAAAACAATATCAGTTGCTCTGATTGATAGTCTCGAGACAGGACTATTGTAACTCACTTCAAAATAGCATTGCCAAAAAGACTTATCTAAACTGCAAAGTGTTCAGAATTGTTTAGCACGTGTGGTACTTAAGGCCCCCCCCCATTTTTCATCATCACTACCTTTACTTAAGCAGTTACATTGTCTTCCAGTTATATACTGAATTAAATTTAAATTGGCTACTGTTACATATTGTACTCTTTCTACCCAACAACCAACATACTTAATTAATCTGCTACATTTCTCTGATATCTCTAGGACCTTTAGACCATCCGTTTTCAAACAACTTTGTTCCTAAAAAATAGCTGAATATTGTCAAACGTGCTTTCTCTGTGGCTGCGCCAACAACATCTATAATCTAACCTGTGTTCTTTGACTCTGGGTCACACTAATATGTTGTATAAGAAAAGTAGATTAATTTTTTTATTAGTTACCGTTACCTTTAAGGTCATGCATAACATTGTGTTATCTTTTCTGCAGGTACTCTAACAAGAATAAATTCACTGATGCTTTAGACATACTATACAGTGGGGCTGTGATGCTGCTGCGGCACAAACAGGTGGGTTTACGCGTATCATTTACGAGACGCTAAGAAAGAGTTATTACTTCAGAATTACTGCTATTTTCTGCAGTTGTAAGAGGAATTCAATTTATAACAAAATAGTTTGCTCTTTCTATTAAATTAGATTGTTTGGTCAAACTGGAATAATGTGGTTGCAATAATAATAACAGTATCAATGAAATAAGTAAACAAAAGGTAAGTTCTTATATAGCGCAGTATCCAATCCTCAGGATTGCTCAAAGCGCTTTACACATTACTTCCCTGGCAGACCTGTTCAATCAAACACCACCTCAACTTCTTTGGAAAACATCCAGCCATATGCTATAATTAATGCGCGAAGGCTGCTCGTACACATATCCACCACTTGTCTATAGCCAGGTACTCATTTATACAGCTGAGTGGACTGGAGCAATGTTGAGTGAAAAAACTTGCCCAAGGTTTTAACACCACAGCACAGCATTCGAACCCGGGTCCTCTTAGTCGAGAGTTCGATGCCCTACCCCTGAGTCACGGCGCTGCATTGATTCATTTGAAATCAGTTAACTGAATTGCAGTGATTGCAAATGGATTGAATTATACAATGGCCAGTTATAAAAATGTGTGTTTTCTCTGTTTAAATGTAAGTAATAACATCAGTGTTCCCTATCCTGTCTTGTTTATATTTAACAATAGTTTTCTATTTGATTAAAGTGATTTTTAATTAGCATGCAGTCATATGGTGAAGCGCACCAACTCAGTCGAGTGATGTGTGTGTGACATTGTGTGTACTGTTTTAGCTGGAAAGCGGCTCGGATCTGGCATTACTCTTTGTTGATGTGCTCAATAAATCATCCACACCACCAGATGATGACAATCTTGGCAAGTATCTGATGTAAACAAACCATAATTGTTAGGATGTGTTACCTTTCCGTAGCTAGAAAAGAACCAATACAGATTTTTTGTTTGTAAAGTTTACATTGTTTTGTTAAGTTCCTGACCAGAAACATCATCATCACCATCACCATCACCATCACCATCACCATCACCATCACCATCACCATCACCATCACCATCACCATCATCACCATCACCATCATCATCATTGTGCAGCCATAGGGACCTATGGTGCTGCTTCCACATCTGCCTATCTTGCACTATCCTCTGCCAGATGGTACCCTTCCAGTAGTCGTCTAGTTCGTCTCTCCTCTTCCTCTACGTCTTTTCCTTTCGTAGGGTTTCCAGGTGGTGACACGCAATGTCCATTGGCTAGCTTGTATTCTGCTGAGATGCCCTGTCCAGGCCCACAAATTAATTATGAGAAATGCCTAAAAGATTACAACTTATCAACTCTCTGCGCAAGGAGATTAAAAAATGCATGTTTCAGGATTCTTGTTGATTTTAGTTACATTTTCAGGATCCATAAGGTGTATTTCACACACAGTAATAGTAAAAAATGGTGTATGCATACCTTTAAATAGTAAAAATATATCCAATTTTACTTCACTGTACATTCATTCTTCGGTGGCATTTTATTGAAAACCCTTTGACACTTTAGATAGATAACATCTACTTTGACAATATTGGTTTCTTTGGGGTGGACCCACTTTGATGTACTATTTTAATGTGGACATATATTTTATAAATGACTATTTGTGACTTCATATTGCCGTCTTTTCGACTGCTACAGTTGTTTATGCATTTTCATGTCTTCTTGTTATTTGGCCTTCAGTAAAACTAGGTGCATTACATCGAATGATTGGTCATGACATACCGGAGAGGTTGACGTATGTCCACGCTGCACTGAAGTGGTCAGGGGAAACGTCAGAGTTGAAATGCAAGTTGGGTCATCCAAAGCTTCACCAGAAGTTTGCTTGGACATTTTGGAGAGGTTTGCAGCTGCTTTTTAGTAGACCCTTATCTACACTAGTGCATACCTCTGTGCAACTGATTTTTCTTTCGAGCAATGTTACTTAATAGCGATACTTGAATAAACACTAACAGAAAAAACGCTAGTACAGACTGTTTGAGATTCGTTTCAGTCTCCTGTCACTCGCAAGATACACAGGCTGTGCAGAAAGCACAATATGTTGTCATAGAGAGGAATTATACACTACCAATATAACGAGCATATTTTCACACACAAAAATAATGACAAACAAAGATAAAATGCCTGTTTTGTTGCAGAAAAGAACTACGCACAGTCGAGATACCACTTTCTACACTCTTCAGATGGTGAAGGATGTGCTGCAATGCTCATTGAGTACCAAGTGACCGCTGGATTCCAGTCTGAAATTGACATGTTCATTGCGCAGGCTGTTCTACAGTAAGTGCTGCAGCGTCCTCGGACAGCATCTCAGCCTGGACACAATTAACACAAACAGGCTGATGAAATTCAGCATCTTGAGGTGGTAGTATGGATTAGTAGTACAAATATAGGCTTACAGTAGTTATGGTATGATTAGCTAAATTAATCTCTTTTTCATTCTGCGTTAACTGCATGTAGTTCTATTAGATGTTTATGTTGCCTGCATCTACTTCCACGAAGAACCTGAAGTGTTTGTGCTGTAGGTACCTGTGTCTCAAGAACCTTGTGTTTGTATTGTAGGTACCTGTGTCTCAAGAACCTTGTGTTTGTATTGTCGGTACCTGTGTCTCAAGAACCTTGTGTTTGTATTGTCGGTACCTGTGTCTCGAGAACCTTGTGTTTGTATTGTAGGTACCTGTGTCTCAAGAACCTTGTGTTTGTATTGTAGGTACCTGTGTCTCAAGAACCTTGTGTTTGTATTGTAGGTACCTGTGTCTCAAGAACCTTGTGTTTGTATTGTAGGTACCTGTGTCTCAAGAACCTTGTGTTTGTATTGTAGGTACCTGTGTCTCAAGAACCTTGTGTTTGTATTGTAGGTACCTGTGTCTCAAGAACCTTGTGTGTTGTATTGTAGGTACCTGTGTCTCAAGAACCTTGTGTTTGTATTGTGGTACCTTGTCTCAAGAACCTTGTGTGTTTGTATTGTAGGTACCTGTGTCTCAAGAATCTTGTGTGTTTGTTATTGATGGTACCTTTGTCTGAAGAACCTTGTGTGTTTGTATTGTAGGTACCTGTGTCTCAAGAACCTTGTGTGTGTATTGTAGGTACCTGTGTCCAGACCTTGTGTTTGTATTGTAGGTATCTGTAGTCATCAACAGAACACCCACAGGTAGAGAAGGGCCCTCCGTTTATACGACCACTTCTCAACTTCCTCTGGCTTCTACTTCTGGCAGTTGATGGGTATGTAGTTTTGATTTTTTTTAAATTACATATTTTATAAAACACTCCAAATAATTTCAGTGTACTTTTTGGGCATTCCATCTCCATCATGTGTCATTAGCTTCTTTATCTCAGAAACCATTGGGGATCCATTTTTTTATTTTGACAGACATATCTTAGGGCACTGTTACTATGCACAAGAAATTTGTATTTGATTGGATCAATCTAAAGCCACAAAACTGGTAAAAACACTTAAAAATCGTATAACTTTCTCTAATTTTGCATAGCCACATCTTTGGGTATAATTTCTTTATAGGTATTAAGTAGTATACATAATTTGTTATTTGCTTGAATGTTTCTAAGGGTACCTCAGGGTCTCCCAAAAATCTTCGTCTTGTTTGTATCTGCCTGGACAGGCTGAGAGACAAATCAGACAATACTTGTGTATTCGAGACTGATCCCCAACTCTAGAGGCTATTTGGCCTGCCAGGAACCATGGCTAAGTGATAATTGACAGTACCTGTGTATTGGAGACTGGCACACTGCAATAGACAGACCCCACAGACTGACCATCAGGTGGTCTGCCTGGAAATCATAACTAATTGGTATACCATCTGTGGCAGGCCAGTTGCAGCTGTGTTTTGCAGATTTTTACTAAGCTATATCTTCAAAACTACAGATTTTCTGTAAATGCAAAATTGGTATATTTTGATGCTTATTTAATTATCTTTAATATAATGTGACTGACGCATTGTCACAGGTGATACATTGTCACTGGTGATGATGCATTGTAGGTGACAAAAACGTATAAAATTAATATTCTGAACAACTATACAATGAAATATGATACACTATTGATATCAGATGCATCTTGATCACTGGGCTGGCTGAGGAGAGTGGAACTAGATAATTCCATCTTGATTAAACCACTAGTGACCAGTCCTGACGCTTGCTTCATACAATTTAGCTGTGTTTCTGGTCATCTCATGAATAACAAAAAATGTCAATTAGATGGTTATGGGGAAGAGACTAGGCAGTGACTGTGATTCATCAAAACACATTTTATTATAGTGATGTAATGTGCCTCTTATTGGTTATAATTGCTAGATATATGGCGCAAACACATGTAGATCATTATTTATTAATATTTAATATATTTATAATACATGAAAAGCCGTATTCACCAACGTCATGCGTGTGTAGATTGTTACTGAATATACTGGATGAAACAATTGATCTGTTCTGTTCATACAATCTTTAAATATTTGCACTTTAAGTGTCTATAGCTATCCAGATTGAACATCATCTGTCGCCTTGTAACAGTATTATGACATGGTATATGCACAGGACCTGATAACAACATACACAATGCAGTACTGCTAATTGATTGTATTTGTATCATTTCTTTATTTTGTTTACAATTGAAAATTTGCACTGCATCATTCGAATTTTGAACAATGTTTCTTTCTTATTAAATGCAATTTTATCGTAATATACTTTCAGCATATTTAGTCTGGTACAGTTCATTACGAATATAAACCATGTTAATAGAGTATTTATTTTTAATGTTGATGTATAACTATAACGTCACAAGTTGTGAATTTACTTTCAGAGGTAGCACAGTGGCTGTATTTACAATTCTGGTGGAGCAGTATCAGCCATCCTTAAAGCGGGACCCGAGCTACAACGAGGTATGGTGCACTGATATCATCTAACAACGGAAACAGACAGTATGTAGAAGGCAGAATATTTTGTTTCACAGCAGCAATACAATATTATAATATAATATTAATAAAGCTTTATTTGCCATTTACAACAAGCAAGTACAATTCATGTCAGATAGGAATGTGTACTGACATATGAGTCACGTAGTGCCCCTATACGATAAAATTAAATCTGAAAATTCAATATTATAATAAATATATCTATATAATGTTTTTTAAATAAACAATTATTAGTTTTGTTTAATAAATAAATTAATATATCTAAGATGTCCTTTAAAATGATAAATGATCTAGATCTGCTTTCCTACAGTGTCTGGCTTCCAACTATTGCATAAAATGTTTAGGGAGATGTCTACAAGTTACCATTTGAATCATAACACTCAAACTATGTTTCAGTGGGCTTTATGTATCAACCTGCATGTTAGATAAATCCTGTCCGGTGTAAGTTTCTGTTTTAAAGCTGAAGTTAGTTTACACGGGAAAGCATTTCTATTCCTTATATTTTGTAATTGTGTTTAATTAGCAATAAACATCATGTCGAATAAAAAATTAAACTTAACACTGTTTGCATCATTACATTTTGCATCGTTTTGTTTGCAGTATTTAGACAGAATAGGTCAGCTGTTCTTTGGTATACCTCCACCAGAGCCATCACAAAATAGATTTTTAGGTGAGTGCATTAATTAGATGCCACTTGTTGGTGTTTTAATTTATGTTTTTTTGAAGTATGACATTTTGTCATGTTTTGTAGAAAATCTGGTCCCAAGTGTGTCAAAAACGTCTACGGCAAAGTTAGTTAAATGAGTACGACATGTGGGAAGGGCACATATCACAGATCTCTTGCTACATTGGTAGTGTAATGCACATGAAATGCAAGACTGTAACGTTACTTATATGACAAAACTTTATAAAGGATACACACCAGAGATGGAGTAATCGTACTCGTGTACTCGTACTCGAGTACGAGTACTTTTTGAGTACTCGAGTACGAAGGAAAGTAATCGTACTCGTACTCGAGTACATTACCAAAGTAATCGTACTCATGATTACTTCTCACGATTACATTTTTTTCATATGAACAGTTGCAAGCAAATATATTAGACAGATAAAAATGGCAATATTAGAAGTAATCTAATAAATGTAATCATAATCAAGGTATTCATTTTCTATTACTGTTGAGCATTTCAGTTAAATAAATATTCAGTCAGATTTCCCTAATTAATACCTTCTCTTCCCAGAGAAGCAACATCTCCTCACCCTCCTGCTTAGTACAAAGTACAAGTTATATTGTGATGGTACCTGGGATGCACTGCAGGAGATAAGCATCCTGTAACATCTTGCTTTGTAATTTTAGAAGCCAGGCCACAGCCCCACCTGTACTGTTTGCTCTGTCAGTATGGTGTGAATGACTGGTCATGTTTCCAACATCCAGAATCCTGACTGGGTCTGGGCGGTTAGCTGCTAAATCCCTGTCTATTATGTTTAATTAAGTGCAAACTGTAAACCTGTCTAAATCCACAACCATTCTGTGTTTGTCCCATCCAGACACGGGGTCAAATACATTGAAATGTATTTAAATACAAATATTCTTGAGGGATTACAAATACTTTTTAAATATAAATGTATTTAAATAGGAATACATTGAAAAGTATTTCAAATACTTGTTCATATATTTTGTTTTCAAATACTTTTCATTTTGTATTACTATGTAGGTAAAAGAAAGGCAACACATATTGAGACATCTAGTTTATAGGCATAATTAGTGTTTTGCTCATATGATGACAGGCAGACCAGTGCTAGGGAGTATTGTTATTGCTAACTGCATCACAGTGACAACTGACTGAAAGAGGTAAAGGCCAAAATATATTGTTTGTATGTTAAGCCAGGAGGTCCATAATAATATAACGCCTATGTTGCCCTCAGAAGAGACACTGCTAATCATTGCTAGGATGTTGTGTGAAGAAGGCTCAACTTCAAAGTCAGCCAGGAAAGCAGAATAACCTGGTGCCAAATTGAAGCCTGACTAAACAACAAAAGGGGATATTGACCTATGGTCACTGTTAGGTCCATCCTCTGGCTCTGAGCAAACACAAGTTGTGGTCACTGCAAAGCCAGGGGAAGCCTGCTGTTCAGTTTGGCAGGTATTACATGTGACAGTGAAAAAGAAATGTTGATACTGACAATGTATTTCAAAAACATATTTGAACAAGTCAAATACTTTAGGAAAGTATTTAAATACAAATACTAGTAATTCCTAAACATCAAACACAAATACTTTAAAAAGTATTTAAATACTTTCAAATACAAATGTATTTGACCCCATGTCTGGACCCATCTGACATACTACTCTTGAATATGCCCCCCTGGTTTTGAAGTGTTGTTATTGTAATGCATTTGATCATGTGTAATGCCTCCTATTTGTATTTGATTCAGAAACCATAAATTAAATTATTAATCCAGCATTAAATGATTCATCAAATACCTGAGAAAGGCGTCTAATTATTAATAATAATAACACCTGGATAGTGGATAGCAGTAATCAGTTAGAACATTAGTGACACAACACAACAAGAATGACACCTAGGGATTCCATGAAAGTCGCCTTTATGTTAGAAACAGGATATTCATTAAAGTAATCATGAAAGTAATCATGCTTACATTCTAAAGTAATCGTACTCGTACTCGAGTATATTGTAAAGTAATCGTACTCGTACTCGAGTACATTTGTTTTCTGAGTACTCGTACTCATGCATGTTCAAAGTAATCGTACTCGTACTCGAGTACATTTGTATTGTAGTCACTCCATCTCTGATACACATAACTTTGACTCTGATTCCATCAGTTGTAATCTGTAATCTAGTCACTGATGAAATGTTGATACAATGACAATAATGTGGAATTAAATACCAAATATAATACAGGTGAATGTACATATTGCAGATGTATCTGTGATGATAAAGTTATAACATTCACTTATGTGTCCTATAAATAAATATGTGCTGCGTATAAGAGCATGCACAGACAGTTTGCTGGTTTAATTTTAAAATACGGCTGATATCTGACTCACCACAGCAAACGAGTTATTGAGTTGTACTGACTTATTTGTCAAATTAGCTCAAAATAGCTATCTAGATCACGTCCCATTGGTCAGTTCAGTGATATGAATTGCAGGTGTGTTGAATAAACTTTCATTGTTACCAGGGAACTTGCTACAAAGTCTGCTGGGAGGAGAAAATTTCGACGATGAAGGCAGCACAGGTCAAAGTTCAAGTCAGGGACCAGCAAGTTCATACCAGGCCATGGAGATGGATCAACCGGATCTAGACTGATGTCGTCATGAATCATCCGGATCTGGATTAGCCACATTGTGGGCCAGTCGGATCTGTCCAGTCGGATTCAGAATGGTTACATTAATGGTATTTATTATGACATCACCTATCAGAGTGATGACTACAATGGACTCTATCTCGCGACAGATGGTTTTACAGTCTCCAACTGGATTTGCAAGATCTGGACAGATCATCCACTGGATAAACCCTAGCTCGACTGGATCTTCTCAGGCAATCTTCTCAGGGGTGGGGGTATTTATTGGTGTATGAAAACCCTACCTCTTGGAGAATGTCGGGGCTAGAGAGCCAACATTCCTCCTATGTGTGTCATTTGGTAATGGGACGTTGGCCGATATTGTACATATGGTCAGATTTGTTAGACTACTAGCTTGACTGGTGGGCGTGAAGAAAGTTGGGCAGATCCACCAGGAATGGTGAGCAGTGATAAACCATATCTGTGTACTACAGTCCTTTTTAACCATTATCATCTTTTGGCACGTGTTTGTATTATAATGAGACCTCCACCATGTGCACTATACTATATATTCTATGCTGACCACTTGAGTAGGGGTGAAGTGTCACTGCAGTGATGCAAGGCAAAATATTATACTTGGTTGAAAATGCATCTTATCTGTTGTTAACAAGTAGTGCGACACACGCACAGGTTCAGCACACATGCTGAAAGTATAGCCAAATAATGTATCCAGATTGGTCAAGCCCAGTGAAACAAGACAGGCAGATCAGTATGTGATGGCACGTAAACAAAACATTGCATCATGAGGAAAACCTATCATTAAAAAATCCTAAAGTTGTTACATTTAAGGAATGTTTAAAAAACGTACAAAGTCACTACCATATCAACAAGGACACAGTTTCTGTGACACAGCCAATGAACGAGTTGCGTTTGAGTGTACCGGTAGCGGCGTTGACAGTTTTCTGTATGTAAGATTACTGTTAAAGGGTAAAATCGATTTTAATGGCAACGTTGGGCTTAAAATGCCTCCCAGGTGGTTGGTTGGTTGGTTGGTTGGTTGGTTGGTTGGTTCATTCTGAGCTGGCACACAGTGTAAATACATGTAATTCCACTAGAACCCTGTGTGCTGTCTATGCATATTTCTAGGGGAACTGACCTGTTTTTGTTAGTTGAGTGCTCGACCATAATGTCTTGAGTTGTGTTCCTTTCTGCCACAAGCTTTGGTTACCCTTAGCGATTGTTTACAGGTGTTGGTTATTATTTGTATCCATCACAGGTGATGTGATCACTGAAAATGTGATCATGATTTGTTAAATGTTTCCTTTATATCAAGTGTGTATTGCATATTGTAGATATTGGATTTTGTTTAAATACGAAGGGTTGGGGACGTTTTATAAACTACATTTATGACTTTGTTCTCTACCACTGATTCCTATAGTTGTTGGCACAACATTGTTTAACTCACCTATGCATGCTTGGTTTGAACTCTTGGTAACACAATCTTATCTAATTTACTATGTCATGTCACAATTCAACATCCATGTTCTGCACACATGGTGCTGTCATGTGGCTATATGCTCGATTCCAAAATTAAATGCCTTCACAACTGACCGTCTACTTATTGTTTGTCCTGTCTGGTTTGCATTCACTAAATATTGGTAAAGAGTGAACACTCAGATTGTGGCCAGCCTCCCAGCTTTAGATATTACCGTGAAAGTTTATTAACACCTACCTTTCAATGAGATATGTTTAATATAGAACTTTGCATTCAAATCAATAATTAGATAGGCAGATTGATTAGTGGAATTATGCGTTCCATGGTTGGTCTGTTTTGGAACCATAAATGTGCAATAGCGCTTCTAATCTATTAATATTACACCCACCCATAGAGCAATATATGACAAATGGCAAAAACTATCACCATTTAGTTTGAGGCGGGTGTTTAGTCTCAGGTCTTAAATTACATTTTTATTTAATATGTTTTATAACTATTTTGAAAGTGTGCTGAATTGTGTGCAGTTACGTTGTTGAGCTCGTAATAATGTGCACTATTTGAAAGTTTCCACATTCAAAATGTAAAATTTCAAAACAAGCTTTTTTAGCAATAATGCTTCACCAAGACAAATTAACCATGATACCGTTTGATGTTCAAAGTTCCAAATTCTAGAAAGCAGACTTCCTGTTTTCAGACAGATGGGGACTTCAGGATGTTTTTGAGTCTCGTCACTTTGTTATTTTGTTATGGATTACATGTTTAAGGAAGACTCAAAAATATTATGAATTAATGATGTAACATACCATATGGAATAGTTGTTTTTATGATAAAATAATTTTAAACCATTTAAAAAAAATGGTTCAGTGGTATACCGGAGTATATGGTATATAACTCTAGCCTCTAGAACAAGCTATTGTTTTGTAGACTGGATATGACTGTTTTAGATGGCATTTGAAGGAAAGACGTATACAACTGTAACAGCATGTGCTAAATATTAACCATTAAATATTGACGTACACTGCATCCGTTTGCCAAACAATTCAATAAGTAATTATGTATATAACGTTGAAAAACATTTGGGATTATACTGACATTTAGTCACACCTGGCTGGTTATATATATATAATGTGTTTTGGTGTTTGATTCACATAGTCCATATATAATGTATATATAGTGAAATGAGATATAATAAATAAATATATATTATACAATATTATAAAATGTCCTTCAAATGATACATTATCCATTAAAAATGTGGTTTTGAGATAATAAATAAATACCATATATCAGGCTGAAATCACCAAAAATTACATTACATGATCGGACGCCGACCACACTCCTCGTAAACGATTTCATTGGCTGACGTTTAAAAGAGTAGTTTTTGCAAAAAGTGTGTGCTGAGTGTCAATGTCACTGTAGTCAGTGTCTGGTACTGACATAATCAGCCGCAGCGACTCCTGGCGGGCGAGGATGAGTCGCACATCATGACTTGACACGAAATACAAGATGTCTGTCGTTAAAATTATATTAAAACGGTCAGTCTTTAAACAACCGACAACAAAATAACACGTAATCTGCCTACCAGTAATACAATACCCGGTAGGTGGCAGCTCTGTCCATGGTTGATTTCTCTAGTAAAATCAATAATAAAATTACTATATTGTATTACACACTACTGAGATCACTGTATCGCAAACTATTCGAGTTTACTTTGCTATAGAGTTGAGGTTACACCTGAATGTACATATGACTGGTTGCTCCACTTCACTCGGCTGTATGGATGAGTACCTGCCAATAAACAGCGGTGGACATTTGTATACGATAGCTTTCGCATACATACTCCCAGAGAAGTGGAGATGCTGTTCGACTGAACCTGCCTGCCAGGGAGTCACATGTAAAAGCGCTTTGAGCATTCCCAAGAACTGGATACTGCGCTATGAAATTGCCAATACTTTTTGCATTTTACATAGGCAGAATTAAGTGCCTAGATTTTTCAACCTTTCTGTTCCTGTGCTCTGACTTGACCTGAACTTTCACGCCGAAAACATCCCGACCCCGAAGACAACATAATTTACAATATATCCGCTAGAATAGCATTATAACGATAACATATCCTATACATATGTACATGCCTATATATGCATGTATGTATGTATTGAATATATAACATACATCCTATACATACGTACATGATATATATATATATATATATATATATATATATATATATATATATACTACTACATACATACATATATAATACATAGTATATATATATTTATTTATGTGTGTGTGTGTGTGTGTGTGTGTGTGTGTGTGTGTGTGTGTGTGTGTGTGTGTGTGTGTGAGTGTGTGTGAGTGTGTGTGTGTGTTTGTGTTTGTGCGCGCGCGCGCGCGCGTGTGTGACGACCTGGCGTTCCAATCAAGCGCACCTGACGTTACAAGCAAGATACAAGATACAAGATACAAGATATAAGATACAAGATACAAGATACAAGATACAAGATACAAGAAGCTTTATTTAACGTCGGTTTACATGTGAATTTGATAACGTGAGCTCATCAGAGCTATTTTCCGGCAAAGCTATTTTCCGACAAGCGAAGGAAAGAGAAGGCTCCGGAATATTGCGTGTTTCGTCACGTGTAGTGTTTGAGCTTATCACAACGTTAATGGCGAACTAGTGCGCAGTTACGGAAGTTACGTCACTGTAACCACCCGCCGTTTCCGCACTTTTCTGCCTACGACTACACTCAGTGAAAATATAACAATGACAGGGCATATCTTTCTGGATTAACCCGGAACACTTAAACTGTAAGACGCAGCAAAGGAAAACTTGACAATGGTCGCCATAGATCAGTGCTACTATCGGCGTGGTAAGTTGATTCCTTGTTCAAATTTTAGCATGACCGCTAAACCCTATATGGAAATGTATGTTTCAAAGGAAATCTTATTAATGCCCGCCATCCCGATTAATTCCAACATCTGGTGCTGCGATCTTCCCGCTTTGATGCAAGCCCACTGGACTGCTGATGGTAGTAGAATAGTGACCATTTTGTAAGCCACACATTTGTGTCTCTTTGGTGAGATTATAGTAGTCGAAGACCTGAAAACCTGATGGTAACGTGTCCCCAGGGACTTGCGTGCACTTACGATTCGGTGCTAGATTTATTCTTCATGACATATGAATCTATACGAGTGGGGTGAGCTCAGTAACCTTTATAAAACGTTTTGTTTCTTCAAAATGCTCAAAGCGCTGTATAAGACTAATAAACATTCAACGTAGCAGACATATTAGCATAATAATTTATATATATATATATATATATATATATATATATAATAGTAAAAAAAAAAAAACAGTCAAGTCATTTACCAAAGCATCATCTGCCGTGACCAACAGCAGCAACTTGCTGAGTAGGGCCTGAGACTCCGACAAAATGTGCCATGGTGGCGTGCAGGTCTTGTCTGCCGACACATCGTTTCTACGCTACCTTGGCTTTTTCATTCAGGATCCGGTCCCCAACAATTTAAAGCTATGTATTCTTTCACACGAGCGTAACTGTCACAACAGAAACCTCCGTTTGTACGTTTTATAGAACAACAACAACTCGTCTAGAAGGTGGAAACTGTTATGCAGATAAGTTATTATTTTCCAATTGTTTGCGTATTGCAGTAATTGTGACTATTGATACGCTTGCGAACAACGACATGAGTGTGGTCTCGTTAAGTATCGTTCAACACGGACCGGGAAACGAGAATCACGTGCGGGCAGTGTAGCATCGCGAAAGTCCTACACCATCCTTGGTGCAACAACAACCCCCCACCCATGATGTTTAAAAAGAGGGTGTCTGCTTATAGTTTTATTTTATCTTATGTTCTTATGGCCATGATACATATACTTATGTTGATGATATGTTATCTGCCGAATTGTGTGCAGTTAGTTTATTAAACTTGTAGAAATATTCTCAACTAGAATGTTTCCACCGATCAAAGCACTCAAATGGTAAACAAAATATCCACTTTTAAAACAAGTTTCACTGACAATATTACCGAAGTGAGACGAGCTATCCTTTGACGTTCCCACATTCTAGACAGGAGACATATTACAAGGCCGGTTAATCTCGGGCAAGGAGCAAGCACTTTATGACGTATTTGAGGTTTTGCGAATTTAAACGGTCACCCTTATGAGACGGCCATTCTGTGGTCTTTGTGCTCAAAGTTACACTCAGCAAGGATTTTGTTGCTATAACAAGTGTCCGTAACTCACCCCCAAGTGCAGTCGGTGGCGAAAGTTACACGCAGAGTATAATTATGCGAGTTATTCTGTATATGGGCGCCATGAGCCCTGGGAGATATTTGGAATTCCAGAGGGTCGTAATTTTGCGTTGAGTAAATAGGAAAAACTAGTCACAGGTAAAAAAATGCATAAGTGATGACGGGGTTTTAGCATTGTGTCTCCTCAGAAATACCATATAACCGATTAGAATTATCTACAGTAACTTGCGTGATCTGTTGATTTTCTCATAGCTCCTTCCGTTTTCTCAGTCGTGAGGCTGTGTTCTCAAATAACCTAAGCATTATTAAGGAATCATTTTGAAACACATCGCTGGGTGTGGTTTGACACGAGTCGATGCTGTGCAACGCCACTCGTTTTATTGAACTTTAATGTCAAAAACCTGACCTCTTTTGTGCCCATGCGATACAATAGGTGCGTCGTATCGATCCTGATCGCAGGATCGCCTGTGGCAAGATAAATCCAAGCACTTTATGTTGACGGAATACCATCCTGGAACAACTTATTTTCTGTTGGAATTATTCATCCACGCTGCCGTTATTGCGCGAAAGTCTTTTTTTATAATACCACATCAATAAAACTCAAGTATTCATTTAAATAGCCGAATATTATCTACAATTATATAGCTAATGTTTTATATTTAAGCGGTTTAATTAGCCTTGTCCAGCGTAACAACTTAAATATGTCAAACAATTCAACAAATGCGGCACAAAACACTGCACCGGAAACGTCACGGTTCACTGACGACGAAAATAAGGCGCGGTTCACGAATGCCTGTATTAACCTCGGCGTGTTGACCCCGATATGAGATAACGTCGGTCGTAGCCATTCGGACTTGTGTGGTTCAAGACACCATAATCGACGGCATGGTGACACTGTCATAACGGCTGCTGTAATCAACACCGTGACCAAAGGCAAAGACCGTCTTGCCGGAGACCACCTGACCGCATCGCCAGACGATGCGGTCGGGTTACCTGGCTCCGAGGAAGCAGGTATCTCACAGTGAGTTACCGGCGGAGTTCGGTCGACCGTGACGGGCCACGTTATCTCATAATTGTCGCCACTCTCTGGGTTGATTCGTGGATGCGAGAGAAGTTGGCGTATGTGGGAAAGTTCAGTCTGTTATCTATAAGCATTCCATGCAGTCGGTGTAGCGGTGACGAGGACGACTAGTGGGGAATTTGTTCCCTCCTACTCTCCCTCATTCTCCCATCCTCCTCTCTTCCTCTCTCGCTCCATACCTGCCTTTCCCTACGTTCCTATTCCCCCTTTCTCCCTTCCCCTCTCTCCCTCTCTCCTTCCCTCCCTCCCACCTCTCTCCCTTCTTATCTCCCACCCTTCCTCCCATGCTCCCACTTACCTCTCTCCTTCCCTATCTCTCTCTCTCTCGCTCGCTCGCTCGCTCGCCCACCCACCCACACACTCGCTCGCTCACTCACTCACTCACTCACTCACTCACTCACTTCCTATTTTCTGCCATCCTGCTTCCCTCCTATAATGTAACACGACACGTCAGCACAGACATTAATGTGAGACTACATTTAGCCCCATTTCTTCATGTTTGTAGCGTAGTTTGCAGGGGATGCGGTTTTCGACATAAAATAACTAAACGTCAAACTGCAACCCCTTTTAGACCTCCGCTGTGGCTTTCATAAACCTCCAACTGCATCATCTTGAGTTCTCCCCTACAAATCTTCCCCACCGACTAGAGCTGCTCCCAAGCGTGGATGTGGTGTACGTGCGAACTCATCGCGCCCCGAGATTATACAGGGACCTGCCTTTTGGCGCTGCACCCGGCGTGGTAGTAAGCAACGAAGAGAGCAAGGTGCCGATCAGAGCACTAGCGACATCCCTGCTGACATCACGGTGAACGGCCAGGAACTGGAACAAGTGGATGATTTCAAATATATCGGCTCGACATTCACGAGATATGGACGGTCGGACAGAGAGGTCCGGATCCGAATAGTCCTCGCAACAGCAGCAATGACAAAACCCAGCAAGCGCGTGCTGTCTCCATTCTGATCTGCGGCTGCGAAAATTGGACAGTGTCGGGTGCATTGACGAAGATCCTAGCGTTTGAGAACAAGTGTTTCCGGCGCCTGTTACACGTATCTCGGGCAGAAACTTTGTCCAAAGACGCATCACTGGCCTAGCAGGTGCACAGGAGCCCCTGCTCACATCAGTGAAGAGAAGAAAGCTGTCATGGTACATCCATGACTCCATGTGTTATGCCAAGACAACCATGCATGGCACCATGGAAGGTCTCAGACGGAGAGACGGGCAAAAGAAAGCCAGGATGAACAGGATGACAGAGCTTGACGTCCAAAGGCTAGACCGTCGCGACTGGAAAGCATTCGCTGCGTCTGCGTCCCTCGTGTCTCCTCTGTGACCTGATGGGTCTTGGGACGAGTGAGTGAATGTGAACTCTACCGACACCACTGATGCCCCACTGTCGTCGACGATGATGGCGACATTGCGAAACCGATGTCAAAGATGGCGACCGGACAAAAATGCAACTATGGTAAAGTGATTATTATAATAATTGTAAAATCACGACAATAAAGACCGTCCCAATATAAAGTAAAATATATTTATTTCTGGGTGAATCGACATAACGACGTCTTCACGACGCCATGTCCACCTCGATGCTGAAACAGGCCGCGTCACCTCGGGGGTGACACTTAATCAGATGACGGACTCCATCGTTTGACGCAACCGACAACGTTCGCGATCGCGACCGGAAACGGACGTCGTGAACCGTCATGCCCCGCGGTAGCGTTCTAAACGGTAGCTCACGGACACGCGCCTCGGAACAGTTTGATAACCGCGCGTAATGACAGTCGTCCGACACGGCGCATTCCGACGCCGACACCGTGTCCGAGTGCTGTCGTGGCCGACTGGTCGGCAACGGGACTCCGCCCTCACCGAATGGAGACCTCGCGGCAGACGCCAGCGGCGGAGTCGGAGTCGGTGACAAACTGTCGGAATGCACCTGCCCTGTAATCAGCGCATTGCATCGACACGGGGGCATTAGCATACACACGGTGTAATGATACAACCTTTTTTGACAGGAACTGGCCTACATAGTCTATTAAGTGCACTTACGTGAGCCGAATGCGTGCGCGTGTGTGCGTGTGGTCGTTTGCTTTGGGTTCGTGTTAGCGCAATGGAAAGCGATCTCGGTAAGATAGGGCGCTGAGAAGTAACGAGATAAGAAATTAAAAGGAATTCCAACAGGATGACTCCTGCACACTCGTTCGAATGTACCCGATAACCCTCGATTTGCAATCGAACGTTGACATCGTGTTAAAAAACGTATACGTTATGTGGTGACGTGCATTCTACCAGCAGTGGAAACGTTTGGCAGTTATCACCAAAACCACGAAATGGACATTTCTCTCTCTGTACGACAGAGACGACTATCTGTCTCTTTTTAGAGATGCCGTGATGTAAGACAGTAACACAGGAGGGAAACGTTTGATTATCTGACATGTATATAATCATGTATCTCCGTCATTATGTCAATCGATTCCCTCCTATTTTTCCCTCTCACCCTCTCCCTCTCCCTCTCTCTCCCCCTCTCTCCCTCCCTCTTCCCTCCAGTCATTCCCTCCTCGTCCCTCTAATTTTATGTTTATTGTTGTCATTGTTATATGTTATAGAGGAGTAGATATGGAGAGATAGGTGGAGTGAAGGAGGGGAAGGGAGAGGAACAGCGACAGGGACATGGACGGGGTCGGGGGGGGGGGAGATAGGAGAACATGAGAAGGAGGGAGGGTGGGGAGAGGGAGAGAGTGCGGAAGCACACTTTTTGTCGCCATTCCCCCACGGGTTTGGCGTGGAGTGTACGAGGTGTCGCCACTTGTTCCGGACTTTCACGTGTTCCTCCTTCAGCCCCTCAACTAACTCTGTGTCTTTATCACCAGTCCTTCCATATTTGTTTATAGTCTTCCTCGGTTTCTATTCCCATTGACTGGCAGTGCTGCAGATTTCTCGTGTAGTGGTGTGGTCTTTCTCTCGTGTAGTGGTGTGGTCTTTCTCTCGTGTAGTGGTGTGGTCTTTCTCTCGTGTAGTGGCGTGGTCTTTCTCTCGTGTAGTGGTGTGGTCTTTCTCTCGTGTAGTGGTGTGGTCTTTCTCTCGTGTAGTGGTGTGGTCTTTCTCTCGTGTAGTGGTGTTGTCTTTCTCTCGTGTAGTGGTGTGGTCTTTCTCTCGTGTAGTGGTGTGGTCTTTCTCTCGTGTAGTGGTGTGGTCTTTCTCTCGTAAAGTGGCGTGGTCTTTCTCTCGTGTAGTGGTGTGGTCTTTTTCTCGTGTAGTGGTGAGGTCTTTCTCTCGTGTAGTGGTGAGGTCTTTCTCTCGTGTAGTGGTGTGGTCTTTCTCTCGTGTAGTGGTGTGGTCTTTCTCTCGTGTAGTGGTGTGGTCTTTCTTTCGTGTAGTGGCGTGGTCTTTCTCTCGTGTAGTGGTGTGGTCTTTCTCTCGTGTAGTGGTGTGGTCTTTCTCTCGTGTAGTGGTGAGGTCTTTCTCTCGTGTAGTGGCGTGGTCTTTCTCTCGTGTAGTGGTGTGGTCTTTCTCTCGTGTAGTGGCGTGGTCTTTCTCTCGTGCAGTGGTGTGGTCTTTCTCTCGTGTAGTGGTGTGGTCTTTCTCTCGTGTAGTGGTGAGGTCTTTCTCTCGTGTAGTGGTGTGGTCTTTGTCTCGTGTAGTGGTCATGGCCGTAACTGCGAAGCCGGGTATCTTTCAACTACACATACACACACGCGCCCACGCAAGCAAGCATGCACGCACGCATGCGTGGACGTCGATCGGTGGGGAACGAGGGGGACGCGTTCCCCCACTTTCAGCCTGAAGGGGAAGCATATGAAATGTCCCCCAACTTTTCAGTTCAGAAAAGCTAATTTGCGGGCATATAGCGAGACTGATCACTCCCATCTCTTAAAAAGCTTCTACTAGGTCTAGTAGTGAAATTAATACATTGTTGGCCGCAGCATGCAACTTGATCTTCCAGTCCAAGCCGGGCTCTATCATTTTGCACCCTTGTGTTGATATATCACGGACTTACAAATTATATTAATAGGCACTAGCCATCAAGCAGATTATAGATGATTAATGCTTCCACTGTCACCCCTTGGACTGCAACCCGACCAATTTCTTTGCCAAAAAGTGGTATTGGGAAGTCATGCATCCCTGTAGTCTCTACACCGTGTCACTCTACGAATCAGGCAAGGAGTTATGGATCCAAGTCTACCAATTTTGTGTGATTGGGGCGGGCCCCTATTAAAACACATGTAGGCAACATAACTATTTTAAATAGCATACCATGAAGGTCTTTGTTTATCTTTGTTTATTTTAGATAGCACCAGAATATATATATATATATATATATATATATATATATATATATATATATATATATTATATATATATATATGTGTGTGTGTGTGTGTGTGTGTGTGTGTGTGTGTGTGTGTGTGTGTGTGTGTGTGTGTGTGTGTGTGTGTGTGTGTGTGTGTGTGTGTGTGTGTGTGTGTGTGTGTGTGTGTGTGTGTGTGTGTGTGTGTGTGTGTGTGTGTGTGTTGTGTGTGTGTGTGTGTGTGTGTGTGTGTGTGTGTGTGTGTGTGTGTGTGTGTGTGTGTGTGTGTGTGTGTGTATGTCTGTATGTCTGTATGTCTGTATGTCTGTATGTCTGTATGTCTGTATATACCCCGTCCCCCCACTTTTAAAACCGGATCGACACCCCTACATGCGCACACACGCACGCACGCACGCACGCACGCACGCACACTCTTATTTCGGTCAACCTCCTTCTTCTGGCACTCAGTTAAAAAGGCCTACAAACTTGTCCTTGCCATCCACTCTCCCGGTTCACACATTCATCCCTCAGTCCCCATATTCCCCTCTCTGCCTTCTATTCTCTCTCCCCTCTCTAGGTAGGGATGAACAGCATCTTGACCTGCAGGCATCAGTTGACACCAACCAACGGTTGTCGGAGTATTATGATAATATAATACGGTGTTCCCCATTAGTCATCACTCTATCATAAATTTCACCAAGAGACATCGCCATTGTCTCCTGGAGACAAAGACGATCCCAACTGAACTACACGCCCCGCCACACAGCCCTTTCTACGCGAGCAATGATAAATAAAATACCTCTCGCATATGAACAGTATGAAATTGTCGTTCAGTTCTCATGAATATGTATTACAAATGTTCAGGTCACTGGGTATATACCAAAATTAAATTCGACGTACAATACTTGCTCAACCGTCCGTTAAATTTAAACAAAACACGTTAACAACTATAGCACCCTGGCGGGAAACCACAAAGCAGGACTGAATACTTACAGGTAAGTATATACAGTTGTCAGAGCGCTTGAATACAAATCACCGTTCGACCATCATGGAAATGATTCGGTGTGTGTTTCGCTATGGTTTGGTGTAATAAAACTTGTTATAAACAGGGCTGGAAAAGTTTTTAAAGTAGTACTTGGCTGTGTTCACACTATTTATAGTTAGGTTTAATGTTTCTCAGACAAGTTGAATGGAATGGACCCCTTCTGCCATGACACATTGAGTGCTAAAAGAATGTGTATTCATTCGAATTTCGCACAATGGATGGAGCATGAACTATAGAGGGTCTTTTTATGTCATGAATAATACACGTTTGAACTATGTGCACCATTGTGATGGATCACATTCGTGACATTGGAATTAAGGTATTATGCTTATATCAAAACGTTACCAGAATCCATTGTACTCCGCTGAGTTGCACCATATGTGTGCCGTACGCGTCTCGCTTTTGGTTTGATCGATTACGTATGACCGTGGTTGACGATCTTGAAAGGGCATGTGTCAAGTTTGATTTATTAACATGTTTTTGGGGGTTTGCAGATCGTAAAAGCCAGTGTAATGATTTGTTCCCGTTAAAATAGTCAAGGTTTAATAATTACATTTAATAGTAGGGTCCTTTGAGTTCACGTGTAAAAAAGTCAATAATTTTGTAATACAAAACTCTGAATACGGTTTCCATAGTAGACGGTACACAACAACGTTATCTGCGCAAGCGCAGTGAACCGCGTGATCTATCGCGAACATAACTGTTTATTAATTGTACAACTGCGCAAGAAGTAGTTGAGTTTCTTTTAGGACATGTTCTTGTTATTTTTGTGGTATTTTTTAAATGACGAAACAACATTTTATATTGATATTCGTTCGATATAGGCGGAAGTGTTGTTCTACCCCGACTCACTGTCGTCAGGGGTGAGGTTTCCTCCCTCAATATCACCCTACGTGTTCTTCCTCTTCTTTGTTCCGCACTTTTATTGCACTACTTTCTCTATCAAGAATTCCCTTTATCTCCCACTCTTCCTCCCCCACTCTTCCTCTCCCACTCTTCCTCTCCCACTCTTCCTCTCCTACTCTTCCTCCCCACTCTTCCTCTCCCACTCTTCCTCTCCCACTCTTCCTCTCCTACTCTTCCTCCCCCACTCTTCCTCTCCTACTCTTCCTCTCCCACTCTTCCTCTCCTACTCTTCCTCTCCCACTCTTCCTCTCCCACTCTTCCTCTCCTACTCTTCCTCTCCCACTCTTCCTCTCCCACTCTTCCTCTCCACTCTTCCTCTCCTACTCTTCCTCCCCTCTTCCTCTCCCACTCTTCCTCTCCTACTCTTCCTCTCCCACTCTTCCTCTCCCACTCTTCCTCTCCTACTCTTCCTCTCCCACTCTTCCTCTCCTAATCTTCCTCTCCCACTCTTCCTCTCCCACTCTTTCTCTCCCACTCTTCCTCCCCCACTCTTCCTCCCCCACTCTTCCTCCCCCACTCTTCCTCCCCACTCTTCCTCCCCACTCTTCCTCTCCCACTCTTCCTCTCCCACTCTTCCTCTCCCACTCTTCCTCTCCTACTCTTCCTCTCCCACTCTTCCTCTCCCTCTTCCTCTCCCACTCTTCCTCCACCCTCTTCCTCCCCCACTCTTCCTCCCCCTCTTCCTCCCCACTCTTCCTCTCCCATCTTCCTCTCCCACTCTTCCTCTCCCACTCTTCCTCTCCCTCTTCCTCTCCTACTCTTCCTCTCCCACTCTTCCTCCCCCACTCTTCCCCCTCTTCTCCCCCACTCTTCCTCTCCACTCTTCCTCTCCACTCTTCCTCCCCCACTCTTCCTCCCCCACTCTTCCTCTCCTACTCTTCCTCCCCACTCTTCCTCCCCCACTCTTCCTCCCCACTCTTCCTCCCCCACTCTTCCTCCCCCACTCTTCCTCCCCCACTCTTCCTCTCCCACTCTTCCTCTCCCACTCTTCCTCTCCCACTCTTCCTATCCCGCTCTTCCTCTCCCGCTCTTCCTCTCCCGCTCTTCCTCTCCCGCTCTTCCTCTCCCACTCTTCCTCTCCCACTATTCCTCTCCCACTCTTCCTCTCCCGCTCTTCCTCTCCCCTCTTTCCTCTCCCGCTCTTCCTCTCCCGCTCTTCCTCTCCCACTCTTCCTCTCCCGCTCTTCCTCTCCCGCTCTTCCTCTCCCGCTCTTCCTCTCCCACTCTTCCTCTCCCACTCTTCCTCTCCCGCTCTTCCTCTCCCGCTCTTCCTCTCTCGCTCTTCCTCTCCCACTCTTCCTCTCCCACTCTTCCTCTCCCGCTCTTCCTCTCCCGCTCTTCCTCTCCCACTCTTCCTCTCCCCCTCTTCCTATCCCACTCTTCCTCCCCCACTCTTCCTCTCCCACTCTTCCTCTCCCACTCTTCCTCTCCCACTCTTCCTCTCCCACTCTTCCTCCCCCACTCTTCCTCCCCCACTCTTCCTCCCCACTCTTCCTCCCCACTCTTCCTCCCCACTCTTCCTCTCCTACTCTTCCTCCCCACTCTTCCTCCCCACTCTTCCTCCCCCACTCTTCCTCCCCCACTCTTCCTCTCCCACTCTTCTTCTCCCACTCTTCCTCTCCCACTCTTCCTCTCCCACTCTTCCTCTCCCACTCTTCCTATCCCACTCTTCCTATCCCACTCTTCCTATCCCACTCTTCCTATCCCACTCTTCCTCTCCCACTCTTCCTCTCCCACTCTTCCTCTCCCACTCTTCCTATCCCACTCTTCCTATCCCACTCTTCCTCTCCCACTCTTCCTCTCCCACTCTTCCTCTCCCACTCTTCCTATCCCACTCTTCCTCTCCCACTCTTCCTCTCCCACTCTTCCTCTCCCACTCTTCCTCTCCCACTCTTCCTCTCCCACTCTTCCTCTCCCACTCTTCCTTCCTTCTTCCACTCTTCCTCTCCCACTCTTCCTCTCCCACTCTTCCTCTCCTCACTCTTCCTACTCCCTACTCTTCCTATGCATACACTTTCTCTCTCTCCTACTCTTCCTCTCCACTACTTCCTACTCACTACTCTAGTGCTAGTAGTAGTATATTCCAGTACCTCCTCCCCTAGTACACTACTATGTATATACTACTAGTAGTAGTATATAGTAGTAGTAGTAGTAGTAGTAGTAGTAGTAGTAGTAGTAGTAGTAGTAGTAGTAGTAGTAGTAGTAGTAGTAGTAGTAGTAGTAGTAGTAGTAGTAGTATGTAGTAGCTAGTAGGTGACGTAGTAGTAGTAGTCAGTGAGTATAGTCAATAGTGCATAGTAGTAGTAGTAGTAGTAGTAGTAGTAGTAGTAGTAGTAAGTAGAGTAGTAGTAGAGTAGTAGAGAGTAGTAGTAGTAGTAGTAGTAGTAGTAGTAGTAGTAGTAGTAGTAGTAGTAGTAGTAGTAGTAGTAGTAGTAGTAGTAGTAGTAGTAGTAGTAGTAGTAGTAGTAGTAGTAGGAGTAGTAGTAGTAGTAGCAGTAGTCAGTAGCAGTAGTAGTATAGCAGAGCAGAGCAGCAGTGTCAGAGCAGTAGCAGTAGCGAGCAGTAGCAGTAGCAGTAGCAGTAGCAGTAGCAGTAGCAGTATTAGTAGTAGTAGTAGCAGTAGCAGTAGCAGTAGCAGGTAGCAGTAGCAGTAGCAGTAGCAGTAGCAGTCAGCAGTCAGCGTAGCAGTAGTAGCTAGCAGTAGCAGAGCTAGATAGCAGTAGCAGCAGCAGCAGCAGTAGCAGTAGCAAGTAGTAGTAGTACAGCAGTATGCAGTAGTAGCAGCAGCAGCAGAGAGTAGCAGTAGTAGTAGCATGTAGTAGTAGTAGTAGTAGTAGCAGTAAAGAGTAGTAGTAGTAGCAGTAGTAGTAGTAGTAGTAGTAGTAGCTAGTAGAGTAGTAGATGTAGTAGAGTAAAGAGTAGTAGTAGAGAGATAGTATAGTAGTAAGTAGTAAGTAGTAGAAGTAGTAGTAGTAGTAGTAGTAGTAGTAGTAGTAGTAGTAGTAGTAGTAGTAGTAGTAGTAGTAGTAGTAGTAGTAGTAGTACTAGTAGTAGTAGTAGTAGTAGTAGTAGTAGTAGTAGTAGTAGTAGTAGTAGTAGTAGTAGTAGTAGTAGTAGTAGTAGTAGTAGTAGTAGCAGTAGCAGTAGCAGTAGCAGTAGCAGTAGCAGTAGCAGTAGCAGTAGCAGCAGTAGTAGTAGTAGTAGTAGTAGTAGTAGGAGGAGGAGGAGGAGTAGTACTAGTACTATAATTAGTATTATCCAAATCATTATTATTATTATTATTATTATATATTTATACTATAATTATTATAATCACCATCATCATTACTATTATATATTTATTTTATTTGTGGAAATGTATAGACCTGTTATGTTTACTGCGTCATTATTATCATTGTTTGGTGGATACAAATAAACGTTCTGTTCTTGTACATGTACGTTAACGCGTTGTTAGCGCACATCAGTAACAACTGTTATCCTGTCACGGGATCGTTCTGGCAAACAACACCGGTGGCACAGTCTCGGCCATTGCTGGAAAGAAAACCGCTAGTGTTTGACCACAAAGACACTAGGTGCGCACGCCGTCGAAACAAAACCTACGACAGTATTCACGCGCTATAATGAGTGATATACTGTGATATATAACGCGTTTCCCCGGCTTCATTTCGTCACATCAAAGTCGACGTTCGTCTTTCTTAACGTCGCCAAACCCGACACATCGCGTTGTCACCTCGGGTGTGAATGCCCTCGGCCGGACAAGCAAGATCGTCGTTGTCGGTTGGTCGTCTCGCCCGCATGCCTTCAGTCGGCGGGTCGGGTGTAAGGGCAAAAGGTGAAGATCCCACGTAGGCGTGACCTACGGCTACTGGGCACACCTGGTCAAGATCCTTTGATACTAGGTTGTGTCTGCACTCAGTACGTCGTACCCGACGATGATGTAAACAAGGATGTTTGTTACCCGTGTGTTTTGGCATGAGTTTAAGTAGGTCTGTATTTAAGCAACGAATTTTATGTGACATATATGTTACAAAGTTTGACCATGAACATAAGAAAAGCCGTGCTGACAATCATGGTCAAGCAATGTTGGTAGCGTAGCCAACATGTCCATCCCAACAACATGTCCATCCCAATTCCAGTTTCGTACAGCAGCACGAATCTTTCATATAATTGCTCAATTTATAGAAACATTCCTTTCCCATCAAAGTTGCATGCATCTGGATGGTGAATACATGGGCGTATGTTCATTATATAGGCTTGAGATTAGTTGTCGCATGTGCTACACCCTTATATGTAGCAATAGCACAACGTTATTACAACACTCCCCATAAATGTAAAGAAAACACCATGCGCCAACTTGGGTATCATTCCAGCACTTAATAGTGTAGTGAATAATTGTGGGAGGATGCCGAAAATACGGCGAAATACAATGCTGGTTACGCCCATCTATGAGCAAATTGTTTATTCTTATACGGCTACTTCATCGACATGTGTATGTGCACCGTTTGCGTTTTTGTTCCGTCGTCTTTGCACTGCGGGGCGATTGCCGAGATCCGCAAAAAGGAAAAGAGCATCTCGCCACGTTAATTTGCCGTGTGCAGCCACGTGGAACGGTTGCGTTCAAAACTTCGCGTCGGTCGCCTTGCGCCTTCGACTGGCGGTCGCTGGCGTGCGCGCGCCGCTCTAAACCACCGCTAGAGCGACCCTTTGTCAAAGCCGCCTTTCAACGTGTGCAGGCATGCATATCTAAACGTGTGGGCTTCGACGGGACGGCCGATAGACACACCTAACTGCCGGCCAGCGATCTAAGTGACGGGGACAGCCTCATCGCAGCTCGTTCGCGCTACGTCTGTGTGTTTACGGTGTAGATTCCGTGGATTATTTCGTCGGATGTTGCCGCTGACGCACTCGTGATGTCGTTCACGTCGACACGATGGTTTTGGCCGCCGTTGGTGCTGTTCGCTCTTATAGGTAAGTGTCGTTTTCGGCGTTTACCGACCGTGGAATGTAGCGTCATCCACCGCTGCTGTTAATCACCGCCCGGCCCCGGTCCACTCGTATCTGTCCAGTTCATCGGGCAGCTTTAACCGTGCGTCCAGCGCTCTGCTAGTCAATCGAACCACCCGCTACCGCAGAAATGCCCCCGGCAGCCAAACGCGCAATATCGCCAATTCTTGGTCTGCAGGTGTGGTGACATTCCGTAATGTTTTCATCAGGAGTCTTGAAGTCTGTTATTTGAACACACCTCAAACGAAAAGGATGTACCCTTATATAGAAGGTTATACCGAGGATCGAGTGTTTCCGCATTTGTAGACACGGACTAACGTGGGATTAGTGCGTGGAGAGTAACGTTATTGTTCCATTGGTGCTTGAAGGGAGTAGGCTCATGTCAAGGAGAGAAGAGTATCTCTTGAAATGCCACTGTATGTTGACTGTAGAATAGTATCTGTGAATCTTGACATTCCAAGCAAGTGGACGGCACGGCATGTCCGCGTTCACGTTTTGTATTGAACATGAATGACATACCAATCTTTTATAAACTAATGCAGACACTAGGCAACTATGACCCACATACACGTATTATGTAGATTCGTATTTACCTCACAGCCGAGTGTACACTATCCGTGCTAGTAGTTTGAAGAAGTAACCAGATGGCTGAATACGATAACTATACAACATAAGTTTACCGTCCCATAAAGGATGTAAGATAAGTAACGACTATCAAACACCATTATTATCAAGGTATAAACAAACTAAAGGTCAACGCAATAAATTCATGCAACTCCAGGTGTTACGCCTCCAGATAATGTCAATACAGAGTGCCACATTTTAATTGCCGACGTAACTTGTCTAGGTAGTAAACATTATTGGCCAATGCCAGATGCACGCTTGTGATTAACGCAACAACCACAGTAATCCGCTGTTATAAACAACTATCCCTCCAACCAGTGATAATAGAAAACAGTTCATGATAACTATAATATCACATCAAAGTCTTCCACTTCGATTTGTCCAAATCCATTAATGATATGACGAATACCGGGGAAGACCAACTTGAGTGAACATCATCTGAGTCCTGTTTTGTTCGTAGCGTCAGGCGTCCTGCCTTCTTTTCTTCTCTCCCAGAAAATACTATTTCACAAAGCTGGATTACGCAGAAGTCTCTTGGACGGATATATGTCTTGCTGGTATTCGTGTAAAGGAAATTGAGTAAACGCTATTTATCCATGTTTAAGATCGGAACAGAAAAACGGCAGTCTAGTGCTTGCGGGTAGATATATTTTAATTTATACAATTAGGACATTACAGGCATATCAATGACGTTGTCTTATCTTTATGAATATTTGTTTTGCTTGGAACAACAACTGGCGTTGCCCGAATAGGCAAACAACATACGATTAACCTACGCAGACACCATCTATTCGACTAAGACTTCGTTCACAGAAGTTGTGTGCACTTCACCCATGGCTAGGCAACGCAGGAACGAACGTGAATGGCAAACCGCAACCAACTGCGGTATTATTACCTCTGGGCAACTGTCGCCAACATCGTCAACCCGTGTCTGAGGTCGTATCCAACAAAGAAATCACTTCTGCTCGACAACGCTTGCGATCTAGCCTCGCCGCGTGCATTAGTGTTGGCAAGCGCCGGCTAAAGGTATACAACGACACACAGCTGTATTAGTGACCTAGCTGTGTTCCGAAAATAGACCGGTTGATCCCCGCGTTAAGGTGCAGCGCCTGGCCTATTGTGTAGTCGTCCACGCTGTAATGATGATACACCACGCAAGCATTTGGCCTGTGGTCACGTGCGTAATTATTCCACTATTAATCGGCACATACATAGTATCTAGTAAATTGGATTGCATGACGTATGCGTATATTTTGGGGCAGCTTTAAGTTAATGCGCCAGTAGATATAATACGTCCTGTATGCGTATACTTAAATGCGACGGCGTTGGACCTTCGTTGGCCGAATGCGTCAATAATTATTTCAAACCGAGTACAGGGAAGGTCGACGCCAATGGTATCGGTGTTGGGAATTTGTCTTTATAGTGTAGCCCGAGGAACGTACGTCGAAACACCTTGAAGCAGTCAACTTCTGAACTAAAGATATTGACTCATCGTTGTGATATTTCACGATTAGGGTCTCTTCGAATTGTTTCAAGGTGCGGCTTCTTGGGCTGGGGGTGGACATTTATTTCGGCCAGTTTGGTATTAGTTAAGTTCCTGTAGCGAGCGCTAATGGACTTTGTAATGACCAACTTTTCCCGTTGCGACAATGTAGCATATCGTTGAGTTGTAGTAAGTTTTCACATAGCCTTTGACGATACACCGATTTTACACATTCCAAGCTGATCCAGGACAATGGTCCTTGGCCCACGGGGATCGCTTTTATCAAACCACGGGGGGAATACGTATACTTGTAAATGTAGATAAGACCAATATAATGTCCTCACCAATTGTTGTGTGTGTGTGTGTGTGTGTGTGTGTGTGTGTGTGTGTGTGTGTGTGTGTGTGTGTGTGTGTGTGTGTGTGTGTGTGTGCTGGCGCGCGAATGTTGGCTTAAGCTTGTGTTCGTGTGTGTGTGTGTGTGTGTGTGTGTGTGTGTGTGTGTGTGTGTGTGTGTGTGTGTGTATTCGTGCGCGTGTGTGTGCGTGCGACGTTGCGACTATATGCATGCGTGTCTACATTATATATTTGCGTAGAAGATTGTTTAGAAGAAATTTGTTCTACAATGAAATAAAATTTAGCCAAGTTTCAACGTACCACGTGCAGCAATGTTTGACTAAAATATGGAAAACAAACATCACCTATTCTATAAAATAGGTCTATCGCAACGACTAGACTAGTTGCTTTGAAAATGAGAACGTTATGCCGCTCATGATGAATTAGATAACTTTCGTTTTTTGTTGTAAAGCGAACATTACATTATTAATTGTTTGGTTTTAACCTCGCCCGTCTGCCTTTATTGCATGAGAAATGCGTTTCATAAACAAATAGACCTCACTGAATAAATCAACATATATCCGTGGTCGCCAGGCAGCGTTTTCCATTGTTCGCGTCAGTCTCTTGTATCATTAATACAAACGCAATACGCCCACACTCATAGTGTCGATGTGCATTTGCTATTTAGTATTCCAAAATGCCATGGCATAAAAACGAAACTATAAAACAGTCTTTTTACGAATCACTGCGTCTTGTCTGCATAAAATATCAACAAACAAGTTTCCGAGGCTAGCAAATTTTAATATTAAATGTAGTCCTTTCAATTTGAAGTAGTATATTTTATTATTGGTACTAAACAACAACGAAACAAAGTTGTCGACTACTTTCCAGTTAAGTAATTTTCTAATAATACATCACAACAAGATATAATAGTTGTGTCTGACAGTGATTTCTGCTTTCATCAGTACATTTCACAAGTATACAATGATGTTTCTATCATAATCGTGTGATTTCAGTCGAATCATGTGTCATTTGTGTTTATCAACCGCTAAAACAATATCAGTAGCAGCTCTGATTAATAATCGATTCGTCTGCTGTAACTCACTTCTCAATAACATTGCCAAAAGGAATTATCTAAACTGCCACATATGCAGAATTGTTTAGCACGCCTGCTACTTATGACCCCTCGTTTCTCACCATTAATGCCCCTACTTAAACAGTTGCACTGCTTCCAGTTGTAGATGGAATATAATTACAATTGGCTACTGTTACGTACCGTACCCTTTCTAACCAACAACCGACACATTTAGTTAATCTGGTACGTTTACCTGATATCCCAAGAACCCTTAGATCTTCCATTTCAAAACAACTTGTTTTGTTCCTAAAACTAAGGTCAATATATAGATAAACGTGCTTTACCTGTTGCTGCGCCAACAATCTGAAATCAACTCCTTATTACAATTAAATCTGTTGCAACTACTGCCACTTTTCGTAAACATTCTCAACACATATTTGTTTCAAATTGCTTTTCGAACATACATTTTCGCCGGTTTCATGCTCAAACAACGGCTCTTGCCTGTCCCCGATTATGGTTACGCCAAATGATTGTGTTTGTTGCGCCTCTGAGCTTGAACGTTCAATAATATAGACGCTATGGAAGTATTACAATTACTGTTATTAGTATTATCCAGACAGAAACCCCAAAAAAACATCAAATGCATTACGACAGTTATTGTCATTGGGTATATCGCCGACGACAGAACCGAACAGTCGCGTGGCGTGAAATAGTTCTACACCGACGACAACAGGGTGTCATGTAAACAACGTCTTGGCATTCAACAGATCATCGATTATAATCACATGTCTATCATCTTATCTTGGTTAGAGAAACAAGCTTTTTTCTGACATTTCTGACTGAACACCGCAGGGCAATCGAATCAAATACGCTTGATAAAATCTTACGCGGTCAAAACATTCGCTCATTTTCCACGGCCGTACGCTGCTAGGGTCGAGTTCGAATGTGCGTGTGTGTGTGTGTGTGTGTGTGTGTGTGTGTGTGTGTGTGTGTGTGTGTGTGTGTGTGTGTGTGTGTGTGGTGTGTTGTGCGTGCGTGCGTGGCGTGCGTGCGTTATGTAACATTGTTATGTGTGTACTTACATGAAGACTTCAGGTTGATTGTATACCTAAATTAATATCCACTAATGTCGTTAATCACAGGCTTACATTCGTCGGAACAAACACATTTACTGCCAAGTGATCACAATTGAAGCAACTAGATTCACACCCTAGAATGTTGCTTGATGTAATTCAGCTAACCAGTTCAATAGCTTGACTTTCGAAGACAATCCACGTCGTTTGTTGACGACTTGTCGTTGCCAAAATGGGTTTAACCATTCCGTTATGTTATGCATCCCTCATGCCACGTGTTCATTGATATTCACTGCCTGTAGTACACTCACGTACACTCGCCGTAACTCCTGCCTCAGCCAGGCAAATGTTGTTACTTTAAACATGGAATAAAAAGAGGCAAGTGACACCGAACACCATTGATGTGACAGCTAAATACATTGCAGTAGTTTAACTGGTTCAATATGCACCGATCACACACCCATGTCTCGTGACGTGGTCGACGAACTCTACTAACGTGTTAATTTGTAATATATCCAATCGGACTGTTTAATCTGATAAGCCCTTCAACTATTATACATACCAATAATGCGCGTACAATGCGGGCTCTACACATGCATCAATAACAAACGGTCTAATAAAAACCACCTGCGTGTATACATATGTACACAACGTGTAGCTCCAGTAGGATTTTCCGCAAGAAACGGGTTTCTTCCTGGACTGGGCGTGGCCGAAACGTTGAATGACGTGTTGTTTGCAAGAGTTCAGAATCAGTACGACAATGCAAAAACGTACTGTCATTATGACGTTAGCCGACTTGTAGTAGCTGCAGTCATTGCCTTGTAAACAACGGCACAAAGACACCAGCTGATAAGAGACTGTAGTGTCTCAGAACGCAGGTGCAATAATGTCAGATCAAGTCCGTCTTACGAGTGTCTGCGTGTGCAAATGTACATGTATGTGTACACATGCAATACATGTGTACAATCCGTACATATACGCATTCGTATACAATGTATTCACTTTGCTCAAATACAATGTGAAGGCATATATTACGTTTGGAGAGTGTGATGATGAGTGTAATTGGTCGTTTTGCAACGCATTGTATTATAATGTGGCAAATTCGACGTCGTTTCATCCCAGGAACGTTGTTTAAGACTTGCATTTTTATGCGATTACAGTTTAATTTGTCAGCAGACGACACGTCTCCTTCTAGTTATTCGGAAGGCTGCCTACAATAGACGTTGTGTTGTCCGAAGCGCAGGTGGTATGTTAACACAACAGACGCGCATTGTTCAACTGCGTCGCAAGATAAAGACGAAGCTGGGAGCGCGTCTGACTCGGTGTTCTCGTGTCACTGCCCAGGCCAGTTCACGCTAACGACGTTCTATTCCAGTTCACGCTAACGATGTTCTATTCCAGTTCACGCTAACGACGTTCTATTCCAGTTCACGCTAACGACGTTCCAGCCGCCCTGTGAGTGTCCTATTTACTCAATAGTCCTTTATTTAAAATTCAAGTTTTAGTATCGTAATTTGCTTCTGAATCCCCAAAGTAAGGCATGATCTATATATATATATATATATATATATATATATATATATATATATATATATATATATATATATATATATATATATATATAATACGTATATGTGTATATATGTAGGTATGTATGAATGCATGAATGTACGGTACTTTAAAGGCATGGCCTAACAAATACTCGTATTATGGCCTAACAAATACTCGTATTATAGGTCATTATATAACTGAATAAGGCCCCTGAAGGTCAATGTGTATCGCTGGGCCGTGCACCAGCGGAAGCAGGTCAGGCTCAAGAGAAAGAGCGCTTTGATTTGTGTTGTTGATATCCGACCAGCTGGTCGAGTCCCGCCCCAGTTGGCCGTGTTCTTGGGGCAGAGGAACTGAACCGGTGCACAATTTATGTCCACTGTCATTGTGGTCACCGTGTATTCATTGGTCAACCTCATTAGAGGACAACACCGTGGCTATTCTGGACATGGGAGTGGTATGTACTGACCACTGGAACGGATGCAAGCGGACCAGATAATATCCACAGTACGGATTACCTGTAACCACCAAAGATCGTTCTCACAGGATAGACATTATGAGAGTGACAATTTTTTACTCGCCTGTGAATTTCACCTTCAAAATGTCTATCCTATGAGAACGATGTTTGATGGTTAGATGCAAATAGATAAACGATCGAAAATTTAGGCGTACAACTCAAAACACGTCCAAAATTGCGTAATTTTGCGGTCCATCTACCCCAACGATACTGGCACCACTTGACAGCTGAAGCTTTCTGTTGTTCTTCAATCCATAGGTTTTCCAGATAAACGGAAAAAAAAGCACATAAATAGCCCTACAATTGTGTCGTCGTCGGTGTTTTACACACTACGAACCAACTTGTTTTAGCTACACAGTTCACCAATAAAAAGTTATAGTCGAATGACGTCACAGTCATGTAACCAACCAATCAGCGTGGACTAAAAGTCAAAAATATCGTCGAACCGCGTGATTTACGTGAGTGTGACGTCACGTCGATTTGTTTCGCCAACGTCAAAAATGGAGGCAGTTGCTACCAAGACATAGTGAAACAGCGCCTCAATTAGTGAACAAGAGTACCCGGAGACAACACCGTTCGGAATTACCTAAGAATACGGTTAATTATCGATTGCATATATATATATATATATATATATATATATATATATATATATATATATATATATATATATATATATATATACAGGTGTGTATGATTAATACGTGTGTAATATCAAAATCAAACACGCACGTACATTATACATTCTATTGAGAATGACCTACATTTACGAGTAGTTTACTCCATGTAGTTTACAAAAGCGCTCTCCCCGGGCCGTGGGGCATTACCCTCACTTAACCTCAACGTAGGTTTCACCACAATAGCCAGTTAACGACTCCGAAATGAAGAATGAAAAAAAAGCTTATATTTAAAACAGCATTTTAATTATATAAAAATTCGGGCATTTATTTTGGATCAAAATATTTTATTTGTGGGGCAAAATGGCATATTAATTAGGTCAACTCTCAATTCAGAGCGGCGTTATTCGCGTTGCCCTGCTGTTTTGAATGCACTGAACCCGGACAATTTCATTCGCTTCAGTTCACTCTGATGAATAACTGAATACGGACGACATGGCGCTTGGGGAGCGATTCTGAAGTGTAATTTAGTTTGTGTGGACAGAAGCATTGGTGTAAACAGACATACGGACATTACTGCAACGTTGATTTGATTTACAGATAGGCCTACTCCTCGTCTGCATTTATTAAATTGCTGCACGATTGTAGATGACATCATACATATATCCATGATAGTCATTCAACAGACACTTACTAAACTAGAACACGTCAAATAATTTCAAAAACTAACTGTAGGTAGGTTATACTTACCTATTTCGCACGACGCAGGATAACTACGTTAAAGGCCAAATCGAAAGCGGTACCCAAACAGCATAGACAACTATAGATGCAATTTTGAAAGTTCCCTGGTCTTTTGTGAAACGGACCAAAAGTTCACCAAAAAGACGCCCAAAAGCTCCTTGTGGAATGGACGTGGAATTTATTGATCATTAGTAAACCGACACAATAACCTTTCGGTCGCTTTTGAACCAATCCGTCCATGTCCTCTTTATACTTCAGTGAAGCTGTGTAAGAGCTCCTTTGTTATTGGTGAATCGGTCTAAAACTTGCTACGATGTGGAAACGTAAAAATACCACAGTGTTTGTACGGCACAACACTCAATGGTGATCACGTGTTGCTTCCACGTGTACAGTGTCGTGTAAAAACCGACATAAAGATGCCTACTTCAGGTGGAACCAATTGCGGCTTCGGCACAACGGGAGCGCTACATTATGCTGACGCGTCACAAAGGAGACTTCGCTACATGGCCGGGTCTAAAAACACGTTGACTTCTCGCAGGTGATGCGTCATACAGTCGCAACTAAGTCGTTACTGCCACGAATGGGGGTCGGAAGTTCGCGGGGGTCGGGGGTTCTTATCTGTGCGTCATGAATCCGGTAATTTAAGAGTGACATGCCTGCACCCTCACGCGTTCAGTGTGGCCATTGATGTTCCTATCTCACTCTCGTCACATTGTCTTCAAGTGACTCACGTCCTGGGAGAGGCAAGGCCAGAGAGTTGACTCCCAGCAATGAACTCGAACTGCCGTTAAAAATCACGGGTTCTCCGTCTTCTATGATCTGTGTTCGGGAGATTTGTGTGCAGGCGTTGTGAAAATATTCACTCAATATCGTTACCGATATAAAGCGTGTTTTGCATGATGAATTTCAACTCTGACGCCTGGCTGCCACACCACATAGTGCAGACTTAACCAGTATAAACGCTCATTTGTTGCACTGTCCGTCAAACCAGCTTACAGTACCTCGTCAATGGCACTGCTATTGTTGAAAGTTATTTATATGTATAGACGTTTACATGTGCATGTGCGCGCGTGTGTGTGTTGTGTGTGCGTGCGTGCGTGCGTGCGCGCGCACGCATGTAGGCCTACATTTGTTCGTTGAAAAAAATTGCTGTGAAATTCATCTGATTGGCCGTCATTTCTGAATGTTCCATTTAAGTCCAGTAGGCGGTTTGCAATGACCGTTGAATTCACCAAGTCAAATGCGATCAGTTTTACACAATACGTTATTTAATTCTTAATGGCCAACGAACAAGAGACATCCACAGCCGAAGCGAAATTAAATGCAGCTTAAGCTAGAACCTAATCGTATGGCATGTTACGAGAAAACACAATACTCTGTAGCAAAGCATAAATTCCCCCTGTGCAACACAGGTCAAGACAGTATTCCGGCACAAACAACACCCGTTTTACGGGTCACGATAGTTGCACTGCAGTAACATAAAGAACGTAGTGATACAAGAACTTTCTCAATGAACACGTGACATGTACTGGACCGAAAGGAGACAGAACATTGACCCCAAGTTAAACGAAGTGTCGACGGAGTCAACAATGATGAGATAGAACTCGACGGCGACAATAAACGCGACATTGAGCAAAGGATAATATGTCAAACGACGGAGAAAATTATGAACATACTTATAAGAACTATCGCCCGACTGTCATACAACTAAGACAAACATAACCATTGAAAATGCTCGGTCAACTACACTTTAGTCTGTCTCCGGCAACAAAAAACGTATTAGTCATACGGTTAAACGTCAAAGTGAACACACAACGCAAACATGACGTGGTTACAACGTCTTTCCCAGGTCGGTCATTTCGCAGTAATACTGTACAACTCTACAAAAAAACAAGATTGTTCTGATTAAAATCAGTGCCATTCAGTGTATACAATTCTACGGAGTGTCTCTGCTCTTCTGTTGCTCACGCTTGCTTATGTCGGAATAATTAAGGTATTGTATACATATAAATAATGGGGAAGATAGTATACATAGTACTTTGTGTATATCCTGTACAAATACAAGTCTAAAACAGCAAACTGATGTTACCAAACTGCCCAGAACAGTCTCTTTTGACAAGATACGCTATTCACATATAAAAAAGAAGACAAAAGAAGTTATCATGTTCATATTACGTTACGCATAATTATGATTTACTAAACCCCGATCTTCCAGCTACGTGATGAAGGATACGATCCCAGCTACGAGCAGTGGCCAGTGGTAATGCTGGGTTTTATTGAAACCAGAAATAAAGGCTAATATAATGATTTTAAGCTTGTAGATATTCTGACAAACAAAACCAACGACAAAATCTACACCTGTTAGAGAAACACTCGCTTCTAATAGTTCACGCATACGAAACCAGATCCATTCTCCTGCTATTACATTAACATCCGGTATTGCGTGATAGTAGCACAGTCAGCGCTGTTAAATTATGATCGCCGAATGAAAAACTGAATGCTTCTGTCATAAATCAACCAAGTAGCAGGAGTTTTAGCTTACACACCATGCTGCGGTTTAGCTCCCGTGGTCGCCTTTACAACCTGTCCAACTATAGTAGTTGACAGCGTTATAAATACATACTTACACTTCAGTATTATTAATCAGCACGCGCACGCGCACGCGCACGCGCACGCACGCGCACGCGCACGCGCACGCGCACGCACGCGCACGCGCACGCGCACGCGCACGCGCACGCGCACGCGCACGCGCACGCGCACGCGCACGCGCACGCGCACGCGCACGCGCACGCGCACGCGCACGCGCACGCACACGCACACGCACACGCACACGCACACGCACACGCACACACCTATATGTACACTTATACATACACACAGACACAATATACGGATAGTCAGTTATTTTGCAGTTCGTTTACGTAAATAAGGTGTTTTATAACGTGAACGTCAAACAAGAATGCGATTTATTGTTTAGTCATTGCTCGTAGCCGTCAGTTGGCTAATGGGCGCGCGCACGGGGCTCCACGACTAACGGACCGCGTCAACATCTACAAAGCTTTTAACGACGATGGACGCGACCGGGCCTAATTTACTAGGCGCAAAAGTAGCAAGTTGTCGCAATCTCGTTTGTTGTGTCGCGTCACCAGCGGAAGTAGGACACACGGCGACAATGGACGGATTCAGAGAGGCGTGTCTCCGTGGGAATGCTAGTCAGTGTTATGCTTTGCCTTGGAATATCAGTTACACGTGTTGTGTAAGAGCTATTGTGCTTGGTGTTGTTTTGCTGGTGTTGTATGATTTAGATAGTCGGCCACCCGCAGTGCAAGGCCACGTGATTTTGACGTGAAGATCTGCATAAGACGGATATCACACGATGTGTGGTTTTGACCGACTTGTTGGTATTGTGCTTTACGTGTCGTGGTGTAATGATGTTGTGACGAGTCGTGGTGCCACGATATTGTGACGTCGGTATCGTGGTGTAATGCTACGGTGATGTGTCGTTGAACAATGGTGTCGCTGTGAATGGTTTATGTGATGTAATTATAATTATTGTGACGTAGGTATCGTGGTGCAGTGACATGTCGTGGAACAATGGTGTTACGATGAGTTGTGGTACAATGGTGTTACGATGAGTTGTGGTACAATGGTGTTACGATGAGTTGTGGTACAATGGTGTTACGATGAGTTGTGGTACAATGGTGTTACGATGAGTTGTGGTACAATGGTGTTACGATGAGTTGTGGTACAATGGTGTTACGATGAGTTGTGGTACAATGGTGTTACGATGAGTTGTGGTACAATGGTGTTACGATGAGTTGTGGTACAATGGTGTTATGATGAGTTGTGGTACAATGGTGTTATGATGAGTTGTGGTACAATGGTGTTATGATGAGTTGTGGTACAATGGTGTTACGATGAGTTGTGGTACAATGGTGTTACGATGAGTTGTGGTACAATGGTGTTACGATGAGTTGTGGTACAATGGTGTTACTATGAGTTGTGGTACAATGGTGTTACGATGAGTTGTGGTACAATGGTGTTACGATGAGTTGTTGTACAATGGTGTTACGATGTGTTGTGTATAATGGTGTTACGATGAGTTGTGGTACAATGGTGTTACGATGAGTTGTGGTACAATGGTGTTACGATGAGTTGTGGTACAATGGTGTTACGATGAGTTGTGGTACAATGGTGTTACGATGAGTTGTGGTACAATGGTGTTATGATGAGTTGTGGTACAATGGTGTTATGATGAGTTGTGGTACAATGGTGTTACGATGAGTTGTGGTACAATGGTGTTACGATGAGTTGTGGTACAATGGTGTTACGATGAGTTGTGGTTTCAATAAGGTGTTACGATGAGTTGTGGTACAATGGTGTTACGATGAGTTGTGGTACAATGGTGTTACGATGAGTTGTGGTACAATGGTGTTACGATGAGTTGTGGTACAATGGTGTTACGATGAGTTGTGGTACAATGGTGTTATGATGAGTTGTGGTACAATGGTGTTAGATGAGTTGTGGTACAATGGTGTTACGATGAGTTGTGGTACAATGGTGTTACGATGAGTTGTGGTACAATGGTGTTACGATGAGTTGTGGTACAATGGTGTTACGATGAGTTGTGGTACAATGGTGTTACGATGAGTTGTGGTACAATGGTGTTACGATGAGTTGTGGTACAATGGTGTTACGATGAGTTGTGGTACAATGGTGTTACGATGAGTTGTGGTACAATGGTGTTACGATGAGTTGTGGTACAATGGTGTTACGATGAGTTGTGGTACAATGGTGTTACGATGAGTTGTGGTACAATGGTGTTACGATGAGTTGTGGTACAATGGTGTTATGATGAGTTGTGGTACAATGGTGTTATGATGAGTTGTGGTACAATGGTGTTACGATGAGTTGTGGTACAATGGTGTTATGATGAGTTGTGGTACAATGGTGTTATGATGAGTTGTGGTACAATGGTGTTACGATGAGTTGTGGTACAATGGTGTTACGATGAGTTGTGGTACAATGGTGTTACGATGAGTTGTGGTACAATGGTGTTACGATGAGTTGTGGTACAATGGTGTTACGATGAGTTGTGGTACAATGGTGTTACGATGAGTTGTTGTACAATGGTGTTACGATGTGTTGTGTATAATGGTGTTACGATGAGTTGTGGTACAATGGTGTTACGATGAGTTGTGGTACAGTGGTGTTACGATGAGTTGTGGTACAGTGGTGTTACGATGAGTTGTGGTACAATTGTGTTACAATGACGTTGTGACGAGTTATCATAGATCGCAAACTAACTCTTATCGTCGTCTGCGCTCGCTGTTTTGACGCAAACACCCAAACATACCGGGTGTGCAAACTGGGACACATAGATTGGATAACGCGACGTGTTTTGAACTGATGATCAGTTCTTCTCGTGTCTTTTGTCAAAAGGATCGTATCTCACTTTAAAAAACACACCTTGTTAAACACTCACAATGCCGCAATGGATGCCTCCTCGTCCTGTCAGACTCGCAATATCCAGAACCGGGCGAAGCGTGATGTTTCTGGTGGGTCGAGTTGCGATGTCTTATATTACGGTGGTGTGGAGTGTCACAATTATAACTATTGTTTTTATTGTGTGTATTTGCGCTAACACTAACCTGTGTTTCTATATCGTATGGTGCTTAACCATGAAAAATACACCGTATACCGCAAAGTAGAATATCCCTCATGTGCTAAGTAGTAGTAGCGCAGTGGCGCAGTGGCGCTGTGGCGCTGTGGCGCTGTGGTTAGAGCTTCTGCCTCTCGACTAAGAGAACCCGGGTTTGAATCCAGTGCTACCGTGTCAAAACCTGGGCAAGTTCGTTCACTCCACATTGCTATAGTGCGCTCAATTACATGAAGGAGTACCTTGCTTGAGACAGTGATGGGTATTTGTTTACGGATAGACTTTGCGCATTAATTGCAGCGTGGCTGGAAACTTCTCAGAGAAGCATAGTTTGTGTTAGATTGAACAGTTCTGCCTGGGAGTAAAGTGAAACGGGCCTTGATCGGTGCCGAGGGGTGGATACTGCGTTATATAATAACGTAGCTTTACTAGTAGGTTGAGTTTAAAAATACATACGTCTGAACGGTCCTAGCATACAATACACCGGTACTATAGTTCCGTCGTCTCAACACTTGCGTGTACCTATCAACGACACCTTTGTTTGGGTGACACCATCCAGCGAGGCGTGGCCGCGTGGCTGATGTTCTAAAAAACCGTCTCGTATTTCATGTTTGACATTCTACTTAGGCGGTAAACTTAGGAAGAAATTTGAAACTCGGAAAGGCAGACCTGATAAAACGGAAGGTTTATGGTTGGTGCTTGACATTCTATTTTGGAGGTTTACAAAAAAGTATAACTTCGAAAGATGATCATGTGTTACATAACATTTTGTTAACACATAGCAGTCCAGTCGCGGCTGTTGGAGTCATCACGTTAATGCGAAGACACATTTCTGGCCAGTCGCAGATGAATTAGCATTTACAGAACACGTTTTTGTTTACCAAACGTTTACTAAACAACGTAATGTCAAACGATTCTTCTTCCCTAAAGTGATCACAGTCATTTTTTGACTGTTCTATCAATATTATGAGGGAATTTACTTTAATATAGTATTATACAATCTACGCATCTTCTCTGACGAATGTATCAATAACGCGTTGCTTTCGGCACTTGTGTAGTCAATTTAGGAATTGCCACCACGTTTTGTTTAGTGTGCCCATTGTCTGGAAGTAAACACGTCACGTGAAACTAAGTGTATGTCTTATACGGGTATGTTTTCTAAATGATGTAGGCCTATATGAATGTTTGGGGAAAAACAAAGCTTTCTATTTACACCGCTTCCTTCCAACAATCGTTGCTAACGGACTGCTGCAGAACCCATCCTTACGTTTGTGAATCAGCCAACACGATAAGTTGTTTGTACATATAAATACACGAAAAATCGTACAGAAAAACATTGACAGACACCCACGTGCTTGTACTACAGGTAACTGACAAATGTCGCACTTCAGCGTGACGCAGCGAGAGGTGGTAGGGGACAACGTAACGGTGTGGCAACTAACGTGTCTTTAATGCAAACACTTCGCCATTCGTGATGTTTAATGACACCAGTCGATTTGTCCTGAATATGCGTTGGCGGTAGGGCGTTTTGTGTAAAGTGTAATTAGCAGGCTCTTTCTGCCCAACTGTGCTGGCACTTCACGATTGTAATACAATTCGCTCAACAGCTCGATAACGTGTGACAAACGTGTGACACACCAATCGGTGTAATTTCATTTACAACCATCATGACTGTATCGTATGTTTGGCATGGTTAATAAATTATTTTCAAACACACAAAAATACCCACAGAAGATACCAATAATAATGCTTCTTATATTACTCTTTATTACCGACGTCTGCCAAAAGTCATGTCTGTCATTTATCAACTGTCAACTATTGTACCTCCAGCTATGACATTAGCAAAGCTCCCCAATCAGATAACCGCAGATAATAATAATCAAAATATCGCCAGCAACATTGCGTAATAAAAATCGGGACTACGTTATTTTGTAAACACACAACTTGAGTCAGTCTATTACCTAGCCCCGGGGTATGTATCATATTAGACCCGGAAATCCCCGTCAGGTCCACCTGTTGATAACGAGAGGCCCGGGGACCCGTGTGTTTCTGTTGATGTTTCTGTACGATGGATTAAATGAACAATAACCACGACAATTAAACAAGGGCTTGACCTCATACAGTTCCTTGCATAAGACATTCCTTGCGTCACTGATATGACATACTTGGCATACGTGCAAAAGTCAACTTGACCCCTCGTTGTCCTCTTGTGTGTCAAACCCCTCCATTTCGTCTTGTCTACAGCACCCGGCTCTGACGTTAACAGTAGGAGTGTAGTCACTCTTGTGTCGTGTCGAATTTGCGTGAAGTTGCCTCTTCCGTGAAGTTCCTCTTTTTCTCTCTCCCTTTACGTCTTTTTTAAAGTCATTTTAATGATGCTTTCGTGTGGCATTCTATGTCTTTTTGTGTGTTATGACATCGTACAAGGATCCAGGATGTCATCTGAGATAGATTCCGGGGTGAATGTCTCCTATCTCACCTCACGTTTTCGCAGTCTGTCTGTCATTGTAACACTCTGATCGCTCACAGAAGACCAGAGTGACCATCTAATAGAACTTCATGGATCTTTGTGTCTAAAGTAGTGTTTTTACATCTATACGTTTATAGCACAGTTGAGAAAAACGGGGAGTTAAAAATCCGGGAATTCAAAGTTAATCTTCGTAGGCGAAAATTGTTTACATCCAGATCCCTGATAACGAGATACCTCAGCTCTCTGTTTGCATCAGGTAGTGACGTGTAATCCCAACGACGGGCTCAAGTGTAGAAACCCATATCAGTCTAACACCGTAATGTATTCATTTCGCAATGTTGAATAGCAAATCCATTAAAACATGTCATATATCACTTCGGTACCTCGACGACGTTTTTATACATAGACACGCGTCACGGTGAATCGAACTAACACGCGTGTCTGGCCGTATTGACGGTCACACCGAAAAACGCGCTTTTTCTGTCGTCACGAACTGGCGCTGGAACTACAAAAAGCAATGATGCAATCGTAGACGATTTATGGTGAACAACCGGAGCCGATCTGGTGTTCGATTAAATCGGACAGAACCGTGCAATGTCGTTACACATAACTAGCCGACGGCAAACGGCCAACAGTCGCCTGTTTCACAGTCATGTATGTGTGGGAACTACACGTGTGTTCCATGCCACACGTATATTGAACAAGTTATCAGCATTCCCGAAATTAGCTGCGGGTGACGGTAGCTGTGCTCGGTGAAAGGAGTTACCCCGCTTAGTACAGTACCCACAACCTCACTCAGGGAGCGTATTCAGACTTGTCGATTCAAGTCCACGCACCTGTTGTGGCGAAAATCCGATTACATCTAAGCGTCGTTTTTGGTTTGTCACGATCAATGTACTTGTTTTGAACACAGATATGTAAATACTATGTTCGGCCGTTGTTTTGTTGTTGTTGTTTATGCAACATTAGTATGAACAATTAAATTATTTTCTTAGTTGCTCGTTGCCCCACATGTATGAGCACATCTAGGGATAACATACCCACCTATATTGTATCATTCTGTATACATACACTATTATTAGGATTTTTTGTTTTTGACATGCTTCTAAACCAGATCTCTCTTGTGTTTGCTCATTTGATGGCCGCGTGCGATACAGACATCATTCCAAAATGTCTGCTGCGCAATTTCTCTATTCAGTTTCTGCTCGATACTCGCCTTTTTCTATCTGTTATCAAGAAACAGCTACTCTTGCATCTATGTGAAACATTCCACCGTAATTATCAAGTAGAAGTTTATCTATACAACATATCTACACACCAGAACCATATCACAATGGATGACCTCGCCACGTGTACATAAATAGGACAAAAGTGACGGTTTTTCGTAATATGTAACCGATTCTCCCACGTTGAAGCAACAACAAAACTTCACTTTGATTCTTTTACGACATTCCCTTGGTATGTCATGACGACATAATGATGTATATTTCAGCCATATCGTCACGATCTTTGAATGAATGAGATTATATACATGCGTGACTAATCTATTGGATCTGAACGATGCAATAGTGTATGTTGACGATATGTTATTAGATTAACCTGTCATTCGGGGAATGACTTAACTCAGACACACGACAGCTCGTCTACTCGCACAAAATACGAACATGAAAATAACCGTTTTACCGTAACAATAATACAAGGAAGGACAATGTTCTAGACGAAATATTGCAAACGACAAGAGTCCCTGTATTAAAAAAAAGTTTATTGAGGTAACTAATTTATTTATTTATTTATTAGTTCCTTTATCGTTATGGCTACTCCGTAAATCCTGCTGATCCTAACATCTCCATTCCCACCGCTATAGTCTGTATCCCGATTTTCAGCCACTCCTCAACGTTATTCTCATAAAAAAGAAAAAGGTATACACACACACACACGCACACGCACACGCACACGCACACGCACACCAACACACACACACACACACACACACATATATATATATATATATATATAATTATATATCGATATGCTGTCATTGGGACTTATCAGAGCACTTTATGCTTCATTCCACCGCGGACCTGTTCATACGAACTTATCCAAAGTCTGACACGGGATCGAGGTGATTCAATCACGGAACATCTCAACTGAAAGTCCGATGCTTCATCCACTGCACCACAGCGTATTCACACATCTGGTTTCCAATATTCGTGTGTACGACTGGGGCTTATGGACGGTCAGGAATCAGGCCGAATCCAACATTATATGTGACGCACTTCGATGTTGTTCCTTAAAGCAGGGTGTCCGTACGACAAGAGTCTTTACAAAACTGTTTCAGTCGTGCTGTGTACCGTGTACTTTTTATTCGATTGGCATCTGTATAAGTGGTCGTGTTATTTGTGTGGTTTACTTTGCTCTGACCCTGTTCCGTGTAGCATATGCTACAGCTGAGTTTAAATCACACATCCGTTTAAAACAATACTGTAGTGTTTGTGGAACGTTCAAGCGTTGATCAATAAACACTGGCCACTAGATGTACCGTTTTTGTTTATCAAATGCTGGAGTATTGAGAAAACATCCCCACACATTCCAAATGATATGCAGTCTTGTCGAAACGAAGGCACACGCGTTAAAATATAGTGTCAACGAGCGTTACGCATACGGAAAATCCCATGTGCACTAACTTCCTGTACCACTAAACAGACAGATCGGTTCAATATTTATGATAATGCGTATTTCGCCTTACCACACCGTTAATTTCGCAACGTATAGAAACATGCATAAATGCGGATACAATGGCACCCAATTGTGAATATGCTCCTTGTTAATGCCTATACCTTACAAAAAAGAGACACCCTTAGGCTTTACAGACGATGTGACCTAAATGTATTTGAATAGCTATATCCTGACAGGGTTTATAAAACATAAATCATTTTAAAAAACAACTGTAGCCTACGTTCTGTAACCAGGCTGCTCCTGGCTGATGGATATAACTCAGAAATGACATGGCTGTAGGTTAATAGACACACAGCGCTTAGCGGCCAAACATCACCGCTTCGCTTCAAACTTATAGCTGAACGTATAATTAATACGGCTGCACATAAGCTGCGTTAAACTAAAAATCCAGGACGTGTACGTTACGTTTTGCATTAAGTTCGGAGCCTGAAACTAAGTCTATAGTTTATACTATCGATGGTGCTGACGGTCGAGATGATAGGAGGTATCGCCTCTACAGACAAACGACTGTTATTTGAAACGGGAACTAACCCGCAGGCATCAGCCAAAAGCTACGGAAAGCCAACGACACATATACTGATTCGGTAAAATACAGCGAGATAACTCGCTCTGTTGAGACGCCAGTAAAGATTGTGCAGTTCGTTGGCTAAGGCAAAACGTAGTTGCCTGGGGCCTACAATTACTCTCGCTGATGGTACTAGTTGGGTTCTCCTTTGTTTGGTGACAGCCTCAGGAGTCCCGCCAAACTGAATGTTACGTTTAGACAATCTTGTTTGAATGTAGAATGTCTAATGCTGTGGTACTTGTAATGACGTTGCGCACCATTCATGGTTCAGTGAACAGAAGCGATATAAACACGTGATAAACGACCGCATATTCATGGCTAATCATAAATATAATTTAGTTTAGGAACCACATGTGTGAGTGAACGCGTACAATGTAACGAAACCAAACTCTTTTAGCATTAGTGAAGAGTTCTGCATTTTAGGCACTTGAAAGGAAGGAACAATCCAAGATGGCCGCCAAGACGGAAGTAAGAAATGCATAGCCAAATCCCTTTTTGTCGTGGCATAAAAACGCAATACCAAGTGCATGCAAGCATGACACCTTATTTGTGTGCATTGTGCTCGCGTGTTTGCGCGGCGCGTGGCTGCACAAGCATAAGGCTAGCGCACACGTAACGCAACTACCAGTTTCTATAGTGATCCCGTTAAAAAGTTGACTTCACCTTTGTTATGGCGCCACCTAAATCACGTCCTTTGAGAGTGTGGCGAATTTGAAAGACCGACAACAGGCAATGGCGCCATTGCGGATGGATATTCTACACCAACTAAATGAGCAGACATTTATTCTGTGTGTTATTGGTAGCCTGTACAAAATCCTGTGCTGTACTAACACATAACAGTATCCATGCTTTCGGACATGTGACAAGACTATGTTCCATCTTGATTAGGATGCTTATTGAATTGTGTGTACTATACAAGTTACGTCGACGATCTATTACTAACTGAATAATAATGCGCGCATTTTAGAACCAAAAACATGCAAAACAATATACACGCAAACATACACGAGCACAATACAACATTGCTACTTAACACCATTGCCCACGGGCGTGTCCATCTGTCTGTTGGCAACTTTAATACTGTTTATTGATTTTGTGACTGACCAACCACGTTGTCATTGGGTCCCTCTCAGTTTGAGAGTTCATCGATTTGGACGCAAAAGAAAGGCAATATTCAGTCGTCAATACGCACAGGGAGATCTTTATTCCACCGAGTTGCAGATCAGTTCAATGGAAAACAATCCTTATTTCACAGGGAAACAAACTCCATATTAAACATTTTCTAACATTACCTCTCATGAAACTGGTTTGGTTTCGCGTATATTTTGACAGCGCCGCTCCGTCTTCGACAGCGATATTGTGTTGCCAATGACTACGTTGCTATACACACAAATGAGTTTCATTTCCGGCCCGCTTTGAAATATGCTTAACGAGAACTTACACAGCTGTTGTTGTCCGTAGGCGTATTCAAAGTAAAAGTTACTGTAATACGCAAACAATTGTGTAAATAATAACTTTTCTGCGTAATAGTTCCCACCGTCTAGATGAGTTTTTGTTGCATGGAAACCTGTAAAACTTCAAATGGGTTCTGCTGTAACAGTGACACCCGTATGCGGAAAAATGCATACCTTGTTCGATTGGTTGGGAACCGGATCATGAATGAAAATGGCAATATAGCGTAAAAACGACATGGCTACAGAGGAGACTTGCATGTGCTACTGCAGTTATGAATACGAAAGCACGTGATGTGTCTAATTTATACATATTTAATATATATATATATATATATATATATATATATATATATAAAATATATATATTTGGACGCATTCAATATAATTAAATTTTACATATAATTCAATTGTAAATATAATTTTTAATGACATTTTAGACCTCTTATAATATTTATTTATTTGTTTACTAAGTTAAAATAATATTTTAGAATATAATTTATAATGTTAAAGGACATATATATATATATATATATATATATATATATATATATATATATATATATATATTTATTTATTTATTTATTTATTAACAAGTCTACACATTTAAAAAAATTATAATCTGTTATTTTAAAATATATCCGAGATATGTTATTTATTTATTAGATCAAAATAATGTCTTTATCATTTAAAAAAACATATTATGTACACTGTATATTATATATTTATTTGCCATGTTTCATTTTATTGTATATATAGACACTATGTGAGTCAACGCCAGACTACATTCCAATTTAACATGTAATACATGTTTAAAATTGCAATAAAGCTTTATTATTATTATTATTATATGAAAATAAACAACAAGCTCGATCCTCCCTGTTTCAGATTCGACTGAGGCTGCAGTAGACACTACACTAGCGCTCATCCTCGGTTGCTCCATCGGCGGAGTTGTGTTCGTCTTACTCATCATTATACTCTTCATCCTTGTTTGCAAGTAAGTATCGACCACGTGGTTCTTACGTATGAACAATCATGTGATCAGGTCGAGATACGTCACGTCCGGTCTCGCCATTTTGAAAAGAACGTACACATATTTCGGTGATGTCATAATGTTAGTCTTTTCCCCGTAGTTATAAAATATAAAGCTACAGTTTTCTCCGTGATAGATAATAGAGACGTTTACACGAGGCATATCATGTAATCAGTATCATCGTAATATATTTATAGGATTAAACCTATGCTTTCGTATCTTAGCAAGCAATACATCGTCATATGATGCACACGCAAAGCAGACAGGCATGCCTGTCACCATAGTGACCACATCCGGCTGGGGTATGACATCCATCTACTACAATAATAATAGAAACAACAGTAACAACACAATGGTAGCAGTAGCAGCGTTTACAACTAAAAGACGACTACAGTTCCAATAGCAGCGTAACAAGTATGGTTAAAGAATTAGGTTGGTCGAATCTCGAGAAGAGGAAGAGCCTCCGTTTATTGCTCAAGTTCAAAATCGTCTACAATCAAACTGCCGTCCAGAAACGCTTAGTGTCACACGCTAAAATAACCATTACAAAGTTAAACACATTAGAGCCAACACTGAAGAATATAGACACAACCGCCGCACTTTAACGGTGTGGAATATTCTAGAAGCGTCACCGGTCAATGACAAGTACGACCCACACGTCAAGGAACTGCCAGGCCACGCGCTATGCTGATAGAGCATCCGAAATCATGGGTCAGCGCGATACTCAGCTTAGTTATAAAACAGAAAACAACAAAAAGATGGCAGCAGTAGCAACATACAGCAGCAGCAGCAGCAGCAGCAGCAACAACAACAACAACAACAACAACAACAACAGAAGCAACAGCAACAATCATACCGGAGCGGCAGCAGCAGCAGTAACAGCAACGTACGAAATAGCATCAACAAGCAAGCAGCCACAATACTGGACGTAACGGTACCGGCGGAGGTCGATAAATATTTTCGAGCGGTAACAATAATTATGAACGAGCCGATGGACGCCATCCTTACAATGACGGTTATACGTGAGAGCCGGAATGGCCACTTCACGAGCTGCACGGGGTAATTATCACCCCGGGGATCTTAGGTCGACGAGTGTCGCACTCGTTATGGGGTTGTAGAATTCATATACATAGAACATAACTCGAACGTACGACACTGCCATGCGTATATTTGGCCATGTTGTTGTTGTTGTGTTTTTCTGCAGTGGTGACGACGGACAGTGTGGTGTTGTTCATAGCGGATGTTTTGTGCACGGGAACTGTCTTCAGTGCCGTTAGTTTCTATGTCGGGCCAATACTCTACATTGTGTTGTCGTCTTGTGTCCGCCGAAGCATTTGGTGGTCATCTAATCTTGAGTCAAACGATGTGGCCAATTATAAAACAGAAACACCACCACTACCACCACCAACAACAACAGCAACATGACAGCAGGAGCAGCAGAGCTGCAACAGAAGCAACAACAACAATAACGACACCGGTTTTTCAACTACAGTAAAACAAGTTGTTTCGTATTCTGACCTGTGTACATGTGCGTATGGTATGCAGGTATTACAGTACCTCAGGTATTGCCATACCTCAGGGAGTTTGACGCCCCTGCCGTGCAGAGTTGTAAACCACTGCCTTGTGGTACAGGTTCTTGACAGAACCGAAGGCTAAGGGAGCAAACCCTAACCAAAAAACCATGTCACTGTGGCAGCATGAAGGGCGGTTGATGTGTGGAACTCCCAACATCTCTCGACCAGCCACTGCAGGGACAAATAGTTTGCGCCTGTCTTGACATGTTCTTGCCGGTGTGAGACCTCTGTTTGGTCCCCGAGAGAGTGCCGCTAGTAACTTGCAAAAGCCAGCGGCACTTCAACACTTTTTGCTAGCAGTTTCCATGACATGTACAACTGCACGAATCACCATACCGGATCGGCCGTCGCCCGGGTTACCAAGGACCGCGCTGCTGGACCTCATCTTCCGTCGACAGTGGAAAATCAGCTAGGAAAAAGAAGAAAGAAGATGAAGACAACTACTGACAATTGCACAATGGAACGTCAGGACTCTCCTCGACCGAGAAGCAGCTGACCGACCAGTTCTCAGAGTCTGGTAGTCTCAACGACTTGGGATACTCTTTCTTCTGGAGTAGCAAACCCCAAGGAGAAAGAAGGGAGGCCGGAGTGGGCTTTGCTATCAAAAAGGATATCTTCACAAAGGTGACAGAAATGCCACGGCCAGTAAGTGACAGAATCATGACGATGAGACTACCTCTGAGCAAAGACACTCTGCTACAATTATCAACGTGCACGCTCCAACAATGACAAACCCAGATGAAAACAAGGAGACCTTCTACAACCAGCTGGCAAGTGTGCTCAGTGGCATCCCTCGTACAGATAAGCTACTGCTAATCGGAGACTTTAATGCAAGGATAGGAAGAGAACACGATAAGTGGCCCTTGGCCATGGGCAGACATGGGATTGGGAAATGCAACTCCAATGGCAAGCGTCTACTGTCTCTGTGATCTGAGTTCTAACTGATAGTGACGAACACCATGTTCAAGCAGAAGGATGACCGCAAGACCACCTGGATGCATCCTCGTTCCAGACACTGGTATATGATCGATTTCATCATCACGAGGTGTCAGGATAAGATGAACATCCACAGTACCCAAGCCATGCGTGGAGTTAACTGCTGGACCGATCACCGGATGCTGAGGTCAAAAGTGGCTTTCAGAATACGACAAAAGCACAACAGGCAAGGGAAAAGAAAGCCGACCAATCTCAACACTGCAAACCTAAGTACCGTCAGCCATAGGGAGAGTTTTGAGCAGGAGATGGACAGTGCTCTCGCCCAAAGGGAGGAGAAGGGAAACTCAACACCAGACGAGGATTGGCAGTTCTGCAGCAGGTCGTATACAACACAGCCAAGACATATCGTGGCAAGCCAGACATAAAACACCAGGACTGATTCGACCACAACGACCAGGAACTACAGACTCTTATGAGCAGAAGAGACCAAGCCCACCAGAGTGTTGCAAACAAGGAGCACTAGATCTACCACTGCAGCATATAATGATGCCTGCAGACTGCTACAAAAACGCTTCTCTCTCCCTCTTCTTTCCATGGCAGGCAAGATCTTCGCCAGGATCCTCCTCAACAGACTATCTATCCACATAACACCAGAGGTAGTTCCGGAGACACAATGTGGCTTCAGAGGTAACTGGAGCACTGTGGATATATATTTTACAAGTTACAAGAAAAGTGAATTGAGCAGGACCGACCATTCTACATGGTATTTGTCGACTTCAGTAAGGCATTCGATACAGTTGGGAGGACCGGGCTATGGCAGCTACTGAGGAAGTATGGCTGCCCAGAGAAGTTCACAACAATGATCGAGGCACTACATACCGGATTGTTGGCGAATGTTAGTGTTGGAGGGGAAGTCTCGGAATCGTTCAGTGTCACAAATGGGGTCAAGCAAGGTTGTGTACTGGCCCCCACGCTACTGTTTTGCTGTGCAACATATCGAGTTATGGCCGCAAGGACTGGACTGATGCTACGACGAGTGGGAACACTTTCAAAAAGCCGTTGTGTGAAATCCGCTGCGAAATGCGCTTTGTACAACCGTTCATATGGTACGGACCTGCACAGGGACTAACGTTAAAACGTAACGTTATAACGTTAGCACCTGTTCCAAACCGAGGCAGTCAACATGCCGTGACGTGACAGTCGTTTAGCGCTGTCGTTTACAGGACAAATATTCATTAGGTGCACACAATAGCAGTCTGTCCATTCTTTGCAAGAGACTGCAGCTCCCACTGGTGCAGACATATTTGGTTACCATAATTTGTGGGAATCCTGCGTGAGAAACGCTGGGTAGAGTACTTCACACGAAAGGTAAACCCTGTTCTCTTGACATGATTTCCCTCACAATTTCAGAACATCGTTCTCGTCTGTAGCGATACGAAAGATAAGCGATCTATCAGACGTGTACAATACAACGAATGACACATTACACTGACTGATGGGAAATATTGTTGTCCGAACGTGGCACTACAACGAGGTGTTACTGATTTCTGTCGGCAAGGAATGGCAATCGACGAGTTTGTGGGAACATAAACAATTTCACGAGGCATCGCACAATCACGGATAGAAACGGATGATAGCACGGAGTGTCGAAACGTTGTGGTTTCATGGTACATGTTTCTTAAAGCAACAGCTCATGGTGAATCACATCATTTTGGTTTTGACATTGTATCATAGCATCTTAGTTTGAACTGGTGTTGAGGTAATGTTAACAGCAATGTGAGCGCAGAATCTTTGGTACTGTTGTTGTCAAATAAAATTACTTTCTAAGATAGCTCATACAAATGCACAGTGAATATAATGTGTACTATAAAAGGTATGTGATATAGCACTTGCCGTAAAAACACTATTATTTTATTCACATAATAATTATGCAGTTTTAAAATGTAACGGCGCCAAAGAACAACGAATGTATCCGTGGGCCGCATGTTTATTGTTTCACTGTCCGCTACAGACAGAAACATAATACATAATTAAATGTATCGTAACATATCAAATGCCAAGTTGACATATATTGTTGTACAAATTACCAAATACATAAATATTATTCATGTTATCTACTTAGAAAACACACATGGTAGTTCATCTCAGAATGCAACTTTAACTGTTTAATAGAAACATGACTGTTGTGTGCTACATCTTTATTTTTACTCATAAAATGATCTCGTAGAAAAGTATCTGCATATTGTTTTTAAAATTAGTTGTATATCTATGTAAACATAGTTTAGTATCCTGCTGGAGGAACTATTGTCAAACCACAGATTCCACGCTGGTATTGTAATTCTATGAAGTGTGTCCTTCCAACAAGTTTTGTATGCATTTGACTAATTTGGATATGTATGTGTAGTTAAATTACAAACAGCATGATGAACCGTGCTAACAATAATAGGACGACGTCCGTTTAAAATTCGAAATAAACGTTAACACAGCACAGGTGTCCACAAATATTTACCAAACAGTAGTCTTCGTGAAGGCAAGATATAAAAATAGCAACAATACAAGTGCTTAATTATACGGATGGGTTTCTTTCGGTGATAATCAGTTGACATACGACACATGTTATCATTGTGTTGTGAAGCTCCGCCCACCAACTAAAATAGTCAATTACTCAGTGTGCGACGCCAGTATAATGTCAGCACAGGCTTGCTGTTTGATGAATGGTAGTTCCACACGAATAATGATGTCGCTGTCAACAAGATTGCTTTCTGACTATCGCGAAAGACCACTCAAATGACAATCAGATGAACTGAAGGTTAACACAAACAACAGACACATAATCAGATGACACAAACGGAATCTGCGCGCGGGAATTTTGCCTTCCGTCGTTCTTTCCTTTATGGTGGTAATGAACGCACGCAAACACACACTCTCTCTCTCTCACTCTCTAACCTCCCTCCCTCCCTCCCTCCCTCCCTCCCTCCTCCTCCCTCCTCCCTCCCTCCCTCCCCCCCTCCCTCCCTCCCTCCTCCCTCCCTCCTCCTCCTCCCTCCCTCCCTCCCTCCCTCCTCCTCACTCACTCACTCACTCACTCACTCACTCACTCCCTCACTCCCTCACTCCCTCACTCCCTCACTCCCTCCCACCCCTACGTACACACATTCACACACGCGCGCGCGCACTATTGTTTTAAGACGGACTAGATCGGGAGGCTTAATTTTGCTGTTCTCTTCTGCAGACGTCCAGATGAAAAGCCCCGTCCCGGATCCAACAGCATTAACAGTCGTTCGGGGTGGCCTGGGGCGCCGGCCCCCGTACAAGTACCCCCCGGGGTGTGGACGACGAATCCCTCGATGTACGCAGTGCGGCAACAACATATGATGGTACGTCAGTCGCCCAAATTACCTCATCATCCGGGTCATCACGCGAACGGCTATGCCAACCGGAAGCCGCAGCCGCTGACGGATTCCAATCGACGTAAGTGGCGCCATGTTGGATTTACACCGCTGATATTTGTGCAGTGGACAAGCCCCCTTATTTATGAAATGTCCAGTCCTTCCTTGATATTCACATTTTGCACGAATATATGGAAGATATGTCCGATCTGAATTTATCTCGATGCTGAGTTTAATTATTCTGATAGTCGTGTTTCTACAACACATTATTTTAGTCTTAAAAGTAGCAAGTTTCTGCAATGATTTCTTTGTCAAATACCGCCGAGCCACTCAGCCTGGCCTGTTAAATCTACGTCAGAGAAAAATCTTTTGTGTTCGCATAAATTAATTTCCTTCACAGTTTATATTTATTACGAAACCTAATAAAGTATTTTATATTCTTTCTTTTTCAAACAATGAGTTTTTATGTATTTAAATTACGTACTTTCAGTGAAAATGCATATGCGTATAATTTTATTGTACTCTTTAAATAGCATTCTACTTTTAACCGGGCATTCTAACATACATTGTTTCTTTTATGCAATGTTATCTTTATAGTTTCATATGTTGTTTTATCTCTACATTAATACTAGTTTCAGTCATAGAAGAAGCGCGATGACTAACGATCTCACTGTTGCAAACATCACTGGGTTGACTTGAAATTATGTGTAAATTGCGGTATCTGACGTGTTAGCTCTTGTCGTTCTTTGTAATTCACTGACACCTCTCTGGTCACGGTATGATGTCGTCTTGTCACCACGTCTTGTGACCACTTCTTGCCGACATTAATCAACGTAACACCGCATCTGTCACGTCTGGGTTCTTTCTATAGGGCCGGGTGGAATGCATGCCCACCGTGCCTTCGACCTGTCGTAACATCTCGTATAACGCGACGGTTTTGTCAATCGCTTCGCTGGAGCTGTTTGCGATAAACTATCCGCTTCAATTCATCTCGTCCGTGGGTTTTTTTGACACTTCTTTTAACATTTACGAGACTGAGCACTTTGACACTGAATGTCCTGCAACGACGTTGACGACAATACTAACCATAAGTTTCTTTATACTTGAAATATCTTAATAATTACCGCGACAACGCTTTTATTTACCCTTTAAAAGCGAAAAGTTTGTCAGCATCGCCATTAATCAACAAATGATGATGGATAACTTTAGACAACAGACTATGAAAAATTACCCTGTAGAACTATATAAAAGTCGGCACCTGTACAGACTGTACAGAGTCTGCCGAGTCTAAAACTTGCTACGAACATCGGGAAATCTAGGATCTTCTCGATAAACCTATTTCATTTAAGTAATTAAGATTTCACACAGGAACGTATCTAGAGGACCGCATAAGTTGTTCAACTTGTCCAATCCTTAGGAGCAATACAAAAATGGGCATATTATCATGAAGACGACAATCGAAGAATCCGCTATGTCAAAAACTCAGAATGTCATTCGGGAAACTGCCCAGTTAAATCTTCAACGACCACAAACCCAGGAGAGAGAAGAAGATGGTTAAAAACGCGTGTTTTACAATTCTACTGTGCTATAGTGACTATTTGACACTTATCACTACCATTAGAAACCCATGAGAAATGACAATTCATCTTGTCTACGGAATACGCGTACATGCAAGTCGAAAAAATATACTGTTGCATCAATGTAGTGTTCTCAGTGAAGTCAACACCGTCAATATGGCGGCGATGATCATGCACGCAAGATCAATTCCTCTGGACGGGCCTGGTCACTGGTTGACGTTACCCTGCTTCCAAGGGGCCGCCGATGAATGAGGATTACCAAAATCACGATCCCTAAAGGCGCATTTTGAACAACATAAACATGTAACGAGGCACACGTCTGAAGTTGACCACAAACTGGTAACTCGGCCGGAAGACGACACTTCAGATAGCGGACTACAACCAACGGTGTCAGCTACAAACAGAACGTCGAAGAAATTCACAAGTGTCGATAGATGATTAAGTGGAATAATGAGATGTCATCCAACAATGTAAAACTATAGTGCACAAGGAACTATTTTCAATGGGATACAGACCTGCATTTTTGTTCAGTTATTAATTCCACTAATCTAGCACTAAGCCTAACTATACAATGGTTATCGGGCATACCCTATATTCACGTATAACCACGGTATACACAACTATATTAACATACTTCACGACTTGTGAAAATCAACTCATTTCTTCACTAACTTCGGGAGCGGCACCGTCTGACAGCGACCCCTGGCGAATGGATGCGCAACGTCGCCTGAGATTGGGATGTACCCGTGTGTTACAGTGCCGTGGTACCTGCGGACCGTTAGATACGCTCACAACGCGCTGAAACATTTTCCGAGCGCCATGCAGAGAGCGCCGCCTAGTAAGTACCTTCCCCGGGTCACTCGCTCACTTTCGGCAACCTTCGAGTACGTTCGGGAGGATTTGATGGGATATATTCGGCAATGCTCAAGAGAACGTTGTCTGTAACGATGTCAATCAATTATTCATTGCAGGAATTTTTAGCGCCGATATTGTCACAAGTCACTCGATGTACATTGGGATTGTTCTTTTCTTCTTTACCTGTATATCAGGGCTTTGACAGTAATCCTCGATTTCTGGTTGTTGTAGCACGCGTTCCTTGCAATGTTGTCTCCACCAATTGTGTCCACTCCCTCTGTTTGTCTCTCTCGCTCTCCATTCCTCGGCCAATCATTTCAAAAACCTCCTTACGCTGTCCTCCCAAGATGGCTGCGTCTTCTTCATCTCCCTTCCCATCTCCGGTGATCTGCTTTCGTTGCCAGTAACTCTCCTTCCAGTCCTATCCCATCCCGCCTTAGTCTCCCCATCACCAGCGCCGTCGTTACATTTTATTTCACACAAACATCGTCAATCAGCTCTACCACTCTTTCTTGTATATTCTCATTACTCAAATAATTCTCACGATCCACAAACATGTACTCTCTCCTGTTATTTTCCCGTAACTGCTGTCGTCTCTAGTCCAAGCGAGCAACACGTGTGACTTCCCTACACCTTGTTTAAGACCTACACAATCTTTAATATATTTAAGGAGTATGCGAACGTGTGTGCCCACCTTTCAGAACTCACCAGTTCGGGTCGAGATCGGTTCATTTAGGTTACTCGCAAAGTATGATGGGTGAACATGCGCTCATCGACACAGCGCGAAATTCATCTTAGCCAAACAATAACCAGTATAACTGTGACGACTGCGGTTAAAGTGAGTTAGACGTGTCACAGGCAAGACAAATATATTACACAAATCGGCAGACCAGCCACATTGCAAACAAACATGTTTTACAATACATTCCTCTGTTTACAATTTGAACGTAACTCTCCCCACATTTCCGCTTCCGCACATGCGCAGCCACGAAAACTGGCAATCCTCGAACAGATCAATGGCCGGCATAAAAATACCAAAACACCTTGTCGCGCATGCGCTATTCAATCCATGTGTCGTGCTGCGTCGCTAAAGTCGTCGCGCCCAGGCCCGGCCCAGGCCCAGGACACCGATGTCTACGGATGCCGTCGTTGCTTTCAGCGAAACGAGCCCCCGCTCCACCGAGACCCAAAGACGTGAAGCCGGGACAGCGTTCCCGGGGACAGCGTCCGACGCGGGACAAGACGGTGAGGGAGATGACGATGAAGTTGGAGGACGATGAAAGATTTCCGCAGCAGCAGCAACAACAACAACAACGGAACTGTGGGATGCGGGTAGGTGGATCAACATTCACGCAGGCGCAAAGTTTGGTCATGAACGTTTGTTTTTCTCTCGGAAATACTCCCACTGACTTCCGGTGATTGGATAATTATAGATTGGTGTGTCCAGGTTGCTTAGCAAACTCCGTAAAACGGTCAACAAAATGGCTGCCAGAACACTACGTTTCGTCGTATATTTTGTTGAAATTCTGGTTTCTGAAGATTATTTACGACAACAACAACCTAAGGAAAATTTCAGTTGCGTGCAATAATATTTGCTCTGGGAGATGTCACGTTGCCATTACTAACAATATTGATAACGGTTAAATATGTGTGTCAGTTACACCACTACAGCCACGTGACATCTCCTACAGCAAACAAGCAAAACATATGTTTCACCAAACTATCTTCTCGGCGAAGTTATGGAGCCGAGCGAGAGTCGTTTAAGCGAGACTACAAGTGGCTTTGTTGCCGTGCTGTAGACGAGTGTCGACATGAAGGGCGAGAGGTCGGACGGCACGGCAGCTGCTCGCATCTACTGCAGCGAGCCGTGTCTGGACGCCGGCCCGACGGGGGAGCCGTACGTTGCCAAGATCTACAGCGGCTACTGCAACCAATCGGCGTCTACCGACGAGCCACGTGACCAAACAAACAAGGTGACGTCACGTAGTCATTGTGTGCGTGCTCCGTCGTTGGGTTAGAATCGTTGGATTAGAATAAAGCCCCTTTATGATGCCACGTTCTTACCTCAAGGTCTTACCTCAAGACCGGCCAATAATTACCCATTGCTGTGTTTGTTTTTATTTTTCGTATGGGTTAATTTGGCTGCATTTCACATTGTTATTTGTGAAACTAAAACGTCATTTATAGCACGATGTAGTATCCATGTTTAGTGTTTCTTGCAACTTATGGTGGTTTGTTATGGGAATGCAGGATACGTAATAGCAATTGCCGTTTATTTAACGTTTAGGAATAAAACATTGACAGCAATTGATATATATATATATATATATATATATATATATATATATATATATATATATACAACATTCACATACACACACACACACACACACACACACACACACACACACACACACACACACACACACACACACACACACACACACACACACACACACAAATATACACATACTCATACGCGCACGCACGCACGCACGCACGCACGCACACACAAGAACATATTAATGAATACATAAAAACTGACTTTTAAGATGGCGAACTGTTTTTGTTTCACCGACAGGATGTTGCGCGCGCATTTCGCAGTTATGCCGACGTGTCGCGCTCAAAAACGGGACTTGACCGACGGAGCAACGACCTGGACGGAGAAGATGACGCCCCGGTATCCCCCATCTACTCAACCCCCCTCGACGCCATTACGCAGAGCGACTGGGTACTCGACCATGGCTATAAATCTGGCGTGCAAAGGAGCAATAGTCATGTGACTCCGAGCAGTCTTAACGTGGTACGTTAAATGGGTTGCGATTGGTTATTGACTTGTCTGGCTTCATAAGCAGATGTACAGCAGTCTAAGTGTAAACCCGTTGATATTATTCAGTTAATCAGTTTATTAGTTATCTAATAATATAAATGCAATGCATTTAATTTGATGGATTTTACATGAATCATGGGATATTTTTTGGTTTAATGTGTGTAAGTATTATTTAACACAAGGTATCTTCATCTGGGTCCAGATCATTCGACCATAAATGTCATCTATAGGTCCACCTGTTTTAGACTACAATCCATAATAAACACACATACATAAAGTAATAATAACAAGTGACCTAGGTCAGCTTAATTTAAAATCATTTATGAAAGTACATGTATTTATTCATATTAAAAACTTTGCTGAAATCAGGAATATGATATAGAATACAAATTCCAAGTATTCCGATCAAATTTCGGCGTCGATTCAGAAGGATACGCGTCAAACTCAACGTTATGTAAGACAGTAGAACATGAAATAATTCACCGCGTGTCGGATCTATCCCAGGTGAGCGGCAGGAATCCGTATGGACGCGGTGTATTCATGCGCCCGAGTGACGCGGCCCAATACGCCCAGAAGCGACCCCAGAAAGACAGCCCCAGACACTCGGGTCAACAAACACCCATTCCAACCCAGATCCTCATGTTCCAGCACCTGCAGGTACGAAACTGAGTGGAGACCAGGCACAACTGTTTAGAGACCAGACAACTGTTTAGAGACCAGGCAGAACTCTTTAGAGACCAGGCAGAACTGTTTAGAGACCAGACAGAACTGTTTAGAGACCAGGCAGAACTGTTTAGAGACCAGACAGAACTGTTTAGAGACCAGGCAGAACTGTTTAGAGACCAGGCAGAACTGTTTAGAGACCAAACAGAACTGTTTAGAGACCAGGCACAACTGTTTAGAGACCAGGCAGAACTGTTTAGAGACCAGGCAGAACTGTTTAGAGACCAGGCAGAACTGTTTAGAGACCAGGCAGAACTGTTTAGAGACCAGACATAACTGTTTAGAGACCAGGCAGAACTGTTTAGAGACCAGGCAGAACTGTTTAGAGACCAGGCAGAACTGTTTAGAGACCAGACAGAACTGTTTAGAGACCAAGCAGAACTGTTTAGAGACCAGGCAGAACTGTTTAGAGACCAGACAGAACTGTTTAGAGACCAGACATAACTGTTTAGAGACCAGGCAGAACTGTTTAGAGACCAGACAGAACTGTTTAGCGACCAGACAGAACTGTTTAGAGACCAGACAGAACTGTTTAGAGACCAGACAGAACTGTTTGGAGACCAGACAGAACTGTTTGGAGACCAGACAGAACTGTTTGGAGACCAGACAGAACTGTTTAGAGACCAGACAGAACTGTTTGGAGACCAGACAGAACTGTTTGGAGACCAGACAGAACTGTTTAGAGACCAGACAGAACTGTTTAGAGACCAGACAGAACTGTTTAGCGACCAGACAGAACTGTTTAGAGACCAGACAGAACTGTTTAGAGACCAGACAGAACTGTTTGGAGACCAGGCAGAACTGTTTAGAGACCAGACAGAACTGTTTAGAGACCAAGCAGAACTGTTTAGAGACCAGGCAGAACTGTTTAGAGACCAGACAGAACTGTTTAGAGACCAGACATAACTGTTTAGAGACCAGGCAGAACTGTTTAGAGACCAGACAGAACTGTTTAGCGACCAGACAGAACTGTTTAGAGACCAGACAGAACTGTTTAGAGACCAGACAGAACTGTTTGGAGACCAGACAGAACTGTTTGGAGACCAGACAGAACTGTTTGGAGACCAGACAGAACTGTTTAGAGACCAGACAGAACTGTTTGGAGACCAGACAGAACTGTTTGGAGACCAGACAGAACTGTTTAGAGACCAGACAGAACTGTTTAGAGACCAGACAGAACTGTTTAGCGACCAGACAGAACTGTTTAGAGACCAGACAGAACTGTTTAGAGACCAGACAGAACTGTTTGGAGACCAGACAGAACTGTTTGGAGACCAGACAGAACTGTTTAGAGACCAGACAGAACTGTTTGGAGACCAGACAGAACTGTTTGGAGACCAGACAGAACTGTTTAGAGACCAGACTGAAGTGCATAAAACATTTAATGTTTATGAATATATTGATAGAATTGTTTCTTCCTCAATTAGTACATTGGCAGTGTATATTATATATAAGTTCCCAGAAGGGCTGGATTCAGGACGATTGATAGGTTGGAACGCTCGCTAAGCCAAAGGATTTCCTCGTCCACCTCTCATCTAGAACTATTTCTCTGGGTGGCAGTCTTGTTAAACGTCTTGCTAAATATGTCCAGGCGCTACGCTACGCACACGAAATATACTGATAATCATCTTTTCGTCGAACTTGGCTGGTTTATTGCGTTTATCAACGGTGAACTGTGTCTCCCTACAGCAGCAGGAACAGTCCAAGACGCGTTCGTCCACGGAGGGTCTGTCTGGAACGGAAGACGTGTTACGGCCGGTGTCTCGCTCCAGGAGCGACGCGTCAGACATTAGGTTTGTACATTACAATATCCATACTTCTATCCGAGCTGTCCTTTACCAGTGTGGCGAACCGTTAAGGCGTGCGACTCATACTAGTCACTATTACTAACAAACACAACATACCGTATTAAAGGTACGATGTGCGTGTGTTTGTGTATTATTGTAACTGATACAATGTTCTTATGGCTATATATATATATATATATATATATATATATATATATATATATATATATATATATATATATATATATATATATAATGTTTCATGACAACGGAACTAGTTTAACATGACACCGTGGTGTCCATGTTATCTACACGTGACTGATCAACACAATGGACCAGAACTGCAAAGGTATTGCAGGTTAGTTCATATTTCAAGTCGTCGGAGTTAGATATTTACATTGTGCTCATTAATGTCTTTCACTTGATGTCATCTGTAGGCATTTCGCACCGGAAAACGACCCCGACGCCATCTATACGCATCCGATGAAAATAAAGCGACGCTCGGTTGAAAGCAAGGGAACTCCGCCCCGTGTTGCAGAAGAGTCTGTCTCGTTACCAGGTGAGTAGGTGACCAGTAGTAGCACGTACTTAATCCTCTTCTCCTGTGATACTAGATCACAAGACAGACACGAGACGTCGCTAGCGCCACATGTCTGCGTGTGTTGCTTTGCTGCCTGATCCCAGCTTAGTTGTTCACTGTAAATTGCCACGCAGTGAGGGATTTGAAAGGGGCGGGGTACGCCCTTATATAAATTGTTGTACCAGACATTTCAGCTGAGGAATTTCGGCCTCGAATATACTTCTGTCAATTCAGCAAAACCTTTCCGAGCCAGTTCTGCAATCGTCAAGGATTAACTAATCAATTGCTGACTGCAGGAACACCGCGCCATGAAGAAAATAATACTCTTTTGATGAATATCCGAGGACAAATTACTAATGTTAGGACAAACAAGCCAAGTTGGAACATAAAAACAGTTAATTGATATATGTTTGTCAAACACTACTATGATGCTGAGGTCTTTGCAATACGTCCTTTCTGTGAATATTCCGTCTAAGTAACGGAAAGTGGGTCCGAAATATATAACTATCCTAGATGTCATTTCTAAAGTCTAATTTGCTTCCTTTTTATTCTAATTAACTTGTCGGAATACCTTAACCACAACCTCAGAAAATCCTCTCTAGTGTTTACCATACAACCGTGTTGTAACATGCCGTTATCGCTTGTTGCAGTACCTTGACCACAAACTCTGATGAAAATCCTCTCTATGTTAACATTGATGCGTGTTGCAATACATTCCCACAACTTCTGAAAATCCTCTCTGTGTTCAACATACAATCTTGTTGTAACTTGCCTGACCACAACTTCTGGAAATTCTCTCTGTGTTCAACACACAATCTTGTTGTAACTTGTCTGACCACAACTTCTGAAAACCCTCTCTGTGTTCAACATGCAATCTTGTTGTAACTTGTCTGACCACAACTTCTGAAAATCCTCTCTGTGTTCAACATACAATCTTGTTGTAACTTGTCTGACCACAACTTCTGAAAACCCTCTCTGTGTTCAACATGCAATCTTGTTGTAACTTGTCTGACCACAACTTCTGAAAATCCTCTCTGTGTCCAACATACAATCTTGTTGTAACTTGTCTGACCACAACTTCTGAAAATCCTCTCTGTGTTCAACACACAATCTTGTTGTAACTTGTCTGACCACAACTTCTGAAAATCCTCTCTGTGTCCAACATACAATCTTGTTGTAACTTGTCTGACCACAACTTCTGAAAATCCTCTCTGTGTTCAACACACAATCTTGTTGTAACTTGTCTGACCACAACTTCTGAAAATCCTCTCTGTGTTCAACACACAATCTTGTTGTAACTTGCCTGACCACAACTTCTGAAAATCCTCTCTGTGTCCAACACACAATCTTGTTGTAACTTGCCTGACCACAACTTCTGAAAATCCTCTCTGTGTTCAACACACAATCTTGTTGTAACTTGTCTGACCACAACTTCTGAAAATCCTCTCTGTGTTCAACACACAATCTTGTTGTAACTTGCCTGACCACAACTTCTGAAAATCCTCTCTGTGTTCAACACACAATCTTGTTGTAACTTGCCTGACCACAACTTCTGAAAATCCTCTCTGTGTTCAACACGCAATCTTGTTGTAACTTGCCTGACCACAACTTCTGAAAATCCTCTCTGTGTTCAACACGCAATCTTGTTGTAACTTGTCTGACCACAACTTCTGAAAATCCTCTCTATGTTCAACATGCAATCTTGTTGTAACTTGCCTGACCACAACTTCTGAAAATCCTCTCTGTGTTCAACATACAATCTTGTTGTAACTTGTCTGACCACAACTTCTGAAAATCCTCTCTGTGTTCAACACACAATCTTGTTGTAACTTGTCTGACCACAACTTCTGAAAATCCTCTCTGTGTTCAACATACAATCTTGTTGTAACTTGTCTGACCATAACTTCTGAAAATCTTCTCTGTGTTCAACACGCAATCTTGTTCTAACTTGCCTGACCACAACTTCTGAAAATCCTCTCTGTGTTCAACACGCAATCTTGTTGTAACTTGCCTGACCACAACTTCTGAAAATCCTCTCTGTGTTCAACATACAATCTTGTTGTAACTTGTCTGACCACAACTTCTGAAAACCCTCTCTGTGTTCAACACGCAATCTTGTTGTAACTTGCCTGACCACAACTTCTGAAAACCCTCTCTGTGTTCAACACACAATCTTGTTGTAACTTGTCTGACCACAACTTCTGAAAATCCTCTCTGTGTTCAACACGCAATCTTGTTGTAACTTGCCTGACCACAACTTCTGAAAATCCTCTCTGTGTTCAACATACAATCTTGTTGTAAGTTGCCTGACCACAACTTCTGAAAATCCTCTCTGTGTTCAACACGCAATCTTGTTGTAACTTGCCTGACCACAACTTCTGAAAATCCTCTCTGTGTTCAACATACAATCTTGTTGTAACTTGCCTGACCACAACTTCTGAAAACCCTCTCTGTGTTCAACATACACTCTTGTTGTAACTTGCCTGACCACAACTTCTGAAAATCCTCTCTGTGTTCAACATACAATCTTGTTGTAACTTGTCTGACCACAACTTCTGAAAATCCTCTCTGTGTTCAACATACAATCTTGTTGTAACTTGCCTGACCACAACTTCTGAAAACCCTCTCTGTGTTCAACACACAATCTTGTTGTAACTTGTCTGACCACAACTTCTGAAAATCCTCTCTGTGTTCAACATACAATATTGTTGTAACTTGTCTGACCACAACTTCTGAAAATCCTCTCTGTGTTCAACACACAATCTTGTTGTAACTTGTCTGACCACAACTTCTGAAAATCCTCTCTGTGTTCAACACACAATCTTGTTGTAACTTGTCTGACCACAACTTCTGAAAACCCTCTCTGTGTTCAACATACAATCTTGTTGTAACTTGTCTGACCACAACTTCTGAAAATCCTCTCTGTGTTCAACACACAATCTTGTTGTAACTTGCCTGACCACAACTTCTGAAAACCCTCTCTGTGTTCAACATACAATATGTTGTAACTTGTCTGACCACAACTTCTGAAAATCCTCTCTGTGTTCAACATACAATCTTGTTGTAACTTGTCTGACCACAACTTCTGAAAATCCTCTCTGTGTTCAACACACAATCTTGTTGTAACTTGTCTGACCACAACTTCTGAAAACCCTCTCTGTGTTCAACACACAATCTTGTTGTAACTTGTCTGACCACAACTTCTGAAAATCCTCTCTGTGTTCAACATACAATATTGTTGTAACTTGCCTGACCACAACTTCTGAAAATCCTCTCTGTGTTCAACACACAATCTTGTTGTAACTTGTCTGACCACAACTTCTGAAAACCCTCTCTGTGTTCAACACACAATCTTGTTGTAACTTGTCTGACCACAACTTCTGAAAATCCTCTCTGTGTTCAACACACAATCTTGTTGTAACTTGTCTGACCACAACTTCTGAAAATCCTCTCTGTGTTCAACACACAATCTTGTTGTAACTTGCCTGACCACAACTTCTGAAAACCCTCTCTGTGTTCAACATACAATCTTGTTGTAACTTGTCTGACCACAACTTCTGAAAATCCTCTCTGTGTTCAACATACAATCTTGTTGTAACTTGTCTGACCACAACTTCTGAAAATCCTCTCTGTGTTCAACACACAATCTTGTTGTAACTTGTCTGACCACAACTTCTGAAAATCCTCTCTGTGTTCAACACACAATCTTGTTGTAACTTGTCTGACCACAACTTCTGAAAATCCTCTCTGTGTTCAACATACAATCTTGTTGTAACTTGTCTGACCACAACTTCTGAAAACCCTCTCTGTGTTCAACACACAATCTTGTTGTAACTTGCCTCTGAATGTCTTCTTTATGTTGACCGTAAACCCGGCCTTCCTGTCAACAGACGGAATGTCACCAAGAGACACGACGTCGTCTAAGCACTCAGCGCCGCTCTCTCCCATCGACGAGGGCGCCAACCAGATGACCGTTCACGCGGTCATCGAGAACCACGATGACCACACGGCGGAGCAACCCGACTTGCGGACCCCGTCCCCGGAGCAGCCGGCGGACGTCACGCGGTCCCCCTCCTCCAGGTCGACGTCCCCCATCCCTGCCCGGTCACCCGACCGCCTGTCGGCGCTACTTCCCCACGACGGGAGCGCGTCGAGACGGAGGAGTGTCGACGAACTGACGACGATGAGCGAGAAACACCACCAGGGTGCGTCCTGAAGTGGCGTTTTGTAGCTGCCAAAACGGCAATTTTATTAATGGCAGTCATTCTCTGGTTTTATCACGAATTATTGTTTTCTCTATAATAAATACTGTGTCATCTTCAAAAGTCTGACAATTCAATAATTTATATATCTATATACATTCTTGAAGTGTAATGTACGTATATTGGGCTACATAATTATGTACTTAATTAAAGCTATATATATATATATATATATATATATATATATATATATATATATATATATATGCGAAAGAATATATATATATATATATATATATATATATATATATATATATATATATATATATATATATATATATATATATATATATATATATATATATATATGTATATATGCGAAAGAATACATAGTTGAGGATCGGAACATGAATGAAAATGGCAAAATAGCATAAACATAAACATGATATAGCGGCACACGAGACTTGCGTGCCATAATGCCGCGTGTACCTACGTTGGAACATCGATAAATTGGGCATTATTGCCATATTTATGATAACAAACACAGAGTCTTGATCTCTTTAGTCTTTAAGACAGGCCGTTGCAAAAATCTGACGAGATTACAATGTTACTTTTGGTGCATTGTTTGTAGGTGAAGTTATGGACGCCTTCCGGTTCCTGGAAGACTTCGACGACGCCGCGTTGTCGGCAAAGGAATGAGCTGCCACTGATGAGCTTACCGGATGTCGTAAAAACGAGGCTGTGACCTAGTTGATGAAAGTGACACGATGACCAGTGTAATACAGAGCGTATATACCTCAAATTACATATTTATAAGACATATTGTTTTGCAGTCAAGAATTAAGTCACTTGTGTGTATTGACAATGATGTTGTTACGACATAGTTATGTTGGTGTCCTGCGCATTTAGTTGGCGTCTTGAAACGCTAACGGCACCATATTTGATGCACAATTTGAAACGTGCCTTTACATTTGCGCATAGTAAGTGAATCGACAAGAACATGTTTTTAGTTGGGGATTTAATAAGTTGTGCAATCGGTATAATTTCGCACGTTGAATTTTATGGTGGCACCTTTTACCGCAGACGTGGTATTTAGTTGCGCAGCTGGAATATTTACATTCTGGACATCAGCTGAAACTTAACAAATGACTAATAGGATTATCAGTTGGTTTGGCTCAACGCGCATTGGTTAGTTACTAAAGGAACAATCGCTATGTGTGATTGACGTAACAAACAACTAGAATCGGGTCAACCAACCCAAACTAAACTACGATTAAATGTATGCAATGTCTTTGGAATGAACGTTCAAACGTAGGTTTAACGAAGTGGTTCTTTCATTTTTATAACAGATTTTATGCGTGCGCATTGTGACGTCACTTGATTGTGATTGACGACAAAGGGGCATATTTGTGTACGCCTGAGGGAGGGACGCCTAGCTGCTCTTGAAAGGTGTTCAACTGTCTGTTTATGTGTATTTAACATTATATGTAAATATACATGTGTATCGAGCAATGAACCAAATGTACTTAACTTGCTAAATTAACTAATTGTACTGTCAATATAATTATGTTGCGTCTGTCGGCTTCGAAAGTTTTTCGATTCGGCACATATACTGTGTGGCTGTTTCACGTTTCGAGGGTATTTGCATATTGAAACGGGTTACTGGAGATTAACAAGTGTGTGTGTGTGCTTCAGTTGCAATGTTGAATGAAGAAAAATGCTGTGCTAGGTGACATTTTCCGTGTACTAACTATAGAGAGGGACCTTACGGTTATATTTGAATACATATACAGAAATATAAGTGTATATATAATGTACATATCTTTCTACAACACCTTGATATATTACATATATCTTTCTACATCACCTTGTTTAAGAACAGTAAAATCATGATGCTATTTTAATCGAAAATACTGCACTGATCATGGCACATAATTTATCTATAAATCTCAGTTTTGTTCCGTTAACGCAAACCTCTGTAGCAGATGTCTTGTAATACGTTGTTATAGGAAATGTATGTTTGTATTTATTGGACATCTTTGTAAAAAAAATAAACTGCATCCCAACCCAAAGTAGGATACAAAACAAGTTGGGATATAAATACAGTTTTTATGTTTTAATAGTTACTATGTTTTATTACAGTTTATGTAGTCTATTTGGTTGTGTATCAAATGAATAAACTTCAATAGACTCGGTAATTTGTTTGTATTATTTTGTTCTGTTGTGAGTATATATTGTATTCGTTATTTCGTCGAACGCACAAGATGTCTTGGTGTTACGTTTCAAAGCAATCTTAGTTGACCTGATATTACCTACAAGTCTGTGATCTATTTGTCAAGTTAAATTAAACAAAAACAGGCACAGAAAGTGAGATGTGCTTGTTTAATGCAGAGATATGACATGAAAACCACGCACGCACGCAAACAGTGACTCACGTGCATACGTATGTATGTTCACATAAATAAACGCCACACACACACACACACACACACACACACAACACACACAACACACACACACACACACACACACACACACACACACACACACACACACACTCACATAGATCAACACCGGAGCCCAGAGTTGGACACGCAGACCAGGTCACACTTGGGGCAGGTACTGTAGAAGGGCGGTCTGGGAACTGTTTCACTAAAGTTGACTAGATTCGCAACCCCGCAGACACTGAGATAAAGAGCTCTTATGAAAACATTAAACATGTTGCTAAATAATACATAAAACCCAAATATCCATTGTTAAATTACTGCGTACACTATTTCCATGACACACCAGTGACAATGCCACGCTGGCACGTCAAGGTGTTAACAGTTTCATATATTCAAGATCACTGTTAAGAACCAACATTGATTTTAAAATGCAAAATCGGGTTTAAGGACTCTTAACAATGTTAATGAAATTGTCCACAAGTCCTGCAGGCGTTTCCCCTCAAATGTATGTAATGGCAGACTTAGGGAGGAGGAGCCCCCATAGGCGATGCAATAAAAATATGTCTTTGAGGCGCTTTATTAAGCCGTGTTTCTTGTTACAGAAGAATATTAGAGATGAGAATCAAAGAAGATCATCTTTGACAGACACGTGTCGTCCATTCGGACAACATGTCCAATATTGAGGTCGAGGCTTCGTCATAAGTGCCTCAATATTTGAGATTCGGTCGTTGCAAGAAAGCCCATAATCTTGGAACTGATCAAGCATTATCAAATGTCTCCTCTTCGACGTCCAAATCTCACAGCTGCACAACCAAGAGACCAGGCCAATAGCCCTACAGACTGTCAGACAACAGCCCTACAGACTGTCAGGGTTCTGTTCAAACGTTCGTTTCACACGCACTTCCACAGTCTGTAAAAGCCCGGGCGAGCCGATAAACACCTATCTTTAGGTTGAAATCACGCAGCTACCGAGCTACGTAAAACTGTTGACCTCTTCCTTCAGCTTGGTACCCTCCATTCCAATGGACAGTTCTGTGGCAGAACTGCATGTTGGAGCATCACGGCGCATCACATCCGTTTTTCGAAGCTTGATGGTTAGGCCAAAGACTTCTATGAGGCAGTTGGCAAGGCTATGAGTGTCTGATTCATGAATGGAGCTGTGGCACATTCGTCTGCAAAGAGGAAGTCCCTAACAAGTTCCTCAGGACTTTGCTCAGGCCCTAAGCGCCTCAGGTCAAAGAAGCGACCATCTCATCAGTAGTGGATGGTGACACCACCATCAGTCCTGAACAGCGCAGCAAGCAACATGCAGTAGACTGAACAGAGTGTGTGCTAGGACGCAATATTTGTAACCCTATTGGCAGCTAGTAGGAGGTCTGACACGGGGCCGTTTACCACCACCCGAGCAAATACGCCGTCATGTAACGGAACTAATAATCTTCGGTGGACACCAAAGCTAAGCCAGAATTGTACCCACAGGTCCACGAGGCTGGCAGAGTCAACCGCCTTGCTGAGGTCCACAAGACTGTAGTTATGATCATGATATTTCTCTTGGATATGCCGAACAGCGAAGACAATGTCCACCGTCCCTCGGTTGCTTCTGAAACAGCATTGGCTCTGAGGCGACAACATCCAGCAAGTGTCGTGTGATGTGTTTTAGACTGATATACTGTAGTTCTTGATCAACCCTACTATTCTCAAAAGTTGTCCCGTCCCTCTGTGAAAACTAAAGGATAAGATTCCATCTCGTCCTGATGATCTCTCTGGTTGCAGGTGTTTGGTGCCTTTCTGACTTCCATCCGGCGTTGTAGTGTCATCTGGGGATGTGCTGACTGGATCCTGCACAGAATCTGGACTGCCTGCTTATCTATATGTAAAGGTCTGTTCAGCTAATGGCTGAAATAATCGGCCCATCACTGTACCATATCACTCTTCTTGTTCATGAATATACCGTCGGTAGAACTGTCAAACACAGTCTTCAGTCCGGCAGGGAGCATCTGGCTGTTGTCTTCTTCACCGTATCGTTGCAGCTGTGCAGCCTTGGCTTCCCAACACTGGTCCTTCGTCCTCCCAATCACAGTCCGAACTTTGCAAAGGAGGCGCTTCGTACGATCGTATCTGGAGGACGACGGTTGGTCCGTGAGCAAGCTTGCGGGAGTCTGCTTCTGTCTGAGGAAGCTGGCAATATCTATATTGTTCTCGTCGAACCAATCTTGGTACTCCTTTTTTCGGGTGAGGCGTTTCCCGAGTGTCTCGAAATCTGGCTAAAATTTCTCCGGTCAGCCTTTGCAGGCACTAATACATACATACACTAATACGGAATGTGAGAAGCAATTGGCCGTTTGATCCTGTCCAGACCCTTGAGGTCTGGTTACTTCTGGCCAAGACTCTTGAGTCCCTGCCCGCATGGACGTTGAAGGTGCCGAGCAGCAGAAGCTAATCATCTCATTAGCCAGAGAGCGCGACGCTGTGCTGATTCTTATTGGAGAGCTTTCTCTGAGCATGTCAACGTTGGTGAGTGTAATGTGGGTTTTCCATGCATTGGTAAACGTATTGCTATCAGACGGTCATTTAGACATGTGGGGGGATTTCAGTTTCCCGACGAGAGCGGTGCAGATAGCAAGGCCTACTTCTGCTTCTCTTTCGAGACCAGAACACAATTGTAGTTTGATTCGTATTCAGTGATCTCCCCTGTGTGTCTCGTCGCCTTCACGAATCCCGGTAAGCTGACAGGATTGCATAAGGCTAGCTTTGTTTACTTCACCTTTGCCGTCCCTTCCCTCACCCGCCATGGGAAACAGTGCTATCATTGAAGAAGGCTGCCCTTGTCTCGGTGAGTAGAAGTGACCACCTTGCCTTGACCGCTTGTGTGCAGTTACAAGCGGCTCCCAGTAACATCTTACGTGGCTGGATTTGGGGGAAATTAGATTGAAGTTGGTGTCGTGAATCCTGGGCGAGAAATAGATATGGAGATCGTAGGCTGCCCAGACATCACGTTCCTCTCTTATTCCAGCCGCGGCAGCCAAACAGGATGCAAAGCATAACGTCTTGACGAGACTGAACTACAGGAGCTTGCGAGAAAGGTGATAGGTTCATCGCTTGACCGTCTTAAGCAGCTCCAATCTAGATTTGTGTCGGGTGTATTCCGTTTTATTTCTTCAAAGGGTGCAGTGGATGTTTGAAATCGGGGTGGCCTTCTCCATGTTGAGCTGCGTTTCCAGGGTGATGAGCCCCAGCTGCACGAAGCGTCTGGTTTGAAGGCGCCAGAAGCCGCCAACTTTTCGTCTTTTCTCTAGTCAAACGGTTTCTCCACGAGAAGGCCAACAGCTGATCTTGACTATCAGAGGCTATAGATTGTAAGACCATGTCCTGTGGCTGTTTGTAAAGGTAGTTATGTCCCCTGTTTTTATAAGTCTTGAAACCACATACACATGCACACAGACACGGACGGACGGACGGACGGACGGACGGACGGACGGACGGACGGACGGACGGCGGGCGGGCGGGCGGGCGGGCGGGCGGACACACACACACACACACACACACACACACACACACACACACACACACACACACACACACACACACACACACACACTGTGCGCCGTACCTATGTCGGGTTTGATATTAAAATGATATCCGAACTTGGAGACTTGGAGAATGTCTCGTGTACGTATTTTTTTCAAGTAGACATACAATGTCAGTTAACTGATTAAACCGAAACCGTCCACATGCTATACATAGGATTACTCGTACCTTTTCATCAGTTTACATTACATGTATGCACGCGCGTAATATAACTGGTCCATATAATTAAACTGTTATAGTATAAGTATTACTGTGTACTTACAACATCGATATGTCGTTCCGTGTGGGTTGGATGTCTTCCTGAGCTATCCGCCCAGCCGTTCAGTTGTATTCCAGGTTAATCCAAACATCTTTCATTGGCTACTAGAGAAGTAGGAGAAAATGGCGCTACGCTAGCTACGCGACAGACTTTTACGTCACTTCCGGGATTCCCGACTAACAGCTCACCACGTGACGCTACAGTTCCTTCAAAAACAGTGGCCGTTCTTCTTTTTCCATTTAGCCAACCAACATTTAAAGGTCATTGCTGGTATATGCATGGGATGCAACATTGGAATATAAGTATAAGAGATACGTAGAAGAAAATAGCTTGCAATTGAATAAAATAAATTTGACAGATAAAGGGAATAATTAAATATAATTATATGGAGAGAAGAGGGCAAGTTTGAACAGCGGTGTACTGCCGAATTAGGAGCCCTATGTGCCCAGTACGGAATGATGGTCTCAGCCATAGTTTCTATCCTACGTCGATGTGACGGGTCTCAGCATTAGTCTCTATCCAACGAAGGAGTGGTGGTCTCAACACAAGTCTCTACCCTTCCATCGATTGGGCGACGGATCTTAACATTAGTTTCTACCCTACGACAAGTCTCTATCGTAAGGCGGGATGGCGGGTCTCAACACTAATCTCTACCTTACAGTATGATTCCGCGCAGGCTGCAAGCCGGACAAAATAGACGTGTCGCCACCTAGCGAATATAAACCGTTTAACAATCCGTTGTAAAGTGCTGCCATCTTCCGAAGATAACGGGGTAAAGGGTGTCTTTAGTATTAGGCATCGGCATAAGCCAATTCTACTTAAAAGAACTGCATTGTGCAGTTCTTGTAAATTCCTGGAAGCAATGAATGTAGGACTGGTTGAGTATAAAATAAAAAAATTGTGCAGCATGGCATCAGAGCTGTGAAATAATGACATTTGTCAGACAGTGACCAGGCGCATATGCATACAGGTGTAGTTCGGCGTAGGTGTTAACATGGGCAATCGCCGGCTGATTGGAACAATGGAGGAGTGTCAGGTTAGAGATTGGATTGGAGGAGAAAGAGATGTCAATGGTGTCTACCCTGATCTAGCGGAGAGGCTGGAGGGACTTGCCCATTGAACTGTACTAGCGCTTGACTTTGTGTCAGGGTTGGAGTTGATTATTTGTTAGTATTAAGTACATGTTTTGTACAAAATAATTTATAATATAAAATACTTTTTTGTTCTTTCGTCTGTGTGAATGATCTTGATTGCATCTATATTTATTTTTTAAAGTTGATAATAACTGGCATCTGACTGTTATTATTGTAGATCATTGCGACTGAAATGAACATTTATTTGACCTAATGTATTTGTACTTGATAACTTTCTTTCAAAGTACTTGTCGACATAAAAGTTCTTGGAACTTAAATTAACATATTTTTGAAACGTGATGTCGACCCCCATACCCAACCCTTTTTGGGTCTACCCTGCCACACAAAACCTTACACTCAATCACTAACAAACACGTCTCGTCCATATCATACAAACTGTATTTCTGGCATTAATACACAGCATACACGGTAAGCAACATCAGGATTCAGAACACAAATACATCAAACCGTGACCAGTAATACTACCTCTGTAAAACGACCTCAGTAATACAACATCCAGTAACATGACCTCAGTAACCTGACCTCTCGGGTCATAAACAACACGCCAGTATAAACTGTACAGAAACGTCAGCAACTCACAAAGGCTACAAATTGATGCACTTGCCACTACAGTTTGCATATATTGTAAAGTTGCATCACACATAAAGTACAAAATAAAAACTCACAATACATCCTAGTCACATGCAGTGAAGCACACTTCATCGCATATTCGTGATTGAAATTCTAAATCATGCTAACAGCATCCTAACCAAACAGATTTCTGGGATGGTCTAAGAAGTTTGTCAACTCCAAACAAAGTTTTGCATTTTGTATTTATTCACCCAATGCATAAATCACCATTCAATGTGTGGTATAAGTGAGTGGCAATTGCAATTTTTATGATCCAAAATTGCTATCACATCAATTTACAATAATGTTAAGTGCTACTTGCTATGCAGCACCAATGAAATTATACTATTTTCCCTGCAATATTTGGTGACACTTATAATGTAATTCATAACACATTTTCAGATTCTGCAAACATATGCAGCCAACCTCAACATTATAGACTGAACACAACTTGGGACATTAATGACATAGTACAGCTTTAATTCCTAAACCGGGAAGGCTTCACAAAATGTTGATATACAAAACATGACGCTTAACAAATGACATGATTCTGGAGTGATTCCATGTGATAATTAAAAACAAGTCGTTTGCCAGCCAGTGACTACAAAAATTCTGCTTTGAACAGCTGAAGTAGACATATTTCGTCATACCTACTCACTTTGGTTTCCCAAAATAAATATACAAATTCACTACCATAAGGTTCACTAATGAAGAAGTGACTGAAACAAAGATTACGTGTAAAATTTACGTTATTAATTAGCAACATGAGTGAAGTAAAATGTGCCTTTGTAAAATATGAACTGAACATTGTTATTTATATTTTTTAATTTTTATTAGGTTTGTATCGGCAAAGTTCTCATTTGATTCACTATCGCAAAATATGAACAATGTTCTCAGGAATAGTTGCATGAATTACTAGATGACTGAACTGACACATTTTGGTACTGCTATTTTCGTCTGGTGACAATGCGACTGATTAAACTTACACTGGACTTAGCATTAGTAGCTCTACTCACTAAGAAGCATTTGCCCTTATCCCTTCTTGGATATGTGATATGAAAATGTGCTTCTTACAAAATCCGTAAGCACCCAAGTAAATGTGTGTCTAACAGTAAAACCACCCCATCCGTTGGCATGGTAACAGGGCAAATGGTTACAAACAAGTCTCTCTTCCCACCAGTGTTGGCTAGCACTGGGAGGGAACACTGTGGGACACACGGGAAGGGGAAGGAATGTGAGGTTCTGGTGGGTCCTTGGCCTCGTCACCAACACTCGGGATTCTTCTAGCCTGAAACCGCAAAGTAGAAACGTAGAAAAACACCCATAACTAAAGGGAATTTTTAAGTCCCTTTTTATGATATTATGTAATTCAGTACAATCTAAAGACAGCATGTTGACCATCCACTTGTGTTTTTAAATTGACCATTCCTGTTGATAAAATGTGTTGTTCACGAGGACAGTTTGTTGAAGTGACACCACACTGCTTTCAAAATTACCAACGATTACTAATGATGTGTAGATCATTGATACATCATCACGTCTCCAGTTTCTCGGGCATGCCATGCCATGCCATTCAAGTATTTCAATGAGAGCTCTGTGGTTTTTAAACATCATTAGATATGATGAACTGACAAAATATGAAATAATTATGGGCCTGCCCCCAAACGTTCCCAACAATAACGCTGAATATTACTTAACAAAGTTACTACTTAGATAGAACACTTGATTGTAAATGCAAACGTAACTGATTTACTGAAGATTTGACTCTGTTTAACAGTAACAATTACATCAGGAAGATTCTACAAAAGTAAACTTACCACTGACCTCACTGTTTAGGCTCTGATGCAATTTTTCTCTCACCAGGCGGCACTCCCCCAATGCTACCGCCATCTAAGAATATGGTAGGGATACTATTTCCATAGTACACCTTGTTATTCTTCGACAATGCATCCAGTTTTTTCAACTCGAGGTATGGTGGAGTGAGTATCACCTGCAAGAATTACACCGAACATTTTACCATCGTAACAAATGTCATACTAACTGTAAACATTTACACCTTCAAAATATGCATTATAACATGTTGAATTCTTTCCTTTATCATCGTCATGTTGGGTTGCCCTAAAACACTGTCTTTACACAACACCTGCAATATGCTCCAGTTTGTCAAGATGACATGGCATTTCCATCTCATTTCCAAGACAAGTGGGTTGGCCATGCATTACAGTAACAATGTTGTAATGACGCTACTGAGGCAATAAGTACATCTTTACCTGAAGCATTTGTCCATGAAATAAGTCATTTATAATTACCTAATAACAATACTTTACGCAGAGGAAATGACAGCGTAATCACAACAAAATAACACTGTGTGTTTTATAATTACCACGCCTGAGAGACGACTGTTGAACACAATTAGTGGCAGTTTGACCAGGACCAGTAATAAAAACATTAGTGTTCATTGGCTCAACAATGGAGCTGTACAGAATATAATATTTGTGACTGTTTAGCATAGAAATAACGTCATGCTCAGGTTGAAGTTATGCAGTTTTTCAAACGAATCTCTAATACCGCCATCAAAGTATAAGGATTTAAAAGAAAAAGGGTCAACATGAAAGACAATATCATGCTAAGCAGTACAAGTGGTGCCAGCATTGCTCGAGACAGTCCACAAAACATTGATTGAGCAATATCAGAATTCCTAGCAATTATTCATATCAAGAACATCTTCAAAATTATTTCAATGTTCTTCACAACACAATCTCTCGATTTGATAGAATTCAATAGCAGGTCTAAATTTCCATTGATCTGGCCTTGAAAGGGTTAAGTTAGTGTGATTTTTTTAGATGTGGTTCAGGGTAGCACAAAACATATATTTGCGATCTTGGTCTGTGGAGAGATGACTGGATAACATTTGACCCACACCTTGTGCAACCCTAATATATGTATGTTAACAAATAAAAAGACGTTATCACAGTTGACACCTATACCGTAATGCGACTCGTACTCATAGAAATGTGATAACAACCAATGTTGAGATACAGTGCCCCCCTGGACCCCCAAAGACCTACCTTATTTGCCTCCGCCTCTCTGGACCACCGGTAGAACTCTGCATCAGCCTTGTTCTTCTCACGGGCCAAATGTGTCTGGTCTGGTCAGAGAACAAACACATGAACCAGTCATATGACCAACTACTGTAACCTGTGACAATGCAGGCGATATGTGACTTAAGTCACAAAGCCACACTCCTTGCAAAACGTTACACTGCAATCAACTGACATATCTTAAAATTTACTTTCACTATATTGACCCGACTTTTGTTGTATCTATCTGAAGAAATGCTCAGTTATGATATGTGATAATCAATTTCCATAATGGTGATCAGATGATTATAAAATATATTTTCATATTTTATTCTAGTCAATAATATATTATGTTTATATATAACGCAATTAAACAATAAGCCAGTCAGTGAGCAATCAAACAAACATAATTTAACAGCGGCATAGCAGTATTCCAAACTTCATGCATTTTTCTGGGTATGCATTTAGAGGGATACAATAGCCCCACATCCGCATTGACAGACAAACACTGCTGCCTACCTATCACACAAACTGAAGCGAAACTCTCACACAGAATATGTACAGCCCCACCATGTTAATACTTGTGAGTTAAAATTTTGATTAAATCTACCCGTTATGTTCCTTCACATGTAAGCAACTCTGTAATTGCTTTATAAGATGGATCATTTGGGACATTGAAAACATAGTGCCACCTAACAAGTGAAATATACTTCAAACTAAATGGCACAAATGTTTTAATGCTCCAAATGCCACTTTGTAGATTGATGTGTGTGTAAATAAAATGATATAATTAAGGACTAAAACTAATAATATACACCTTTTTAACAGTACAACAAAATATACAAATTAATTAATAGTATCATCAATAGATATCCACATGTAATAAAGCTGTTAATAAATTGAAATATTCAAAAAATGTCCAGCCAAATAAAACATAAGTTAATTAAATCAGTTGCAATGATCTGTCTATATAAAATAACTGATAAATAGTCTTTATGGTCGACTTTGAAAGCACCCACCTTCTATCAGTGACATCTTCTGTAATGATTCCTTCTCCATAATCTTCTGATTCCACTGAATCTGAGCGACTTGAGCCTGCTTCTCAGCCTCTGTAAGAGCAGACACAGAACGGCTGGAACGATGTGTCACACACAAGAACATTTGTCCACAATACAACATAGGATGTTAATGTACCACAAGCAATAATAACACCACAGTCCGCAGCAGTCAACATCATCATCATCATAGTGCAACTCATCGTCGTGCAGCTGTTTGAAGGCCTTGGCATGTTGTTTCTAGGCGCTGTTCTACGCATTGTCACGCCAGTCTTCGTCTAGAATGTTTCCCTTTTTAAGTTTTCCAGGTGGTGATTGATACGTGATGTCCATTGGTTATCTTGTATTCTGCTGACGTGCCTGCCCAGGTCCACTTCTGTTTTCTGACTTGTTCAATCACGTCTGTCACCTTTGTCTTCTCTCTTACCCAGATGTTTGTGTTTCTCCCCCAACGTCTCTCACTGTCCACAATATACCACTTCACCAAGAACACTGCCAAGTTCCACAACACAATATGCAACTCTCCCTGTGTCTCAGTTTGAACACGCTTACTTTAACCAAAACAATATTAGTTCACAATCCACACAAAAGATTAACTAACACTGTATATGCCCCGACATGCGATATAAAGTGACATAACATAATTATAAGGAGTTATCTTAACAACAGATACATTCAGACTGCAACGTGTACACAAGTAAGAGTCAACTATGACAGGTGACATCCATCAATAACTTCTCAATCATTCAAATTCAGATCTCAATGTCAAACTGTAGCAACTTCAACAGAGAAGAGATCTGCCCCAGTTGACAAAGCACCCAAATGTGGAAGGCATGGGAAGCGGGGCTTTGTTAGTTCGCAAATTTCCCACAACCCCCATGTCTGGATAAATAATTTGTAACTGTGTGGTTTGATGAGCCACCTAGCGAGAGAAAAAAGAAACATTTACTAATGCGTTCTGAAGCATTTGTAGATTTCAGGATTGGGCAGCGATTGTATCTGAATATGCCTTTGGAAGCTTAAAAATCAAAATCCTATGAGCCCGCCCCTTCTTGAACGACTACCTCACCAGGCACCCACCTATGATAGCTCGCTTCCGGTCTGTCTCTGCCTCCTTCTCTACCACCTTCTGCCGTTCCTTGGCAATCATCACCTTCGTCTTCTCCGCCTCCCTGTTACAATCAGGAGCACATTTCAAACACTTACAGAATGGCACTAAACATTAGTGATGATCCAATTCAGTAAAAGCAATTGTTGTATTTTAACACATATATTTCTTGAATTCTTATTGAAAAAGGGGGAAGCGTTTTGATTGCCATATTTTCAAGGACATTTTACTTTAAACTGTCATTCTATTTTTTTAAGAGTCTCATTTTGAAATGAGCCACTTTTTTCTTGTAGTGCTTCTTTTGCATTCACAGACTAAATCAGATGAGTATGACTTGCTGGCAACTACATCAGTGACGGGGCTCAACTTGCCTATCATGCTGCCATCTCGTGGTCGTCGTCAGATGCAAACGAAACGTAATGAGAAAAAGGCTCAGTGGAATACTTCAAAAACACGAACGATACAAATTATCCAGTCAGATGAATCATTTCACCTTAATTTGTAACCAGTGAGACGGCAGAGATGACAACTGCTGGACTAACTCACATGGCTTCGTAGTTCTTGCGGATCTGCTCTGGGATCTTGGGCTTGGTGACGCGGACAGCCTGGACAAAGAGTCCCGGCGCCATGAGAGTGAGGTCGGCCTGTAGAGCCGTCCGCAGGTTCTCATCTATCTGGTCTGAAAAACAGCAGTGAGAACGTTTCGTACAAGTTACTGTTCAATAAATACATAAAGGTGAATGGAATGTTTCTGGACTCTCTATATCAGTGGCTTGTCCCAAACAGGCAAATCTGCTTTCACACTGACATCATGCTTGTTTCTTGTCTGCATTATATAAACAAATTATGTTCATTTTGTTTATTGTACTTTTATCCTCTGCAAGCACTAAAAACTGTATATCACATGAAAGCTAATAAAGCTATCTTTGTAACAAACATAATTTTAAAACTGCTTGAATTCATACAAACAAACACAATTATTTGATAAATGTTTGAATTCATACAAACTTACAAGAATTAAAGAAACTGCCATTACGACAACTATCAAGGTAATTAATGAACTTATCGGAATTAAGTCCTGATTTGAAACCACGCCATACTTATGGCGCTTACACCAAAATAACAAAACTGGTCGAATGTGTCCCATAAATGTTGTGATTTTGCACAGCCAATTTTATGGCACAAGTGCAGACTACCCTGTCGACTGCGGGGTGTCATGTGACCGACTACCCTGTCGACTGTGGGTGTCATGTGACTGACTACCCTGTCGACTGCGTGCTGTCATGTGACACTCACCGAACAGGTCGATGTAGACCTCCTGCAGACTGTGGATGCTACAGAACTGGTTGAGTTCGTGGTGAACCTTGTTGTAGATGAGAGTGCGGTCGTACTCGGCCGTGTAGTTCTTCACGATGTTGTGCACTAGAACAAAATACGTTCCGCGGTAAGCAATCATCAGTCTGCCACAGGGCTGCAGGGAATATACAGTCACATTGTGGAATCACTGCTTCCAAGTGCAAGAACCAAAGTGGTAACAGTCTGCAATTTAAATTTGCATATACTTATTTCATTGTTTCAGCACGGATGCTCAACTATGCTGTAATTGTGCATCAACAGCGGTTTTATATATGAATTGAATTTACACACAACACACAACAAAGTCAACTTTTTTAACATTCTGTGCAGTATTGAGCTTTTTATTCTAGATGTGTCCAGTTTCTTTAACATCACAGCTGATTACTAGGTTACTTTCCTTACGTATGTATACAGTGTAAGTTGTAACAAGACTGTGTCATCACTTGTAGTTTATAACTGTCACCATTACCTGAGCTGACAGCCAGCATGTTGACAACTTCAATTCGGTCGAAGTAGATCATTACACCACCACTGAAACAACACCAATGAGTTGTCAATATTCACAAAATATAAACAGAATGTTTTACTGTCAAGCATGTTGCTCCAGTTCTTGGCCAACTACTACTAAAGAGGCTGGTTCCAGGAGTACGGCTCTAATATAAATTGGTTACTCTTGCAAATACATAACAAATTATCATCAAACAGAAGACTTCAAGTACTTCAAAGCATTAACATCTCGAGCACAATTCCATGTACGCTGCAGTTACAAATATCAACATTTTAGTTGTAATTATCAACAATAATTAATACTATTCAGGTGCAAATTATTAACTTTTTTGAACATATAAAACACTAATTGTAAGTATAATCAGAATAGATATTTGATGTTATGCATGACACCAAAATCAGTATATCATTCGGTATTACACATATATACAAGTTATGTAGTGACAATATTCTTGGCAAGTACCACTGACCAAGACGTAATTCAGAAACAATTACTTAGGTACAAAGCCAAGTACTGAACAAAGGTACTTAAGTACAAAGCCAAGCAATGTAAACAATTAGAAACATACGAAGCACAAAGCCAAGCACTGAGAGACTGGCTGGCCTATATTACCTCGTTCCACACGGCACATTTTTCACTTCGTCTGTTTGCAAAGTTGTCTGAATTGAACAGAAACATACACTGAAATTTACTGTCACTGATACAATCAGTTCGTGGTCTGACTGTGTAGTCATGTAGCGAGAAACATAAAATAATCCTGATGGACAATTCCGTGACACACAAGGATGGCTGTCAAACGTTCATACGTTTTGTTTTTACAATATATGACTTTGACTCAAAGAAACACAGTGAGTTTATATAATAAAAAATCTGACATTTTTCTGCGCCATAAAGCTAGCACTTATAACGATTCACAGGTGCATTAAAGCAATATAAAGGTTTTCTTTTAAAATGTAAACAGTACTAAAATACCTATATTAATAAATACAAGCTAATTATACTACAAGCTAAAAATAAATTAATAATAAAATAATTTAGAAACAGTAGATACTAAAATGTTCAGATGTTGTAAATGTTCGTCCAAAGTTATACCCCAAAAAAGGGTCAATTAATTTTTGAAAGACATGTGACAGTCTGTAGCTCAGATGGCAAGTGGCAGATTGTTCCAGAGTTATGGAGCACCACTTGAGAAGAGCAATTATTTCTACTCCTATATCCAAGCTTAACATGAATACAAAAATCTTGCTCTTAAAAATACAAATGAATGTGGTTCTGTGATTGTATATATAATGAACAATTGTGCCTGTATGAATGCTTGCTGTACCCAATCCAATGGCAATCAGAGTTTTAATAGATATTCAGCAAGTATTGAAGGGACCACATCTATTAGGACTTCTAAAAAAATATTTCAAGCTGCTGACTGATAAAATACAGTATAAAAACATGCAGTACAAAGAAACACTGTTTGCTTCCCGCAGTAACTGATCATTACATATCTGAAGAATTTGCCACTGTTTGGACAAGTAAAAGAGTGAGTACCCCTGAATTTACTTGGTAGAGATATGTGGTGTTAAAATAAAACTGATTGATTTGTAAAAATAACAATTTTGGAAGATTTTTATAGAGTTCAAAAGCTGTTGTGGTAGATGAATTGGTAGATGAGTTACCTGTACAGATTTGACGGAGGTGATGAAAGGTAACATGACATGGTACCCAGGTTGACTGGTGGATGACAGCAAGGCTCCTCCCTGAAACATAAACATATACGTCAGAAACATAAACATACACGTCAGAAACACAAACAAACACGTCAGAAACACAAACAAACATGTCAGAAACACAAACAAACATGTCAGAAACACAAACAAACATGTCAGCATGACGAAAACAGAACAAAACACACTGCGTAACTCAAATGAGGTTTTGAAACATTGCACCAGAATTACAATAAAAAAAAAAAATTGTGGCAGATAGTTGACTACCAGTCTGGTGAGCAAGTGCCATATTTATAATTAATTATATTTTAAAGACATGTGAATATAAGACAATTGGGACAATCAAAAATAGCCACAAATCGATCTATTTTACTCACCCTGTAGTAGACTCCAACATGACCTACAAAGAAAAGCAATATTATTTAAACCATAAACAAATATTACTTTAACCATACACAAACATTACTTAAACCACACCAAGACAATCATTTGATTTATTATTTATGCATGTCCAACGTTGTCCTACATATTTTCAACATGCAAATAAACTACCAACATGTTGTTGTCATATAAACTGCCAGGACGGGGCCTTATCACACTGTGACGGGTTGTCACCCGTCCTCGAAAAATTCCCCCCGTCCATATTTGAAATTGCCCGTCCAAATGACGGGTGGACGGGTCTCTAGATAAAGCTATGCTCAACTGTCACAGCACATACCTTCATCTATGTGGTGACTACTCAACTGTCACAGCACGTACCTTCATCTATGTGGTGCAGGCAGAAGTTGAATATGGCTCCAACCACCACCACCACAATGCCCATGACACTCAAAGCCTGCGTCATCTTCGGATCTTAGTGACACTGTAGAACACGTAGAAGAAATACAACACGTCTGATATTGATCCCATCATCGGATTATATTGGATATCAGTATGACACTGCAAAACAAACATGACATCTCTAAAATGTGTATCATCGTCAGATCTCAGTAACATGACACTTCAAAGACACTGTTTCAACGTAGGATGTCAGTGACACAAACAATAGAACAAAATGAATAAACAGTCACATTATTGTCAAACATAATAAAGCCTGTTAACAGCGACAAGTCACTGACAACAGTTTGACTTTCCAGCATTAACGGTTCCTTTTAAATACACATTTGCGGACTTTCAACTTGCTTGCCAGTTGGTACCATGGCACTACACAATACATAATATTGTTACTTTGGAATAAAATCAATGTGACATCACTAGGATTTGTATGCATGTTAACTGTTCCAGACAAAGCAAAAACGGTGACATTTTCATTTGTTTTGCTTAATCTGAACCAAATACCTGGTATGTGCTAAATGAATTTTCCTGCTGTACATATAAGTTATAATCTCTCAAACACCCCAGTAAAGGTCCCTTTTGGTAACTGTTGTACATTTTCTGCACAGCTTGCTGTGTGTGACATCTACCAACTATTACGAATACGAATAATATGAATACGAATACATTTATTTCAGGTAAAAACCCATATACAATTGGTACATACATTAGCACATCTAAGTAGCCTATAAAATATGTTAAAAAAATGAATAGATAAAAAATAAATAAGATAAAAATAAATAAGGTTATAAGTTAGATAAATGTAAAATTGTAGAAAAACAGATAAAATAATGAGCAATATACAGGATGTGATTGTATAATAAATATGCAATTAATTCATGTAAATAAACACGGTTTGAAAAGTAAGTTATATAAACAACTTGCTGACTTTAAAAATATATATAATAATAAATAAATAATAAAGTTATATGCGAGACATGATGACTATCTTACATATTTACTGTGTACAACGAATTGGCCCAGCTAATCCACATTTATTGGTGACACTACAAAAGGAACCACCAGAGTGCACACAGCAGTGTCCATTGCAGTGTGGGTAATAATAAAGATAATCTTATCTACAAACACGTCACTGGATGTATACTGCAATTTTTTTATTGGAACATTGTGAATGCTTAACCCTGTAATTTGGATCAGTACCCGGCATGCAAAGATCATTTTCTGCACAGCTTGTTGTGTGTAGCATCTATAAACCACTGTGTGCACCTAGGTGTTTAGCAGTGTGCACTGAAGTGTGGGTAACAACAGATAATCTAAGCTACAAACATGTCACTAACCCACTAGATAAATACTGCAATTTTTTTCACATTGTGAATGCTTAACCCGACAGTTTGGATCACTACCGGGTACGTGAAGATCAAACTACCACAGATCTGTTGCAGGAGCTTTTGCGGTGTTCAAATGTTCAGGATTAAATTAAAAACCTAAATACATCCATGGGGCTGGCATAGCCTTACTAAAAATGGAGCATAGGATTACATGATTATTGGAGAGGTAAACCCTGCTGGTTCCAACTATATGTATAATTTAAAATCCAAGTGAGTTTGTGAGTAAAGATGGTTCACAAACCACCCCTAGTTCAAACTGATTGTGGGTTGTAGAAACTGGTTTCGCTCCATGATCGAAATATCTGACAGCGATTCCAATGCAACAAACGGTGGTGACACATCGTGTAATCTGGATAATCATAAATCATGCCCCCCCCCGACCCTGTATAATTGTGTAGGCTACTTAATCACGTCTTAGGTTACTGTCCTAGTGTCACTCACATTTATGCCAAGTCACTCACAAAATGTGGTTCAGTGGTACAATAATCAGCATTACTGAACAATTCAAACAAGTATTAAAAGGTTAACTGCATAAATAAAAATATTATGTGACGTGTTCTAACGAAATGAGTCGCATGTAAAAAAAATTACTTTGTCACACCATTAGAAACAAATATTAAGCTTTCCAACGGTGCAAAAATCATGTACCTATCTCATACACAGCCGAAGTTATTGGACTCTGAACATGCCTGGGGTAGAAAGTTTCAAAAGGAAGAAAAGCATACTTGAAGTTCACGGTCAGTTAAACACACGATTGAGTACATCATTGTTACAAAATCGGCCGTTTTGCTTCTATTACTTCATTTGATACTTTCGAAATAAACTCCCTAGTGACCTAGTCACTTTCGTTGTTGAAGATATATCATACTAACTTCTTACTGAAATTATTACAATATAATCCGAATATTTAGCAATTTTTTCTAGCAGCGACCCGATCGATCATGCTTGTTAACAGCTAGCAAGTGCTCACTGTGCTCACAGCCCTAAGCCAATCAGGGGCTTGTTATCAGCCCCACCCTGCGTCCAATGACGTTTGTTTATACATAGGTCTCCCGCAAAATTGCTGCTATTGGCTCAATTTACGTCAGTTGGGATTCATGCTACAAGAATGCGAAAGAGGGCGTTCTAGGCTTTCCTCTAGTATCAAATATGTCCGCCATGCATTAAGGGAAACCCCAAAGAATGTGACTCGAACAAGTGCAATTTATCAGGGTTTTTTTTTAATGAAATTCATGCATGAAATGTTACATAGTGTTTGTAAAAAGGCTACAAAATGTACTAAATAATAATATAAATGAGAAATAAGCATTGCCAACTGACAGAAAATATATAAGTATACTTTGTCTTGGTATCAAAACCGTTGGAAATCATTGTTGCATGTTTATGTGGTGTTTTCTCGAAATCAAATTCGCTGACATATGACTCATTTCATTAGAACACATCACATATATTATAATTTTAATATATTATACATAAGTTAATTACAGTTCCAATCAGTGTCAGCAATGCGATCCCTGATCTGATCGCTCGACTCCATCTAGGAGTGTTGGCCAGTACAAAACCAAAACAAAACACAAGCTGACACAGCATAATGTTACAGACTAACGGGTCACTTCACTACAGTACAAAACCAAGACTAAACACACGCTGACACTGCATAATGTTACAGACTACCGGGTCACTTCACTACCGTACGTTAGACTAGTCACTAGCGAGTAGGCGACATGACATGAGCATGGACCCTGGTTTTGTTACGCCATTTTTTATGTCATGCATTTACTACATCGTCCATTTTCATAGCACACCTAGATTAACATAACACACGCACGCTTGTACCGTTTTACTTTGCAATAACTGAAAATGTGATACCTACCACTTTACCGCACGTTATACCAAAAATCACCCCACGCCGTGAGCGTCACCACACATACACGCATTCGCATAGGTTCGATTCGCATTCGTGAAACTTTAAAATAAAACCGAATTGCTTTTTAATGCATGACCATTTATTATAATTTATACGTTTAATTTCGAAATGTACAATTTGTCGAGTTGTTATAATTTTGTCAATATTTCAAGAGGGGAGCAATAATTATTTCATCGGCTCGGCATGAGAACAGTGCCTTATTGTTGTGGCAGTGGCATATTCCGGGGCATTGGGCCATGGCTTTGGAAATCTTTTAAATACCTATTGCAGGCCCGTAGCCATTGTGAATTTAATTTTAAAACTTGACGAGGATAGTGGAAAGGAGATGATTTATAAGATGGCCCATGAAAGAGACGAAGATAGCAAGGATATGAAAGCTGGAACGTTACAGTAATCAAAGACAGGAACGGACCGATAGTGACAGTTGTATCTGTAGTCACGGTGGACACTTTTAAGTCTACCTGAGCAGAAGGCTTTCATTTCCAAATATACTTTGTATTGACGCAGTGACTTTACGGTTTTGCCAGGTATCATAGATGTATAGACGTAGGAAAGTGGCCTGGGAGCAATATTTCAAGACATTCGAAACCAAAAGACAAAGAGCTGAACTTTATCTACCTAATATAGCTGAGGGAGAAGTAAAGGTGGAGGAGATTGGGGTTGATGAGATAGAGATAGAGATAGAGAGAGAGAGAGGGAGAAGGAGAGGGAGAGGGAGACGGAGACGGAGACGGAGACGGAGACGGAGACGGAGACGGAGACGGAGACGGAGACGGAGACGGAGACGGAGACGGAGACGGAGCTAGGCCAGGATGGTAGGAGATACCAATGAAGACACAAAGAGCAGGCTAGTGTGTGGACGGGGAGTGTTAGGAGAGTTGGGAGTGAGGTTGGCCTGAGTCAGGGTGGCATCCTAAGCCCACTGCTGCTTATAAGGAATTTCTTTAAAACCTTTTCAGGTAGATCTGATCAGCAGAATTTAGTAGACTGGTTTGAGATATATTTCCGGTAGCTACCGCACGCAGTCGCAGACGACCTGTCAGTGGCAGAGGGCGGAGAAGCTGGTCGCTAAGAACTAATGAAATGGAAACATTTGTTCAGCATACACGGACTGATTGAGAGTCCGTTTGGAGAAGACGGAGATACCGTGGGTTGAGAGCAAAACAAAGAGCTGGAAGTACACCCGAATCTGAAGAAGCTAAAGCAAAGACACAGTTGTGTACATCTGAGTGAATACGGGAGGATGAGAGCAGCGGCAAATGCGTAGATTGAGGACAGGCGCATATCGCGTAAGCATTCTAAAAGGAAACGTTCGTGTGTTACGCCAGCGTGGATAGATGGCCTGGAGACAACGGAACTGACAGAGACACAACAAGAGAAGATGCAGGTGTGTGACAACAACTGGGTAAGACGAAATGCATGAGTGAATGGAACTGATAACTGACGACTGGAAGAACTGAATATGAAGGTTGGGATGAAGGGAAGCTTTAAGAAGAAGATGATGTGAAGTCGATTGATAACGAGGTGAACGATTGGCAAAGAAACAGAGGGGGCGGAGATGAGGAAGACTGAGACTGCGGTGGGAGGACTGCTTGAAAAGAGACTTCGAGGAATGACAGAGGAATGACACGAGCAAAAGAAGGGGTTCCGTTTATAGACAAAGTAGTGCAAGAAAAGTGAAAAAAGAAACGGAAGAAAAGGAAGATTGAAAACGTAAACTGGAACGTGGTCAAGCAAGAAATAAAACAAGGAATCGGGAAAACAACAAGCATGAAGAGAAACGAAGGCCAGAAAAAACATTGCAAGATTCTTCTACAGGTATGAACAACTTGACATTTATTGAAACTCATATCAACGGTTGCACTCAACAGTAACTCTGGCAACGAATGCCACATTTAATAATATCCACCATCTTAACGTGGTGCTACGAACAACAATTTCCACAGTTTTATGTCTCTTGTTGTGGGAGCCAGAAAGTTCACTGAGGTGGCGTTCGTTATGATATCGGTCTCTCAGGAACAAAATGCTCTGGCGATCTCTTCTCTGTGGGTTTACAGAGGAGAAATTGGTGTTCCATTTCATCGTGGTGCATCATTTGTCTTGCAAGATGTAAACACCCTTGCCTTGCGATGATTGAAATTCACACATGGTGCTATCACTAAATTCAAAATAGCTCACTGTTCGTCAGAAAACATTACAGCAACATGGAAGTAGTGTGCTCGATAAGAATTCGTCATATATTATACATTTTTCTTAGTTATACAAATTCATCAAGTTAATAATTTGATGTATTGTATCGGTACATCATTGGTTTTTTTATGAAACAATGTTAGTGCTGGTCTTGTAGGGAGACAGATGATGAAAAAGATAGATAATGAGGCAGAGGAAGAAACAGAGGAGGGAATGAGTGAATGAGTGTGTGTTTATGTGTGAATATGTATGTGTGCGTTTTTTCTCCCACACACACATACACTATATATATATATATATATATATATATATATATATATATATATATATATATATATATATATATATATATAGTGAGAAAGAAGGGGAGGGAGAAAGAGGGGATCGAGGAGAGAAAGGAAGAAAAGCGAGATTAAAGATGTTGACTTCCTTGGAGCAACGCTTGAGGATCAACGTCGGACTAAAAGCGAGGACAAATGAATGCTCGGAGAACGAGCAGGAAACACCGAGCAAGATTAGAGCGCGTCTCTCACCGACACCGCCTGCGTTGTTTGAGTCATGAAGTAGCGAAGACAGAACAACAACAACAGTAGCTGTAAATAATTTGTGAATACAATAAAAATTAACTGTGTACGAAGACAAGTCTATCAACAGAAGAAAGAACGCAGATCTAAAGAAGAAAGATGGGTGAATTGCCCGACGAAAGATGTTGAGATGAAATGCGGCAGATTGGTGAGAAGTCGAATGAAACAAGTAGAGTAAAATTATGTAAATAGATGCAAGCAACCCAGAGAAGATAACAGAAGCGCAAGACACAACGGGTGCAGGAAACGAAGAAGACTACAGCTGAAACAGGAGGACTGTGTGCCCGCGGGGGGAATTTCCTGAGCTTGGAGGAGGGATAAAGATGGACGACAGAGGGTTGTTGATAAGAAACTGTGTGAGAAACAACAGAACAAAACACAGTTAAATGTGTTTACAATTACTTACCAATTTCACCGTAAGGCCTCTAACTATGAAATTTTATGTCGTGACCTTTTAATTGTTTCACTGACATATTTATATATCTTACCTCAAGATCTTACTTCCAGACCGGTCAGTAGTTGCCCAAAACTGAGCATTGAGACCGTCTCAAAATGTATTTTCTGATGTTGCAGTTTTTCAATTTATGTATTTTTGTCATGTTTTTATTCGATTTGCATAGTCAAAACTATATATAACAGAATTAATAATAACTACTACATAGAATAAAACGCCTGCAATATTTATTTATTTATAAATGTATAACAAGAATAACAGAATGACACATCAAAGTTCGTAGATTGGCGTTCATATATTTGTTATCAAATAATTATCCCTCCCTATGCATACGAAACTGTTGTTTGCAAATTAGCGTCTAGCTTTATTTGATAACCGTTAATGCGCGTGCTCAGGGGTCAAGCGGGTTCAGTTTCAAAATGGCGCTGAACGCGAAGTCTGTGTTTCGTTTAGTTCGATTAAAAGATTCTGCAAAAATCTAACAACGAAGCATTTTCATGTGCTAGAAACTTTTAGTTTTGAATGCTGGTGAGTATTGGCGTTGTCCACCTTAGTGTCGATATTTTAGAAGCACCATAGACTGTATGAAAGCGAAGTTGTGACTTTGTTTTGTTTTTATGGGCAGTGACGGACGGTTGTTTTTCCAGCAACACCGGTGCCTGGCTTTTATGAGATATGTCGTTTCCGCGGCTGCTGGTTTGAAGTAACTGCACAATAATAAAGGCAATTTAGAATGGGTCATTTCACGATGGATTCTCATTTACGCGATAGATGGTTAAATGTATAGTTCAGAGTTGCAGCCCAATAATTATCTGTACGATTATGTGTACCTGAAAAGCTGTCTAGATAAATTTCGTCATGACATCACACCGATGTTGATCAGTTTATCAATTGTTATGAGTTGTAGATGTTATGTCCCAAGTTGCATATGTCCCAAGTCACCTATAATGTCCCACAATTGGTGGACGATATGTCTCAAAAATAATGATTAATGTATATCATACAAATATTAGGGAGATATCACTTTATTGCTAAATACAATTTTTATTATAATAAAATTATAGTCTGTGTTATATCGGATATTCATGGTTATTATTGTCTGAACGTCATCAAAACACCATCATGCTGCTAGATAATTACTGAGTGGACATATCCACTTCCTCCGGTGAGCCAATATGTAGTCATACATGTTAGCTGCCAAATAACATAAAAATGAATCAAATCCATTGAGAACTTTTATTGTTATGAAGTTTTCAACTCCAGACAAGGCCGTTCACTACCACTGAACTTGAACAATGTGACTGAAGAAACGTCACACTCCCAGTGTGACTGAAGAAATGTCACACTCCCAGTGTGACTGAAGAAACGTCACACTCCCAGTGTGACTGAAGAAATGTCACACTCCAGTGTGACTGAAGAAACGTCACACTCCCAGTGTGACTGAAGAAATGTCACACTGCCAAGCTTTTGAATTTTCACCTCAAAAAGCACCTGAAGTCACACCTACTATATGATCTAGTATAATGATGTAATTCATGAAAACTGTCAGGCATTTGTCGGGGCAAGACATGCAAAATTTACATAATCTGAAGTAAACTTTGAGGAAGCATGCTCAGATGAATGTCCACCATCTTGTTTTTTACTTCTTCTGTTCCGGCATGAAGTTGATGTGATATTTGAAAGCCAAATCTTATTGGTTAGACTAGTGCCACCCACATGTTTATTTCTGCAGATTGGTCAAGAACAGAGCTTTCCATTGGTACCGCATATGTGGGGGGGGGGGTCAATATGTTTTGAATGGATGTGTAACATTCACTATGCAAGACATCTAAAACCACACAAATTTGGGCACCAACTTGGTCACCTGTTTTGTTCAGATAGGTTGTCAATAGCTGTCATACTGTTTTGTTCAGCTAGGTTGTCAATAGCTGTCATACGATACCACATATTTGTTTGTCTGTTATTGATTATGCAAACTAAAGATGTTATTATGCAGGCTAGTGATACGGACCAATTGGTTGGCCCTGGCCAGTTGCAGGGTTAGTCCAAGGGTACATAAGTAACAATTGACTGGTCTAGTGTCAAGCCATTTTATCCTTCAAAATTTTCTTGCAACATTACAGTGCAAATGTACATGACTTGTTAACAATTATATAGTATGACAAGTATGATTTCAAGTTATCACATTGGTATAAACACGTGCAAAGTTGCGGTAATTATCACATGACATAATTGTTGTTTGAAAAAAAAGAGTTGTAGCAGTGCAATCAGTGATATAAGAAGGGACCGAGCCTTACTGAATAATTTTCAGCATCTAGGGTACAGTAGTGGAAATACCTGGAACATTGTTTATGCTTTATGGTGCAACACATTCTTGCGATACTCCCTCACTTCTTGTTGTTCCTGCTGCATTTTTCAATTGTTACCTTTCCTAATTCCCCTCCTTAAGCTTGCCATCCATTTCCTGTTATCCTAAGTTTCCTTTCAAGTATTGGGACTAGCCCAGTTCTCCGTAAATCATGGTTTCTTCCTTGTAACAATTTCATTCCTTCAACTTCTCTTTCTGAGCACTTCCCATTGCACCTGCTCCCAAATTCCTAACATATGCCCAACTGCACCGAGCTGCTTCATATCGCCCCCCCCCCCTGTTGTTTCAGGGTTGTCAGACGCTGGTCAATTTCTAGTGCAACATTTACGTTTTCTTTAATTCTGCCAATCTTGATATTTTTTAGTTTCATCATTTTGAAGTTCTAGTTTTTGTGTTACACAGATCTGCCGCAAGTTTAGCCCTACCTCAGTCAGGTTTCTTCCTACTGTCGGAATTGACTTCTCTTCGTTGACCTGCTGACTGTTTATTGTCAGTTGATCTCTGGTAATTTCTGACTTCTCTCAATTAACAGTGACTTCTGCTGACTTATTCCAATTAACAGTGACTTCTGTTGACTTATTCCAATTAGCTGCTCATCTGTGCCTTCTCTCAGTCAATGGGTCAATTGTGACTTCTTTCACTCAGCAGGTGACTTGTGCCTTTTCTCGGTCAGTGGGTCCCTTGTGCCTTCTCTCAGTCAGCAGGTCACTTGTGGCTTCTCTCAGTCAGTGGGTCCCTTGTGCCTTCTCTCAGTCAGTGGGTCCCTTGTGCCTTCTCTCAGTCAGTGGGTCCCTTGTGCCTTCTCTCAGTCAGTGGGTCACTTGTGCCTTCTCTCAGTCAGTGGGTCACTTGTGACTTCTCTCAGTCAGTGGGTCACTTGTGCCTTCTCTCAGTCACTGGGTCACTTGTGGCTTCTCTCAGTCAGCGGGTCCCTTGTGCCTTCTCTCAGTCAGCGGGTCACTTGTGCCTTCTCTCAGTCACTGGGTCACTTGTGCCTTCTCTCAGTCAGTGGGTCACTTGTGGCTTCTCTCAGTCAGTGGGTCACTTGTGCCTTCTCTCAGTCAGTGGGTCACTTGTGCCTTCTCTCAGTCAGTGGGTCACTTGTGCCTTCTCTCAGTCACTGGGTCACTTGTGCCTTCTCTCAGTCAGTGGGTCCCTTATGACTTCTCTCATTCAGCAGGTCACTTGTGCCTTCTCTCAGTCAGTGGGTCCCTTGTGCCTTCTCTCAGTTAGTGAGTCCCTTGTGACTTATTTCAGTCAGCAGGTCCCTTGTGCCTTCTCTCAGTCACTGGGTCCCTTGTGACTTCTCTCAGTCAGCGGGTCACTTATGCCATCTCTCAGTCAGTGGGTCCCTTGTGACTTCTCTCAGTCAGCGGGTCACTTGTGCCTTCTCTCAGTCAGTGGGTCACTTGTGCCATCTCTCAGTCAGTGGGTCACTTGTGCCTTCTCTCAGTCACTGGGTCCCTTGTGACTTCTTTCAGTCAGCAGGTCCCTTGTGCCTTCTCTCAGTCAGTGGGTCACTTGTGCCTTCTCTCAGTCAGCAGGTCACTTGTGCCTTCTCTCAGTTAGTGAGTCCCTTGTGCCTTCTCTCAGACAGTGGGTCCCTTGTGACTTCTTTCAGTCAGCAGGTCACTTGTGCCTTCTCTCAGTTAGTGAGTCCCTTGTGCCTTCTCTCAGTCAGCGGGTCACTTGTGCCTTCTCTCAGTCAGTGGGTCCCTTGTGACTTCTCTCAATCAGCGGGTCACTTGTGCCTTCTCTCAATCAGCGGGTCACTTGTGACTTCTCTCAATCAGCGGGTCACTTGTGCCTTCTCTCAGTCAGCGGGTCACTTGTGCCTTCTCTCAGTCAGCGGGTCACTTGTGCCTTCTCTCAGTCAGCGGGTCACTTGTGCCTTCTCTCAGTCAGTGGGTCACTTGTGCCTTCTCTCAGTCAGCGGGTCACTTGTGCCTTCTCTCAATCAGTGGGTCCCTTGCGACTTCTCTCAGTCAGTGGGTCACTTGTGCCTTCTCTCAGTCAGTGGGTCACTTGCGCCTTCTCTCAGTCAGTGGGTCCCTTGTGCCGTCTGTCAGTCAGGGGGTCCCTTGTGCCTTCTCTCAGTCAGTGGGTCCCTTGTGCCTTCTCTCAGTCAGTGGGTCCCTTGTGCCTTCTCTCAGTCAGTGGGTCCCTTGTGCCTTCTCTTCTCTTGAAGGCTTTATGCAGGGTAAACATATTGCCAGTCACAACTTTGAGGTACACATATGACACATGCATGTTAACTGACATACAAACAATACAAGCCAGACACTGAAATAAACGGCAAACACATGTGTGACACACATTTTCAAAGCATAACTGACAATAATTATATATTATTTTGTAGTGTTTTTTATCCTTGTATTTTTAAACTGTCCGTCATTTATCCAGTGATATTCTTACCCATCTAAAACAGGTTTTAGCCATCCAAATGATGGCTGGACGGGTCTCCAGATAAAGCTATGCTTCTTAAACAGCAGGTCCATGTAACTTCTCTTGGTCAACAGGTCACTTCTAGATATCTCAGCAGTTTGTTCATTTATAGCTTTGAACTCTTAGTCAGCAAGTTACTGGTGACTTCTGTCAACAAGTCATTCTCGCAGTCAGAAACTCAGAATTTTTTTAACTTCTCTAAAAAGGTCAGAGGTACAGAGACCACAGAGACCTGTCATTTGGACGGGTTAGGCTGGTTGTGGATGTGTATAAATATATGTGGATGAAAAAAAATGACGGAGCAAAAACACATGTCATCCAAAATGATAGGTATTGTCAGTTATGCCTTGAAAATGGGTGTCACATGTGCCTTTGCAGTTTATTTCTGAAAGGGTGTTGATTTCTCTTGAGGTTATCTCAGTCAGGCATTACCCGCATCTGAAGACAGACTTGTAGATCTCTACCTTTCCATTAATATTGGTTATTAGTTTCGCCTACAGATACAATGTTTCTGAACACATTTCACGACTGCCCCTAGGAACATAATGTGTCAGTGTGATTACTGTGTAGTGTGTGGACAGACTGGGTCTAGACGGAGTAGACCTCTTGTCACACGGAGTAGACCTCTCATGCGGCTTCCATCCTGGGGTCTAGTCAGCTGCCAGGACCAATTTCTGTGGTTTGTGTTGGTTTCTAATCAACAGTTGGCCTTGTAGCCCTGCAGTCCGAGTCTCTGGGTTGCCTTTCTCCCTGTGAGCAAGTGGGGGGCCTATACAATCACCCTTTCCATCAAAAGATTTGGTTAGCGTTCATTAAAACTCCTAGTTATAGGTAACAACTTAGATAATTTACGGACATGTTTATAGTAGAGATGTGAAGCCGGCAAAATACCATAGCAAAATATGGACATGACATTTGAACCATTCCTATCTGAAAGGTTGTTTTCTTTCCCATATATCACTTGTCTTGTTCCCATTTGGAGATTATTCTAAATGGGGATCTTTGGTGGTTCGTGGGATGTCAGCAAAATTAAGACACAACACTGAATGGGTGGATAGATCTAAAGAACTATTTTAAAATAAAAATGTGATATGTGGTGATTTAGATTGTAAAATAAATTTTGGCGGCATGACCTTCAAGTGACATTTCAGCAGTTTATGTCAATTTGCATTCTAAATGACACGCCATAGCATTGAAATAACTTTTTAAAGATAATTATTCCAAACTGCATTGTTGTTTCCAAAGACTTAACATTAAAATTGATACTTTCACTGGTTGCAAATTGTATATTTTGGTTTTCCTACTTTTTGTTAATTGTACATTACAGTGCAAACTGTTACAGCCTCACAAAAGTGTCACTTAGTCACAAGACACTTGGTGAAATATATTCACTATATGGTGAAAGGCATTATTGCATTTAACAAGCCTGTTCTTCCTTGTTCTTAAGGATAAGATATTTTGTTGTCGAACCATTTGTTCTCTTTCTTTCCTAACTCGCTGACAGCAGCCCCTTCCATCCTCCCAACCTGTTCCTATCCCTCATCATGTAGTTCTCCCATTTCAGTCTTCCCTCTTTATGATATCCATCCCTGACCATCTTGTCCCCTTTCCCAATAGTCCTCCCACTAGGCTACACTTGAGCCCAACCTCTTTCATCTGGTCTTGTCCTTCTGTCTGCCCCAGTTGTTTTTGTTATTCTTTGAACCCTCGTATCTCCTGTGTCAGTTGCTACCTTCTGTTTCACTTACATTCTTCATGTTCTATGTCGTCTCTTTGCGAGTTTGTCTGCATCCGTTATCAAATGACCTGTCCATCTCAACCTGCTTCAAGTTTTGTTTCTGCAAGATAATGTACCAATAGATGTACACAGTGCATTCAGTTGGTAAACAACCACTATAATGATATATTGCAATGGCCTGCCAACTTGGATCTGTCTGAAGTTGGCTGTTCTGATGCGCCTCGCCGTGGGGTGATGATGTATAACTGATTCAATCAATTTCAACCTAATGATTACTGCACACGCTGATTCCTTGTAGCTTATCGTTAATTTGTTCTAATCCCTGGTTTTTGGTCTTGTTTCAGAAAAATCTCTCATTCAAAGGTTTCCATGACGACGCTGCTTCAATAAATACTTGTCGTTGACAGCACGTGCACTCAACCATGTCTCGCTATGGGACAAAAACATACAGTCGCTCAAACCAGCGAGAGTCATTCGCTAGCAAGGCATTTGACGACGTCTTTGGCAAAGACACAAAACTATCTACTGCAAAAGCAGCGTCTACCATCCAGCGATGGGGTAAGGCATCGTTTACGTCCACTAGAGGGAGCCAGGTGCATGACAACGACACAAGAAAGCGTAGGAATCCTGACCCACCAGCGGAAGAGGAAGACATGTTTTGTTCCGACATTTTTAGTTTTGATTCGGATGATGACGGTCCGAAGAACCCGAAACGGGGAATGGGCTATAAAATTGCGGAGAAGCCAAACAATGACAACGGTCCGGGGGTGAAATCATTGAAGCGTGCCAACAACGACAAAACACATGCGACGAAACCAAAGAAAACCAACAGCACTGTGTCAACGTCGAACAGCAACTCTGTGCACAAAACTGTCGCGTCGGACCCAAGAAAGACGGCATCAAAACAAATGTCCATGGATGCTTTTGTTTCGTCCAATCACACAAAGCTGAACGTTCGCCACGCGACGTCACTACGATCGTCGCAGCCGAAATCGTTGCAGCATGACAAACCCATGAAGAAGACAAAGAAAAAGTTCTTTCGGTCGTCCTTGAACAGTAGCAACGAGTCGATAACTGATCACAATTACTCGCACACAGAGGACAGCACTGACGACGGTCTGACTCAGCCAAGCGAGGACGACGAAGACAAAATTGTCAACAAGGACACATTTGAAAGTGATGACCTTGAGGATCTCGAAAGCGGTGATCCGGAAATCATTTTCAATTCACCAAAGAAGCGGTCGGCTGAGAAAAAGAAGAATGCCGAGCTGCAGCTCTCGAAGGCTCCAGTGGCGTCATCTAGTGAGAACGATACTGTACACGTAAACGATTCTGACAGCGTTTGTTCCAGCCAGTCGATGTCTCCCGCCACCACGCGGCGCCTTAGGGTTAAGATTATTAGCGGCCCAGGAAGTGACAGTGGAAGTGACGGAAGTATCAGACTGGAGCGGTCCAACAGGGGGCGTCTTGGTCTGTTGGATCGAACCCGCGACAAAAGTAGAAAAAAGGGTGGCGAGCCTATCGTTCGTCGACTTCTCACAAGCCCTAAAAAGGTAGGTTTTGTTGTTTGTTGTATTTCTGAATTTTCAATGTGGAACAGGGGCTTTGCAAGAGACCTGTTCAACACCATGAGTGGTAATTACAATTGATAAGGCCAGGGTTAAATTGGTGAAGTTTAAAGGGGAGCCACCTGTTCACTGGATTAACTAATGGTTCTAAGTCTAAGGGCCCTGGATAATCATTGGCATAATTGGGAATAACATAATCAAATGGACCAATTTTATAAAATAATGATGTCAAATGACACTGGTTTGTCATTGACAAACTAGCCTAAGATGGCTGTGGTTGACGGGAATGCTGTTTGCATGCTGAAAGGTCACTTTTTGTTCATTTGAGTTGGGCAAAACATTGTTCTGGCTACAGGCCTGGTTTGGAATAATCATCTATATAATATTGTATTATAATATAATAATTTCATAATAAAATTATTAGCTGAAGCTAAGCAATTTGTGTCATTAGATGTGCCTCAGATGTGATTTGAGTTGCTGTTACCTTACTAACGAGTAATAACATTGGGTGTATATCCTTGCACTGAATACTTGGACATTTCCTAGGATGAGGACAGGATATGCATAAAATGCTGAATAGTTATTTTCTATCATAAATGTAGCTAGTACACAAATATCTGAGTACTTTTACTATATATTCTGCACTGTTTATAACATCATTAAAATTACAAAAATAAAAATGTAAAAGCGTTAGACTGGATCAATTCATAGCCCAAACAACTTAACTGTGACATTAGTTAAATTTACTAAGTACTGCTAGTAACATGTCCTTAAGTAACTATGTTTGCACCCTCAACAATTTACCAGGTTACGGACATTTCATAAGAAGTTGATTACAATTTGATCTCGATCTTTGAGTGTACAGCAGATGTCCACAGAGATGGGAACTGACTAGTGTTGACCTGTCCTGTCATTACATGTAACCCATGCAGTGATGTGACCCGTGCTATACATCAATGTCTAACATTAATGAATGGAAACAAATCAACCAGAAATCCATTAATTGCAGGTGTTTTTCTTGTCCATAGTTTATTGTGTCATTTATTGGGATATTACTCGCTGGTAGTTTTACAGTTGCATGGAAGTTTTTCATTGCTGGATTTTCGTTTGGTTTGGTTGATAGATTGCACAGCTCCGGCTGAACCAAAGGCAGTGATGTAGGACAGCCTGATGTAGACTGGTGCTATTTAGGAAACCAACTTTGCCTTTTGCACTGACTGCATGATAGTGAGTGCACAAAGGTCACCGTCTTACTGGTGTTGCGTCCAAATTTGAGTGCACGATATTTGTGCAGCCAAAATTGCCACAGATTGGCTGATTGATCGATTTAGGCTGGATATCCTGAGATTCCTGAGTGATGTCACTAAATGTCTCTAGTGGCAAGCTTTTTGCAACTTTGTGTTTTTTCTTGTTGCAAATTGAATGAGTTCATTAGCAGGCCTTGGTTTGATTTTTATTTTAGCCTAAGAGAGTAAATTTTTTGTTTTAGAATTTGAAGAAAATGTATTGAACTATTTGTCAACACTCTCTTATCTGCTTGTATTGCTTAATATGTGTTATAATGCAATTTTGTGTGATGGGAATAATGCCATAATTAGCATCGATATATCTGTTATAATGATACAGTTATAGTGATACGGTGTAGTGAATTGAAAATGAATGACTTAGTTGGTATAAATCAGAGATTTGTTCCAGTTAAAAAACGCTAAGTTAGTAAGTAAAATGCAATCTATTGTGTGTGGCCAGGCGTACTCCTGGGGCTACTTGACACCCCTGGCTCATGTCATAGACTTGTTCCTGGAGTGCTCATGTGTTCACTGGCTAAATCAATTCTGAGACACAAATTTGTATGATTTCGTGAATATTTTTCTAATTGATGATCCAACTAGAACAGGGGGTGTCTGAGTGTTGTCACCAGACAGGAAGAACCACTGGTGCTGAGTCACTGTTCAATATCACCAATTTGGCATTGTTTTGTATTTGCCAGACCCTACAGTAAATCACCAAACCACTGTGCTGCTGTCATGGACATACGAAACAACAAGATCAGTGGTCTTTGGCCAGGGCTATTGTGATTGTCCAACTGCATCCATCTGGCGTACACTGACCATAGATGATAAACACTGGTCACTAGACCATGTCTTAGTGCCAGGTGAATGACACCTGGTGCCTTGGCCACAATCTTGCAGATTGATTAAATTATCATCAAAGACAGGAGAAAAGTCCACTACCAAGATAGAAACTGGTGTTCACGTAGCAACGTTCATCACACACCTGGGATTAGCAATGTTCATCACAAACCAGGGATTAGCAATATTCATCACACACCTGGGATTAGCAACATTCATCACACACCATGGATTAGCAATGTTAGTCACAAACCAGGGATTAGCAACATTCATCACACACCATGGATTAGCAATGTTCATCACAAACCTGGGATTAGCAACGTTCATCACAAACCTGGGATTAGCAACGTTCATCACAAACCTGGGATTAGCAACGTTCATCACAAACCTGGGATTAGCAACATTCATCACACACCATGGATTAGCAATGTTCATCACAAACAAGGGATTAGCAACATTCATCACACACCTGGGATTATCAACATTCATCACACATCAGGGATTAGCAACATTCATCACACATCAGGGATTAGCAGCATTCATCACACACCATGGATTAGCAACGTTCATCACACCATGGATTAGCAACGTTCATCACAAACCAGGGATTAGCAACATTCATCACACACCTGGGATTATCAACATTCATCACAAACCAGGGATTAGCAACATTCATCACACCTGGGATTAGCAACATTCATCACACACCATGGATTAGCAACGTTCATCACAAACCTGGGATTAGCAACATTCATCACACACCATGGATTAGCAACGTTCATCACAAACCAGGGATTAGCAACATTCATCACACACCTGGGATTAGCAACATTCATCACACATCAGGGATTAGCAACGTTCATCACAAACCTGGGATTAGCAACATTCATCACACACCAGGGATTAGCAACGTTCATCACAAACCTGGGATTAGCAACATTCATCACACACCAGGGATTAGCAACGTTCATCACACACCAGGGCAATGTTCATCACACACCTGGGATTAGCAACGTTCATCACACACCTGGGATTAGCAACGTTCATCACAAACCTGGGATTAGCAACGTTCATAACACATCTGGCATTGACCACCGAGTTTGATTCTGATTTCAATTTTGAATTCACTAGATTAAATATTCCGTCTTTGAGAATCACTTGAATGAATGTTTGAGCAAAAATTAAGTAAGTTTATATTTTCAAACAATAAAATCAAACGAAAAAGTATTATTGTGGATAATTTGAAAGAAATAAGGGAAACTATTTGAACTGTTGCGTAAGTAAACGTGGTCACTGTGTATTCACATTGCATTGTTTCCACCGAAAGTTAACTACTGTAAGTGTACAGCAGCTGTACGCACAATATTGTTTCCATTATTCATGACTTGAAGAGAAAACCAAAGCTGACAACAAAATGTGTGTCTCGGGTATCAGTTTGTTAATTAATCGGGAATATTGACATTCTCTTTCTTGAGACAAACAGTGGGTTTTATTTAAATTTTAGGTGATTTTGTAGTTATATGATATCAATATACCTACCGTATTGCTTTCATTCATGAGCTAAAGATAAAATGAAAACTGTTTTTATGATGCAGTGGAATTCCCATATGACTCTATTATATACAATTTCATATTGTCACTTGTTTTTTTACTCACCGGTGTAAATGATTTTGGTGATGCCTTATAAAAAGTAAATGTTTTGTCACCAAAACATGTCTGAGCATTGAAATACCTAATTAATGTCACAGATATAAATCCCAAAAGCTACATGTCATGTGGGGATCACAGTTGATTAAAACAATTCAAAGGATTAATGTATGTGATGCTTTAAAAGGAAACAAAATACTATTAAACATTCTGGCTATTTTTGTGTAAATGCCAACACAGTGTTCAGTACTTTTATTTGTCAGTGTACTTTTAATTATTATCTGGACAGAACATAAAATAAAGCTACTAATTAGTTGAGCTGTTCCTGGTGTTGCCATTTGTGCTGTACTGTCCACACATGCTGTAGTCTGTTGATTTCTTTGGGTCAGGGTCAAAGTTCAAAAGTGTTTGTGAATTGGTGCATTTTGAAGTGATGATATCTACATCTATTAGCACATTTGTTTCACAGTTACTGAGTGGGTCTAGGTCCGTTGTAGCTACGTCCCGTTACAACTACATTCTCCCCCGTTATAGCTATGGGATACTCGTTAAGTTTGACAGGCAAACTAGTCGCGTTATAGCTACTTATTTAATTACACAATTCAGAAGGGGACAGCAAGGGGAGCATTAACTACTTAGATTACTGTAAGATTTCTACATGAAGTGTATTAATAAAGGACACATTTTAAATGTCAATGCAATAAATGTAACTAAGTTATTTGAAATATAACATAAAACACATGAAAAGCAGTTTTTATTAAGACAACCATTAATTAAACGCAGTACAGAATTGCATTTATCAAAACGTAATAAAAGTACTAATTATGTTTTATCAAACACTGACTAGTCTAACACGTTTTATTTTGTGACAATGGGATGGATCTTGTCCACCAACTGTATCAACCCACCAAGCTGGTGCAGACATTGCAGAAGATAACTGGTTCATCAAATGTCACAGTGTCTCAAACCTGTCTGAAATAGTTAATGCTCCCTTATTTACATTACAGTATTTATATTGACAAATGGAGAAATAAAAAGTAGCTATACTGGGACTAGTTACTGTCAAACTTAATGAGTAGCTATAACAGGAATAAAAACTAGCTATAACGGGAAGACACTGCTTAGTGTACCAGTAGTCCAGTACTAACCATAGCTAAACATGCAATAAACCAGTCATTGAGAAATGAGAAGTAATAGTTACGTGACACTCCAGCAAGTGTGGTGGTGTCACTGGTGTGCATTGGTGTTGATAGTTATCATTACATTACAGTTCCGAGATCACTGGTGTGACTGTGTGAGCAAAAATAAATTCCAGTGAACAAATTCATCCTGATAAATATATATCATAAATAAAAGAATTTTAGTCGAATGGTCCCATCTCTCATTTGGAAATTTGCAATTAGAATTTCTAGCTACTGACATTGGTGGCTGTAATGATGGCTGAGTACAGATTTTGTTTGTGTTGATATTAGAGCTCATATTTTTGACTACAAAAGTGGTTGATGAATAATTGAACATAAATAAGTTGGCATGCAAAAGTTATGGTCATTGCTTTGTCAGTTAGATTTTGTTACGTGTTTTATTTTTCATTTGTTGTTTACAAAACATGAACCTTTGACATACTAGCTTGTTTTGTAAGTAGTGTTAGTAAAATTAATATGCAAACTATTTACTGATTTACAATTTACATCTGGGTTAAAAAAGGTTGAAACTGATTGTATAACATTTTCTTTTGTTATATTTGTATAATGTTTCTAACTTTCTGTAATGGTGTCAACTTTTTATAAATTCCATGCTCTCTCTCAAAAACCAAGTGACCACAGAATTCTGGGCTGAAGACAGAAGATTACCAAATGTTAGGAAATTACCAGATGTAACAGGCAAAATCAGTTCTTTGAAGATAACCTTAGAACTCTGGATTGATGGATTTCATATAATATTACACCCTGTGGTAGATCTGTGCAATCTTATGTTAGTAATTTTTAAACAAACACAAAATAAATGTATTGCTGTTTAATGGCAATGCAAGACTGCATTGTGTAAAGTACTTGGTTCAGTTCCATTAACATTGGCTGCTGCGTTTGAGATATAAAAAAAACAGCCTTTGCAAAACTGTGCTGAGGTCACGCCGCAGGAAGTCCCTAAAGGAACAGAATAATGAATTATCCCCGGACAGCCCCCCCCCCCGCTTGACTTGGTTTCCTTGCCCTGACAGTGGCGCCATGCAGTGGTGTATGAACCAGACACAGCTGCAAGGCTTCAGCTGGTGATAACTTGATTGACAGCTCAGCCAGCAGGTCCCTGAGTGGCTGACCCTGAATTATGTAGGCCAGTCTGTCACATAAACACACTTATTTAACGCCTTCATTGCATCCATTATGAATGATTGCAACAGTTATGTCAACTTGTTAAAGCAGCACAATTCATATTGAATCGGGGAAGAATCACAGAAAATGTTTTGCAGCCTTACACTACCCATGGAAGATTGACAGGTGCAGAGGCTGGCAGGCAGGGATGATATCAGCACACCATTGACATGACTCATTTTCCAGTTTGTCATATGACATCATATGCCATGGATCTACATACACTAGGGATCAAGCAGGAACATTAAACCTAATCAAGATCTTGTGTTGATGTGAAATGTATCATTATAAAGCTGGAACTTTGTGGGTCTGTTTTGAGAAGGTCCCCTGAGTACACTAGCCAGGCAGCTTGTAATGACATGAGAGTAATAGGCCAGTAAATTCTGCTGTCAGTCTACACCACCACCCAGGCAGTGCCTGGCTGGCAGCTGTCAGCCGCTATACCCCGTTCACACAATATCTGTCGCACAGTGTCTTGTGGCGATAAAATTAATAGTATTAGTGTCTATTTATATGCAGCGGTTTTATATATCTATTTATAGCTGGCTATGTTTTGTTGTTGTGTTATTATAACAAGGAAGTTCACATAGTCGGTTATAGTTAGGCAGCATAAACTAATTATTTGTTTCTTGTAGGTGCAAGTATCTAAAAATAGGTGCCGTAAAACTTTATAATTACTGTTATTCTATTAAATACGTGTTCTAATGCCGTAAGTGGAACCGTTGATTTGTATTAGGCTAAATTAAATTGTTTGCAAAATTTCTGCTTATAACAAGTGCACTTTGGTCACGTCTGAGTTGTTGATTTTTGCCCATTTGATTCCGGCTGAATCCTCCATCAGTAGACTAATTGATATCAATACAATGTTCTCCCCATGTTTAAATTAAAAAAATGAAATGGAATGAGGAATTATTTTATATAGCCTTATTCCCAATTTGTAGTGAGCATTCCAACTTTGTAGTGCTCAATAAACAGTATCTGTCAGTATCAGCTGTTTACAAATTGAATATATTGGTTATAATTAAAAAAAATCAAGCACAAATAGGAAACACTGATTTGGGCTCTAGATAAATGGAATTTGGTGGGCTTTATATCATAAAAGTTTTCCATCATAAAATATAAACATTGTTACCAGTGAATACATAGACTGGTATTTGCGATAATTATGTTTCAGACAATAGTAGTTCATGTTGCAGTATGCACTGTACAACCGGATATCTAATATTAATAATACAGCCAGAGATCTAATAATATCTGCGTACTAATTTTATTGGCTGCTGCCTGGTAATGCCTACAGGCCCTCGCTGGCTCACTAGTAGCCAGTGGTCATCTTACTGGTCAGTCAGTGGTAGAGCGTGTGTCCACTGAAATTGTTCATAATTATCAATAGTGACTGTCATTTGATACAGTATGACAACATGTGCTGGGTTTGAGAAACTCCCAATTTCTAGCGTTGGGCAGTTAAATGTATTGGTGTGTTGTGTATTGTGGTCACTGGAATAAACTAGAGCGATTGAAGTAAACAAGGTGTGTGGTGACATTACTGTCCACAATTACTGCTATGACTGTGACAGACACATTAGACATGCTCTGTAGCTGTCAGTGTCAGGGCTGTCAGCCAATGGGAAGACAATACTGTGGTTTTGCCACCATCAGATATCATGTAGAAAGTGCTGTTGCTTTGTCATCATACTAGGACAGGTATAATAGATATTGGTTTACCTTCCTGGCCCATGCTCATGTTTGTTTTCACTGTATATGTGACAGGTAGATTGAATATGTAGAAAAGTTATATTTTTGCATAGTATATTTTGTGTGTGATATTTTGTATTTGTGTAATGCTGTACTATTCGTCTCTAAGACTTACATTTTTTTACAAATCAGTTTGGTGAAAGCCTGTTGTGAGATAAACAATAATCCACCATTTAATTTCCACTTCTACAATTTTTTAGCAGTTTTTAATTTAGTTCTTAATATTTTGTGAAGGATTGTTTAAAAAAAGGTAACATGTATATCTACAGAATAATATCAAACTACTGGTAAATTGTTGTAATGAAATCATTGCCTTAGGTTTTGACACAGAGCAGTTTAATATCTCATCAATGCGGTATATGGTAAATAAAATTATCCTGATTATTACCTTCCCCTAATCAGCAAGACGTAGTTTGCAGTATTTTCAGAAGTGCAAACTGTCTAAGTGCTGACTGGTGCACCAAATATCAACACAGGACAGACTGAAGAAATGTTTCACTCCTGGCAGAAACTGTGTACAAGGACTGTAGGGTGTTGATTTCATGCTGCTTGCTGATAGTAGGCCTGTGTACAAATTGATTCTACCACTGATTGACGTGTATGAATTGAGCATGCTGGGCGAGAATGTGTCTGACAGATGCTATGGCGTGCAGTGTAGTTGTTGATTTAATCATTGACTGACAGGTTGTGAAGGACTGTAAAAGCAATTCCAGGACAGACACTTTGGACTTTGCAGGATTCACTAGTGCCTGAGTGGACTGGCTTGGTTTGGACTCTTGATATTTGTTTGTATTATGACACTAGTTGTCACAGCAAGTCCCACCAAGCAGACTTTAATTAGCGGCTTTGATTATGTGACAAAACAAATGAATTTTCATAACAGACACAAGCACCAAAAACTTAACATGCTTTGTCTTAATTTTGTGGCCATTGTTGGAGCTAATAAATTATGTCATACAGTAGTTTCATATAATGTGTGTTAAAAGATACAAAGTGATTTGTCTGTGCTATAGTTTTCCATTGTATTTCTATCAGTTTATGTTTGTAATGCAATTGGCAATGTAGTTTTAGTGATATTATGTTGTCTTAGTATAATGTACCCACACAGTTTCTTGGGAGATAAATATATCTAAGTTTAGTTTATTAATAAACAGCAGGGTGCGAAGTAAGTCCGGTCCAATTGTCTGGGACGAGTAGTTTTAGAGCTTGGACTAGTACAGATTTAGTAGAGTAGTCCGGTCGGACTAATTATGACTTGAAAATGGCAGTTGTTTACAGACGCCCGGTGTTTTTACAACCGGATTACATAGGCTAAGTGGTGCCTCTTAGCGATTATTAATGTGAAACGACTTGAACGGAAAGAAATAGACTGTGGCAGACAGCGTCTCGCGTCTCATTTTGACTTTCTCATAGTCATCGTTCGACGATGTCGAAATAGCGAATTGGGGATTATTTTACTAAACTTCCCAAGACCAGTACAGGTAGTAGTATACGTAGCAAAGAGATATCTAGTGCAAAGCAGAGGCCAGAATGTTCATTGGCTTCAACATCAACATCGTCCGACACGGTCCGTCTTTGCTCGTCGACTTCGTCCGACCCTGCCCGTGCATATGCCTCAACGTCATCCGATTCTGTCCGTCCCTGTGCCTCGACTTCGATCGACCCTGCCCATCCCTGCACATCAACTCCGCCTGTTACCACCCGTCGTTGCGCATTGCCTTCGACTAGGCCTAGGGTCAGATATATATATATATATATATATATATATATATATATATATATATATATATATATATATATATATATATATATGTTTAATTAATATATAATAATGTCTAAGGACTGTAAAACCAATTCAGGACTAGTCATCTATAAGTCAGCTAGTCGACAGACTACCAGCTCACGAAAAGTATCGTGCACCCTGAAACAATTTATAAATAAGAAATTACTTTTCAAATATTCTAAATAGGTGGACCACCATTGTGAAACAATATTACAACTTTCCTAGTAATGTGGTTGTTCTGTAATCATGCAGTGTCTCTAAATAAATAAGTACAAAGCACTTTACATAATTAATTAATTATGAAATCACGCCTGTTGTATAATGACTGCATAATGACCATCTCTCAACGGCTCAGCTTAAAGGTGCCTTCTCATTGATTTACTTATTAGCCCATGTTATTTCACAATTTTATTAATTTCGTGAAAAACTGAACTGTGTCAGTATTAATTGGCTTGTTTACTGTGTAGAGTTTTTGGTGAAATCATCTGGATTGCCTGGAGAACTGTACAATTATTTTGACTCTAGGGGTCAGGCAGGTCAGAATTAAATATAACCACGCCACTCTGCTTGTTTTGCCTGTGGCTGTATTACATTAGCAGTGCTGCTTACTGGCCCAGTTACACACTTAGCAGCTGTGAACATCCCACTACACACCTGGTCTCACTCACACACAGCCAATTCAACACATTTTATTGGCCACTGTCAACGCCTGACACAGACTGTATCCAAACACTTCCCCTCTTGTTGATTAACACTGAGTAGTTTCTCAGATACACATCTAGTGAACTGGCCTCTTGGCTCCTGCTCAAGTCACAGGCACAGGCACAGGCAAGCAGCACTTTCTGTGGCTTCCTCGCTTTGTACTGAAGAAAATTATCGATCAGATCGGTAAGAATGATATTGGATTGCTGATGGCAAGGAACCGTTTAACTGTGGACTGTGCTTAGAACGAGGGCAAAAAATTGACGGCACTATAAATGTGTTATTGAGATTGCGTTGATAGCAAATTCAACATATAAAATAAGATATAGTATTACTACCCGGTATGTCTTATTAAATTACTATTTAAAACATTTACTATTAGAAATGGTAATTTAATATGTGTTGCTGATGCAGATGGGTGATTCAGAAACAGGTAGTTCCAGTACAGTGGTTTATGTACTGCTTTTTAAGATTTGAAGAAAATTACCATCTCCTTAAACTATCCTGATTGATAAATACAAAATATATAATTTTAGATAATTTTAGTTCTGCTGCTAAGTAGCTTGCAGTGTATTTGTCTCTCCAAATACAGACTGATATAGTCAAACTGAACACTGCAGATAAAACGTGTGTAGTCACTGGTTATTCAGGAAGTGAAGTATTAGGGACTAATTGTTGGAACATGGGACAAACTGTTGAGTCACTAGAACATGGGAAAGTTAAACATCAAAAGTTATTGCGATGAACTCTGCTCGCTTCAGCATTATTGCCAATTAATGTTGTTTCGAAACTAGATGAATATTTTGTTTACCATTTGAACGTATTGCAGGTGAAATCTTTCAAATTGCGAACATTGTTCTGAGCTTCATAAAGTAACTAACATAACTTGACAGGCAGCAAACCTTCAACATGCACGTTGTAGTCAGAAGAATGTTACGTTAAATAATAAAAAGCAAACTTTTAAACAGCCTGGAAAGATGTACATATATGTCTACCAAGATAACTGAATCATTTAAATGAAGTTATCCCTTCAGACGACTGTGGTGACAGTTTGATTCGCATTATAAACTGATCGATTGTGTCATGCCAAATGATACTTGCAGAAGACGTGCCTCGCTGTCTAAAAATCAACCTTGGAAGTTATTTCCCCATATAATTTCCGAAACCGTCTTCATTTTAGTTTACATTTATCAATATTCAGTATTTTATGAATACCTACCTCAAGTATGACTAAATGCAAAACAGGTTCATTTCTCAGTTCTCATAATGGTGTCTTACTGTTGTAACAATGTGTTAGAAGATATCTAGCTATCTAAATATCTGCAAAATGCTTTAGTGACTAATGTTTAATAAATAATAAATGTGTTTACAATAGACGCAAGCATGAATACAGCCAATATGTAGAATGATCTTTAAAATGTTAAATCTAAATTCCAACTTGATCTCAAATTGGTAACTACAGAACCAATTCAATCAAAATACTACTTGTCCAATGTGGATGTTGGCATGTGACGCTGCCTTGGGCAGAGGGAACTAGGGAAGACAGTTTTTGAACCTCTTATGACCAAATGCATGTGCTCAGAAGACAGCGTCTGTATCCTGTCTACTTACCTACAACACAAAACAACAACTATCTCTCAATCAATGAAACACCAAGACGAGTCCATATTTTGTAAAACCTACACCCTAGAGGCAGTTAAACCCCGCAGGTAATATTTGGCGTGCACTATGAGGTGATTTATATTTATTTCAGTGCAAATTAGAAGCTAGAAGCTGTGGAGGTTTGCAGCTGTTCCAGGTGTCGAAAATGGTTTCTTCAGCATACTAAGTTAGTTATAAAATTTGTACACATAAACTGAGACATTAATCATGAGTGTGCATACCCTGCAGACATGTAGCTGTGTGCATTGAAGAACTGATGCCAACCAGTGCATGTTGTGCGTGCCTGCACCGTCCTCATGATGTAATGTTTTATTGCAAGGTCTCACTACATGGCAGCACTGTCTGCAGCACTGGCGGCTGACAGATGGTTTGGTCAACAAAGTCCGGTAGTTAACTGACCAATGAAGTGTGCTGTCTATGAGTGGACACTGATCAAATCTGTCAGTCAGGAGAGACACCTCTCGTGAGCCTGGTCACAGCGGTCAACTCAGTCATGACCTGTTTCTGGGACACGGGTCAGTCAACCGGGTCAATAAAGTAGCGTTCTGTCAATAGAGCATTCAACGGACTTCATTGAAACCTCCTTGTACAAATCATGCACTCATGTTGTTCATAGAATTATCATGGCAGTACTATACGTTCTCCGTTGGATATTATGTAGTTTTCACATGGACCAATATAGTATTACTGCATTTATTCGTATGCTATTTTAGTGCTTTGAGCTGAAGGTCCAGTGGACTTAGGCATCACTGTCTGTTAGCTCCCATATCTCAGAAACTGTTTGAAATAAATTTTTCTAATTTGGCATATACATTATATTAGGGCAGTGCCACTATGCACAAGAAATTTATCTTTGATTGGATCATTCTAAAGGTACCATAGGGCCATTAAAGGGCTGTTTGCTGTGGTATTTATTCAATGTGGAAATATCATAACTTGTACGATTGGTTAGCTTTAGCTTACTGCAGTAATATCAACTAAACTGATGACTTTGTTTCTTTACATCTCATATTCATGAATAACCAGAGAAAATGTCAATTAAGTGATTACAGTGAATAGACTATTTGGTGAATATAATTCACAAAAACACATTTCATTTATAATTACCAACCCACTATATATATATAGTCCAAAGGACTTCAGGGCCTCTGGTCCATTTTCGATGTGTCTTTGTATAGAGCAATCGCTCACAAAAATAATGCTATGTGAGATCACATTCACATTGTTTGATGTCAAAGTCATAATTTTAGTTGATATTGCTGCAGTAATACCAAAGCTAACCAATCATACAACAAACGTATATTTCCACATTGAATACCCACCGTTCACATTGCCTTAGAATACTTCTATTGCAGTACCATCAGTCATTGTACCCAATTGGGCACCCGAGTGGAAATGAGTTTCCTCCAGCGATTTCCTTATCGCTTCTCCCAGGATGAATCCATTTGTAATGTACATAATTGATTCAGCAGGGCTTGTCAGGTGTCAAATAAGTTCCACTCTAATGAGACGGAGAGTAAATATTGATATGAACAGTGACTGACACTGGATGTCAGGACTGACGACTGAAGGCAACTGCTCAGTCAGTTTCCGCCGTGCATCTTATATACACCGAGACATTTGTGGGTGTCAGAAAAAATTTGAATTTCAGAAAACATGTCTTGCTCTGTCACTAATCGGGATACCAGGCTGCTATGAATTTATCACGCGTGTGTTAGTATTACAGCTGTAGTACTATTACTGTAGCGACGGTTGTGGGTGGGTCAGTGTAATTTATCACATGTTTTTGCTGTCATCTTATAGTTATGTAATACACATGGATGTGATGTCAATTTTATTGTCGGCAGTTTGTGATTCCATCCATTGGTAGAAACGTGACATGTACTTGGTGACAAATTCAGGATGTCTGTTAGCTTTCTATTGCAAATTTAGATTTGTGTGTGGTTAATTGTCTCGTACTGCAGTAGATTTGAGTGAAATCAGTTGCCAATGAAGAAGCTGTTGACTTATATTTATTTAAATGTACAAGTGAAGTGCAACAAATCTGTGTCAAGTCAGTAGTCATTTATATTGTGTTATTCCTACATACTTATATATGCAAATATTCCCATATTATGACATATTAGTGAGCAGGTGCACTTATAAAAACGTGTCATGCTTATGTTAACCTGTAATGTATGTTTTGATAGCTGTGATGATGCTTGAAAGATGTTGTAAACAAGTGTGCATTGTGCTAATCTTTAGTGTTTGACATGGCGAAGTGTTGACAGATACAGTGTCTATTGACTGCTGGTGCTTACTGTGTGTTGAACATAATCTGCATGTGTGTTACTGTGTGTTGAGCAATATCTATATTGTGTGTGCGCAACTGCGCGTGCGTGTGTGTGGTGAAATGTCTACATTATGTATGTGTGTGCTGATCAACATGTTTACGTGAGTCACTGGATGTGTTGAACTAATTTAAATTGTATATCTGCATGTTACTGAGTTGAACAACATCATCTGCATGTGTCGTTGTGTGTGGATGAGCACCTACAAGTGGACAGTATCTGTTTTACTGCGTGTGATGAACATTACAATATCTACACATGTGCTAACACATGTGTTAAACACTACCTACATATGTGTTTGTTGCTGTGTTGTAGCGCACCGAGATAAAAGCAGTGTACAACCCAAGACAATGGCAGGGGGGCCCAGATGACCAGGACGGGGTGAGTAGACACATTCTAACTACACACCCTAACTACACACCCTAACTACACACCCTAACTACACACCCTAACTACACATCCTAACTACACATCCTAACTACACACCCTAACTACACACCCTAACTACACACCCTAACTACACACCCTAACTACACACCCTAACTACACACCCTAACTACACACCCTAACTACACACCCTAACTACACACCCTAACTACACACCCTAACTACACACCCTAACTACACACCCTAACTACACACCCTAACTACACACCCTAACTACACACCCTAACTACACACCCTAACTACACACCCTAACTACACACCCTAACTACACACCCTAACTACACACCCTAACCCTAGAGGAATCTGTTGTAACTGCTTTTAATTGGACAAGTCCTGCCCTAGTCACCCAGCTCGTACAAACTGATCACTTGATGTGACACAATAGTCTCACAACAACAGGCGTTACAACTGCTGCCCACTCGGTGCATTAACACTTATTTAAGTTGTCGAGTGCAGGCATAAGACCACGTTTGGTATTTTCCATAAACGGCCATTATAAGGTTTCTTTCATTTCCGATAAAATTTGAATACCTAGGTCTGTTATTTAAAAATTATTTATGAAATTTTAATACCTCGGTTTCCCACAAACCACTTCGAAACCTGACACCCCTTCATTCCTGCTAGACTCAGACAGTGATGTGTTGCGTTGACATCACCAATCAAAATGACACCAGTATCAATAAACAGAGAAAAAAACTTTCATAATTTGCAGCCCTGATACCAAGCTGAAAAAATATATAATTTCTACTCACTCCACATTACATATTATGTCCTCACAGAAATACAGACAACCAGCATAATGCTATTTCTGTAGGGTACTCTTTCATCAGGGAATGACCAATGAACCCCTTATTGTAGTCTTACATATGCAGTAACTCAGTGGCTAGAGTTTGAATCAAGATAATCCATATTTTTAATTCTGAGTTGTGTCAAGTCTTGCACAAGTTTGTTTACTCTGTATTGCTTTGAGTTAACTAACTTGTGTATGAACGTTGAGTAGTAATTGTGCACTAAATGTAACATGACTGAATACTTCCCAGAGAAGTTGAGATGATGTTTAGTTGAACAGGTCTGTCAGGGAGTAGAATTAAACAGTTGGAGCAATCCTAAGGATTCCATACAGGAACTTACCCATTTTTAACTTACCTGTTAAATCATCTGTTCTCCTTGTGATGTATGCCACATGTCTGCTTTATGACAGAAGCTTTATTCCTGCTAATAGTTTGTGTAAATAGATCACTATGATGCAGTTATAATGCGGCAATACCGGGTTAGCAATAACCAGTTAGCCGTGGTGATAGCCATAAAATATGTGCTTAAAGTAGGATCTAACTTAGAATGAAATGCAAGTTAAATTTGACTAACTAATTTTGAGTCCAATTATACAACCATTTTGTGTACAGAATAATGTACACCAGAATCAAGTACAAACTGACAACAATTTAGGGTGTGTGAACATATACACTTTCCGAATACACACTGATGTTCTGGTACCCAGTGTCAGCTCCCAGTGTTTTGAATGTCACCTTCCCTCCTCTGACAGCCAACGAAGACTCAGCCCAAGTCATCGTCAGCGGCAGCGTCGGTGTTTGACGACTGTTTTGATGACGATGACGAGTCACCGTCCATGTTGCTCAAGGAAGCGCCAGTGCTACGACGTACGATCACGTCACCAGACAGTGATGACGCAGCGCCAGTATGCTCCTACGGCAGTGCCAAGGCAAAGGTGCAAGTGAACCGACAACACAAACAGGTGGGAGGGGGTTTGCAATACCACTGGAAACTCTTGTTTCTTGCTGTCACTGCCCCTTGGTTAGACAGCTTCCATGTTCATAATATATCTGTAAGCCCTAATGATTTTTGTTGCTCCATAAAGCTCAACTGAAGATGTAGTTATTTATAGGACTGTGTTATTAAGGATACAGACAGTTACACTCATGTCTCATTTATCCAGTTGTTTTGCGATCGCCTCGTTTTTGTGGGAACCGTATTGATACTATGTGTAATAAAGTGTCTTGGTAACTCAGACGTTACGATTATCCAACGCAAAATCTTGGCAACCGAAGTACGTGAATGAGTGAGACATGACTGTATTTGTTATTGTTACCAAAGCCTTGATATAGATGTTGTGAAAGGTCTAATTACTTAGTTGTTCCATGTTTACAAATGCCTAAATACTATTTTTCTATTTTCAAACTACATACAAGTTAACTCTTTACTGGGTAGACAGCCTTCTTATTTTACACCCTGCTGTGGGCAGACAATTTTAAGATGGCAGCCAGGTGCACGTTGCTTGCATTATAATTTGGATAACTTGATAACCGATGCATGAAAATATATGAAATTAAATGCACTTTACGTGGCATGATTGTGTGACTGAAGAAAAAAATCATGCCATCATTTACAAAATGGCTACCGTTTACTGATCATATTGCCGAATGGAATGTCCTTTTCCTATGTAAAATCAACACTTGAATATCGAAAGATAGCACACTCCTTTCACAAATAGATGCTCCCCTATCAGAAGCAATGACACCATAGCCCATAAAATATCGGCAAAATTAAGATGCTGCTGATGGATCTTCTTTGTATCTCAACAACGAAAAGTCACACAGACAACATAGATGGATGATAACAGGGTCTCCATGATCGCTGTCGACATTATTCACATTGCAAACATTGATATCCGACTTGAAAACATAGAAATTATCTCAGTAAAATCCGCCAAGTGTCGCACGATGTGGGAGGTCAACTAGACGAATGCACCTCAACATCCTTCCAAATAAACTCACTTAATTCGTCAACGAATTTTTTTTCCGCAAGATGACAGCAGCACATGTTTCCGTGACCTACATAGAGCTTAGATCAGCAGTTTGAGCTAGCTGGTTAATTTAAAAGAAGCATTTGATCGTGGTAAATGAAAAGCCCACGAACTGTGAGTTTACTGGGCGGTTTTGGTCGGTCTGCGCATACGAGGGGTTGGGCAGTTTTGGACGGTCTGCACATACGAGGGGTTGGGCAGTTTTGGTCGGTTTGCGCATATGAAGGGTTGGGCAGTTTTGGACGGTCTGCACATACGAGGGGTTGGGCAGTTTTGGGCGGTTTGCACATACGAGGGGTTGGGCAGTTTTGGACGGTTTGCGCATACGAGGGGTTGGGCAGTTTTGGACGGTCTGCGCATACGAGGGGTTGGGCAGTTTTGGACGGTCTGCGCATACGAGGGGTTGGGCAGTTTTGGGCGGTTTGCACATACGAGGGGTTGGGCAGTTTTGGGCGGTTTGCACATACGAGGGGTTGGGCAGTTTTGGACGGTTTGCGCATACGAGGGGTTGGGCAGTTTTGGACGGTCTGCGCATACGAGGGGTTGGGCAGTTTTGGACGGTCTGCGCATACGAGGGGTTGGGCAGTTTTGGGCGGTTTGCGCATACGAGGGGTTGGGCAGTTTTGGACGGTTTGCGCAGTAACGAGTTAAGACTGTTGTTTTTGTCCCTTCAGCTGTTCACGGTGGTTCACAACGTGAAGCAGGCCCACGAGTGTCAGGAGCATGGAGAGACACAGGAGTTTGAGGACGACATTGAGTACATCATGGACGGCCTCGACGACGCACAGCCACTCTCTGTCCGCTGTCTCAGGTACAGTCTCTTGTCATGTCCCTGTCTCTGTGAAACACAGCCACTCTCAGTCCGCTGTCTCAGGTACAGTCTCTTGTCATGTCCCTGTCTCTATTAAACACAGTCACTCTCTGTCCGCTGTCTCAGGTACAGTCTCTTGTCATGTCCCTGTCTCTGTGAAACACAGCCACTCTCTGTCCGCTGTCTCAGGTACAGTCTCTTGTCACATCCCTGTCTCTATGAAACACAGCCACTCTCTGTCCGCTGTCTCAGGTACAGTCTCTTGTCACATCCCTGTCTCTATGAAACACAGCCACTCTCTGTCTGCTGTCTCTTTACCCAATAGCAGCGTTTACCCAAGAGGCCTATTTGTAAATAAACGTCATCTTTGACAATGAAAATGACTTGGGAGTTTATTTTGAAAGCATCAAAGGGAGAAATAGAAGCAAAACAGCTGATTTTGGAACGGGGGCATACTCGATCATGTGCTTACATGACCTCGAACTTCAAGTGTGGGTTTCTCCGTTTGAAACTTTCTACCCCAGGCATGTTCAATATCCAATACTTTGGCTGTGTGTGAGATAGGTCCATGATTTTACACTGTTGGAAAGACTAATATAATTATCGTCTTTCCAAAGATGTGACTAACCCGATTTTGTTTGGACATACTACTCATTTTGTTAGGACACGTCACATATAGTCTTTTACCCTGTCAATGTGACCACTGCCACTCTCAGTCCGCTGTCTCAGGTACAGTCTCTTGTCATGTCACTGTCTCTATGACACACAGTTACGATTAGTCAGCTGTCTCAGGTACAGTCTCTTGTCATGTCCCTGTCTCTATGACACGCAGTTACTGTTAGTCAGCTGTCTCCGGTACAGTCTCTTGTCATGTCCCTGTCTCTATGACACAGTTACTGTCAGTCAGCTGTCTCAGGTACAGTCTCTTGTCCTCTCTGTTTCTTGTTCACTCATCGTTTTTGTCCTCTAGTGGTCTCATCCTCTCACAGGCTGTTGTCATAGCCTTGTCTCTTTCCTTCTCACAAATGTCATCATCCGTCTGTCTCCTGTCCTGTTACACACTAATGCTCTCTCCCAGCTCTCCTCACACTCCCTTCCCATGTCTCCTCACACTCCCTTCCCATGTCTCCTCACACTCCCTTCCCATGTCTTCTCACACTCCCTTCCCATGTCTCCTCACACTCCCTTCCCATGTCTCCTCACACTCCCTTCCCATGTCTCCTCACACTCCCTTCCCATGTCTTCTCACACTCCCTTCCCATGTCTCCTCACACTCCCTTCCCATGTCTCTCACACTCCCTTCCCATGTCTCCTCACACTCCCTTCCCATGTCTCCTCACACTCCCTTCCCATGTCTCCTCACACTCCCTTCCCATGTCTCCTCACACTCCCTTCCCATGTCTCCTCACACTCCCTTCCCATGTCTTCTCACACTCCCTTCCCATGTCTCCTCACACTCCCTTCCCATGTCTCCTCACACTCCCTTCCCATGTCTCCTCACACTCCCTTCCCATGTCTCCTCACACTCCCTTCCCATGTCTCCTCACACTCCCTTCCCATGTCTCCTCACACTCCCTTCCCATGTCTCCTCACACTCCCTTCCCATGTCTCCTCACACTCCCTTCCCATGTCTCCTCACACTCCCTTCCCATGTCTCCTCACACTCCCTTCCCATGTCTCCTCACACTCCCTTCCCATGTCTCCTCACACTCCCTTCCCATGTCTCCTCACACTCCCTTCCCATGTCTCCTCACACTCCCTTCCCATGTCTTCTCACACTCCCTTACCCTGTCTCCTCACACTCCCTTCCCATGTCTCCTCACACTCCCTTCCCATGTCTCCTCACACTCCCTTACCCTGTCTCCTCACACTCCCTTCCCATGTCTCCTCACACTCCCTTCCCCTGTCACCTCACACTCCCTTCCCATGTCTCCTCACACTCCCTTACCCTGTCTTCTCACACTCCCTTCCCATGTCTCCTCACACTCCCTTCCCATGTCTCCTCACACTCCCTTCCCATGTCTCCTCACACTCCCTTCCCATGTCTCCTCACACTCCCTTCCCCTGTCACCGCAAGGAACTTAATGTTGCAACAGGAACATTAGTCTTCAGTGTATAGTTAATATCCATGCATTGAAGTATGTGTAAGAAATTGTCATATAAAAGCACTGTTAGGTTTCATTTTATGGATTCTAACGTTATTAGTAAATGTGTTGAAGTGCGTATGTGGTAGTTTCAAAGTATTACACATGTTAGTGTTGGCAAACATTAAGTAAGGATGTCAGGGCAACCATCGGTGACAATCTCTTTGTATAACTAACAGTAACAATATGGCTATGTCACTCGGCAGCAACATTCTCTGTGCTATTCCTTAGAAACAGTCTCTTTATACCACTCATCAGTAACGAACTCTATTTACTACTACCGCGGTAATCTGTAGTCATATCATTATTCCACCTGTCAGCTTCATTGTGCCACCCAGTAGCAATATCACTACGCTCCCCTTTAAAACAATTTTATTGATGTCATGCTTAAGTAATAATCCCTTATGTCACTCATCAGTGACTGTCTCTTTACCACTCGCCAGTAACACTGTCATTGTGTTTTGTGCTGAATTGTCAGTCAGCACAGTGTAGTACTTTGTATTTAGAAGTCTTATTTTCTGCTGACCATTTGGCGTGTATTCCATCTCAACTAACGGAGTCTTTAAAAAATAGCTATAACAGGATTAGGTTCAGTGCATAATTAATTGCGCTACTTATCTGTAGCGGGGAAAATAGCTATAATGGGAAGTACCTGGTAGCTATAATGACAAGGACTGGATGGCTATAATGGGCCTAAATCTCATGCAGTATGTCCACTTTGTCCAGTGTCTGGTCAGGCAAGATGGCCACTTGATTCTGCAACAGTTGTGTGTGTGATGTAACGTGGGTGGCCACTAATTGACCGGTATTGCGTGCCTGACCAGTTGCAACTGTAGTAAGTGGCCATGTTTCTAAACCACCAGCCATATGAGCTGGACAGCCAGTCAATGCTGTATGTTTCTAACTTGTGTGTTACTGACAGATCACAACACCATTAAGCAGTGGTGTTGAGATTTTTATCAAAAATATTATTTGTCATCCACTACCTTAGACGTTTCTACAACATGACTAATAAAACTACATTATTTATATGTGATTCTATCACTAGATAGCTGTCAAATCAAATACCGGTGGTCTGAAGAAGGCAATGCCTTCATATAGTTACCAAGACAATACATACATGACTACACAGTACACACTCTAAAGTAAATCATTCCAAGAAAATAATAAAGAAAATCTGTTCTACCTACCATAAGATTTGAAAGTATGTAACCAGAAATAAATAGTATTATTGTATGTCCATGATTTATTATCTTTTCATCAATTTCTGTCTACAGACATACTTTTTACCAGTTATCTCAAAGGTCATAGACAAATTTTGTACAACTGATTACTGGGTTATTTTGCAAACATAAATCTGTGAATTAAACAAATAGACATTAGTTTTCTACCAAAGGTTTGTAGGTTAATCCATGAAGTTTGACATCCTGGGTACAACCTATTTAGGATGAAAACATCAACATACCCTCAAACAAACGCTGCTCATGATCATAGTTAGATGCTGTGTCAGCTGCAATAAGCAGTCAATAAGACTGTTGTCAGTGGTGTAAGACTGTCTGTAGTCAGTAGTGAAGACTGTCTGAGTCACTAGTGAAGACTGTCTGTAGTCAGTAGTTAAGACTGTCTGTAGTCACTGTCTGCAGTAGGCAGGGTAGGGTGTAAGACTGTCTGTGGTCAGTGGTGTAAGGCTGTCTTGTCAGTGGTATAAGACTGTCTGTGGTCAGTAGTGTAAGACTGTCTGATCAGTGATGTCGTCCTCTCACTCTGTAGTGGACATGGCATAAGACTGTCTGTGGTCAGTATGGTCAGGGATGTAAGACTGTCAATGGTCAATGATGTGAAACTGTCTGGTTAGTGAAATAGCCCTGTCTCTATATGCAGTAAGCAGGGTGTAAGACTGTCTGTGGTTAGTAATATAAGACTGACTGTCTGCAGTAGGCAGGTTGTAAGACTGTCTGTGGTCAGTGGCCTAAGACTGTCAGTGGTCAGTAATGTTGTCCTCTCTCTGTCCACAGTACGGTCAGTCTGGCGACTAAGTGCACCGTGGCCAGTTTCCGTATGCACCTGCGTGCACACAGCACACTCAGTAAGATCTTCACAGCGCTGCACGACGCGTCTCAACACGCGGTGAGTGAGAGTCGTCACATGGCGTAGTCATGTCATAGTCGTAGTGTTGTCACTGGTGGATGTTGTGATGATGTCAATAGAGTGCTATTGCCAAATGCCAATAGCTTCATGACTGTATTCCCATTGTCATGGTCCCATGACTGTGATTTCATTGCCTTGGTCCCATGGCAGCAGTCCCATGGCTGTGATTCCATTGCCTTGGTCCCATGGCAGTGGTCCCATGGCTGTAATTCCACTGCTTTGGTCCCATGGCTATGATTCCAATGCCTTGGTCCCATGGCAGTGGTCTCATGGCTGTGATTCCATTGCCTTGGTCCAGTGGCAGTGGTCTCATGGCTGTGATTCCATTGCCTTGGTCCCATGGCAGTGGTCCCATGGCTGTGATTCAATTGCCTTGGTCCAGTGGCAGTGGTCTCATGGCTGTGATTCAATTTGCCTTGTTCCAGTGGCAGTGGTCTCATGGCTGTGATTCCATTACCTTGGTCCCATGGCAGTGGTCCCATGGCTGTGATTCCATTACCTTGGTCCCATGGCAGTGGTCCCATGGGTGTGATTCCATTGCCTTGGTCTAGTGGCAGTGGTCCCATGGCTATGATTCCATTGCCTTGGTCCAGTGGCAGTGGTCTCATGGCTGTGATTCCATTGCCTCAGTCCCATGGCTGTGATTCCCTTGCCTTGGTCCCATTGCAGCGGTCTCATGGCTGTGATTCCATTGCCTTGGTCCAGTGGCAGTGGTCTCATGGCTGTGATTCAATTGGCTCAGTCCCATGGCTATGATTCCATTGCTTTGGTCCCAAGGCAGCGGTCTCATGGCTGTGATTCCATTGCCTTGGTCCAGTGGTAGTGGTCTTATGGCTGTGATTCCATTGCCTTGGTCCAGTGGCAGTGGTCTCATGGCTGTGATTCAATTGGCTCAGTCCCATGGCTATGATTCCATTGCTTTGGTCCCAAGGCAGCGGTCTCATGGCTGTGATTCCATTGCCTTGGTCCAGTGGTAGTGGTCTTATGGCTGTGATTCCATTGCCTTTGTCCCACGACTATCAAGGCTGGTTCTTTTGCCTTGATCCCATAGCTGTGGTTCCATTGCATTGGTCCCATGGCCTTAATGTCATGCTTGTGGTTCCATGGTCTTGATCCCAAGGCTGTGGTTCCACGAGTTTTTGGTCCAAGGTATGTACACCCATAGTCTTAAAGGAACAAGCAACCATAACATTCAAAATTCCCCAAATCCCACGTAGCATTTCACATATATGTATCGGTATATAAGACCTGTGAGTAGAACTAGAAGTGGGGCAGTTGTAGGTGGTCATTTTTATCGTTTGGTCAGAATGTAAAAGATCATCGTGCAGAATCATGTCAGCCTGTGTGCATTTCACATCAATAATTTGAACTTTTTGTGTCATTTCCAATCTATACAAACACAGTTACAAGGATACATTGCCTGTCTGTGTTGGTGTCAGATTGTGTTTGTGAGTTTAGTAGGTTTGCATTTAACTGAAGTAGTTGACAACACAAAAATCGTAGTTTGTTGACAAAACCCTACTGTAGTCCTTCATGTGTAGTAGTCTTAGCACCAGCTAGTACAGTACCAAGTTATGATTGATTGGTTTTAAGTTAAGGTTATTAGTGGTACCTACCTGGTAGGCCACAAGGCTGCAACCTAGCGTACAAGAGGACACCTTCAGCTTGTTTTACTATGTATAAATCATATGGGACAAGACATTATCTAAGAGAATATCTCAGATGGATGTGTTCTCTTGGTAAGTATTAATAATAAAAACTAAAATAAATGGTAAATTTTGTGATTTTGTGAGCTTCAGCTAACTCATAAATTGTTTTGTTTTTGACACTGTGCCTTGCATGTTATTGAATACCAGTGTAGTGAAGCAGTGGCCGGTTGAGTTTTTACCACCAGGTGTCTCTGTCGACAGACTCTCGCACTGTGTACGGCGGCCGTTATGTTCATGCTCAGTCGAGACCGACTCAATATGGACCTTGAGAAGTCAAGTCTTGAACTCATGCTTAGTCTCATGTCGGTTGACGAGAAGAAGCACAATAGCGCCACCAGTGGCAGCAGCAAGGACTACAAGTCGATGAAGGAGAAGATTAATCGGATCTTCGAGTCGGTGCGCAACAGCAATGTGAAGGGTGCGAAAAACTGGCAGATTGACAACATCACAGTGAGTGCATTTGTTTATGTTGTGTAATAACACAGTCGGATCTTGTCACTCAGACATCCTGGTGCACCTAGGGTCACTGCAGCTGATTATTCTTTCACTACCCCTGGCATATCCCTTTAAAAAACGTCTCGTTTGTTTAACTTAAGCAAATGAAATTGCCCACGAGGAGTGTGGCTGGGCTTCGTTCATGTGATGAAATTTTGGAAGATTTCAGTTATACACTGCTCACGTTGTGCGGTGTTTAGTATGCGAATGGATCTTTGTATTGTATTTGGATTCCCACCAGTCCTGAATGGGTCTGCAAATCGGGGCGGGTGTTTGCGTTGTTCCTACAGCTGACGCAGTAGCATGTGGCAAAGTCAGTTGCTATAATTTTATAATTAAGACTGCTCACTTTGACAATTTGTGGAGATGATCAGCCAGGGGTACTCTAGCACAGTGGCACAACCCCTGGCTTGTGAGGATGAATTTGGATCTCCATTACAATTTTGTGTCCTGTAACGATGAAATCTACTATAGCAACTTAACGATTAACATTCATTGAGATGTCTATCTAAGCATCAACGAAAGAATAACATTTCTGTTTTGATACCTGTGAACACCAGAGGTAATCAATCATAACAAGACCAATGCTAAGTGGATGTGGGGAAAAGCTGAACATCAAAAGGCTCTGTCATTAAGTCACAGTATTTTGTGCAATTTTAACATTTTGTGGGGGGCTGCTTTCAGATTGCATAGAATTTATAAATGTTGGAACTTTTTATCTTCAAAATATTTATTTTCTAGTATTGTTCTAATAAAATTAAGGAACAGCACATCTCTGGTTAAATAGTTGGTACCCAAATTGTACAGTTCATGCGGTTTTGAGAGATGTGATAATAATGTTTCATAATCTGTACACAAACATGAAATAATAAAGTTGCGTGAGTTCTCTGTGTGGCTGTGATTTAACCCCTGAGCAATTCGCATCTGGAATACGATCCCACCACACATTACTGAAATAGAAAACCCCGTAGCTTTTCAAGCAGCAATCATGAACCTCCCTTTCACCACACCCAATCACCTAAATTGTCTGTAAAACAAACAAACAAACAAGCTAAAACAAAGATACCACCTAACAGTAACACATGCGCACAAGAAACTCTACAAACTCCTGCATTAGCCCAAGTGTGCTGAGGTTGTCATTGTCGTCTCTCTTGGTCTCCAGCCAGGCCATCTCGCCATGGAGACGCTGCTGAGTCTGACGTCAAAGCAGGCGGGTGATTGGTTCAAGGAGGACCTTCGTACATTTGGAGGTCTTGACCATATCATTGATACAGGTGAGTTGATGCGTGTAGCAGTTTACCAGGCCGCTTGGAATGATGGTGACAATTTTGTACACAAGAACATATTCGCCATTTGTTTGGACAAGATTGTCTGCCTGTGTAATTACCTTAAATGGGATGATTCTTACCTGGGCAGGTAACGCCACTAATTTTAGGATTGGATAGTTTGCGTTTTGATGGCGTAGGGTTTGAGGTGCATTTACTTTCCTTCTTACATGCAAAGTCCAGGATGAAGCTGGCATTGCTTCTGATCCTCAGTGTTTCATCTCGATGTTGTCACCATCTTCCATCTCCTCTTGCCCATTCACTCCCTTCCCAGTCCCTCAAAGTCTCCCATCACAGTCATCTGAGAGGACGCAAAATCTCTTTGTGGTCCAATCCACTTCCATTCATTCCACATGTTCTTACTTTTCAGTCTGCATGTTTGTTTCGTCCTTCCACTTGACCAGTCCATCCATTCCACATATTCAGTCTATGTTTTCAATTGACATGTTCATTGCACGTATTCGTTCCATTCAATCGACATGTTCTTTGTATTCGCTTCATGTATTCCATTTGTTTGTTCCATTCGTTCCACATGTCCAGCCCACTTTCACTGACCCTTCAGTGACCGTCACCAACTTCCTCCTGAAACTCTCATTCACTTCAACCTCTTCTTGGCTCATCCTTTAAGTCTAGTCTAGTATTTATCCCAGCAGGTCGTCTCTCCAAGCCCATAGCTAGAAGAATTGTTGTTACTCAAAAGTGTGCCATTTATCTTGACACACTTTTCTGTCATTTACCATAGCTTCCATGGTTGCCATTCAAGTCAACCAGTATGCCAGTTATATATTATTATTCAGTTACAAACTAGTGTCATTGTGTTACTGCTCATTGTACTAATGCTGGCCATTAAACTCAGAACCATTAGTGAATCTAGTGGTGAACTGGTCCCTTTTAAATTCAACCAATCATATCAGTTGTCATAACCTGTTTTGGTCAGTCATCTGCATGTCTCCAAGATGGGCAGACGGGTCACAGGCTAAGCCTCTACCTATACCCAGTTATTTGCGATTATGATTACAATATATCAATTTATTTTCTTCTTTCAACATGGAGTGCTGATGCTATTCTCTGTTGTTTCAGTTTGCACGTGTGAGGACCAACTTGATGACTGTGTCATCGAACCTACCACTGTGATGCTGGACAGTCTACAACGGATAGACAGATGTCTCAGGGTGCTAGAGAATGTAAGTCACATGACAGATGTCTCAGGGTGCTAGAGAATGTAAGTCACATGACAGATGTCTCAGGGTGCTAGAGAATGTAAGTCACATGACAGATGTCTCAGGGTGCTAGAGAATGTAAGTCACGTGACAGATGTCTCGGGGTGCTAGAGAATGTAAGTCACATGACAGATGTCTCGGGGTGCTAGAGAATGTAAGTGACATGACAGATGTCTCGGGGTGCTAGAGAATGTAAGTCACATGACAGATGTCTCGGGGTGCTAGAGAATGTAAGTCACATGACAGATGTCTCGGGGTGCTAGAGAATGTAAGTCACATGACAGATGTCTCGGGGTGCTAGAGAATGTAAGTCACATGACAGATGTCTCGGGGTGCTAGAGAATGTAAGTCACATGACAGATGTCTCGGGGTGCTAGAGAATGTTAGTCACGTGACAGATGTCTCGGGGTGCTAGAGAATGTAAGTCACGTGACATGTCTCGGGGTGCTAGAGAATGTAAGTCACATGACAGATGTCTCAGGGTGCTAGAGAATGTAAGTCACGTGACAGATGTCCCGGGGTGCTAGAGAATGTAAGTCACGTGACAGATGTCTCAGGGTGCTAGAGAATGTAAGTCACGTGACAGATGTCTCAGGGTGCTTAGAGAATGTAAGTCACATGACAGATGTCTCAGGGTGCTAGAGAATGTAAGTCACGTGACAGATGTCTCGGGGTGCTAGAGAATGTAAGTCACATGACAGATGTCTCAGGGTGCTAGAGAATGCAAGTCACGTGACAGATGTCTCAGGGTGCTAGAGAATGTAAGTCACATGACAGATGTCTCAGGGTGCTAGATAATGTAAGTCACGTGACATATGTCTCATGGTGCTTAGAGAATGTAAGTCACATGACAGATGTCTCAGGGTGCTAGAGAATGTAAGTCACATGACAGATGTCTCAGGGTGCTAGAGAATGTAAGTCACGTGACAGATGTCTCATGGTGCTAGAGAATGTAAGTCACGTGACAGATGTCTCAGGGTGCTAGAGAATGTAAGTCACATGACAGATGTCTCGGGGTGCTAGAGAATGTAAGTCACATGACAGATGTCTCGGGGTGCTAGAGAATGTAAGTCGCATGACAGATGTCTCAGGGTGCTAGAGAATGCAAGTCACGTGACAGATGTCTCAGGGTGCTAGAGAATGTAAGTCACATGACAGATGTCTCAGGGTGCTAGAGAATGTAAGTCACGTGACAGATGTCTCGGGGTGCTAGAGAATGTAAGTCACGTGACAGATGTCTCAGGGTGCTAGAGAATGTAAGTCACGTGACAGATGTCTCAGGGTGCTTAGAGAATGTAAGTCTCATGACAGATGTCTCAGGGTGCTAGAGAATGTAAGTCAACTGACAGATGTCTCATGGTGCTAGAGAATGCAAGTCACATGACAGATGTCTCAGGGTGCTAGAGAATGCAAGTCACATGACAGATGTCTCAGGGTGCTAGAGAATGCAAGTCACATGACAGATGTCTCAGGGTGCTAGAGAATGCAAGTCACATGACAGATGTCTCAGGGTGCTAGAGAACGCAAGTCACATGACAGATGTCTCAGGGTGCTTGAGAATGTAAGTCACATGACACATGCCTCTGACATTATGTCTAAGGGTGAAAGGACATTTTAAAGTATTAGTATGATCTCCTGTGCCTTCCCAGGTGTAGTTTGCATACACTGTACTCTTTGTTTCCCATAGTAATTTCTCTTACTCATATGTGACCTACTTAAATACCACTGTATTTTCTGTTTCTCGCAGGTGACCTACTTAAATACTGACAACCAGAAATACCTCATTGAAGAAAAATCTTGTGTCCTAATACGATGTCTATGCAGGTATGTATCTGGGTCAGACTGACCTACTTGATATTGAATGAGTTAATACTACGGTGCACAACAATACCTGTTGTTGTCGTACAGTGTCTTTTGTTGCCTTACAATGTTGTTGATGGACAGCAACGTGTGTGTTTGCTACACAGCAATGTCACACGTTGATACACAACCATGTGTGTTGTTGTCATACAGAGTGTGTTGTTGTCATACAGCGTGTGTTGTGTGTGCAGTGAATGTTGCTGTAAAACAACGTGTGTTGTTGTTGTAGGAGCCTGAAGGTGTGTGAGAACTGCCTGCCGTTCAACGAGGTAGGCGTCAACGATGAGTCTGTTGACAAACACTGCGTTGGCTACAGCCTGTACAGCTGTATGCTGGCCATCCTGCGGGTTCTACTCAACCTCACTCATGAAAACAGTAAGTGACCACATTCTTACACCGTCTCTTGCCACCATTTTCATTTCTCAAACAATTTACGTCCCACTGAATAATGTAATGAATGTATTTGGATTCCTATAATAATAATAAAATTCTTAGCTGGTAAAAAATCATCGTACAAAAAACTGTGGTGTCCATAATTATACAGTCATTATAGACTCTCTATATTCAGACATCTAAAGATAATATAATTATCAAATTCTACTGTCCAAAAACATAAGGTAACTAGATTTGTTTTGGAGTCAGAAAGCATTCAATAAATATGCATACCATATTCGAATACCTAAAAATACATGGGGGCTAGAAACACTACATAATTTTTGGGTAGGATTTTAGGGTATTCAAAAATGGGTGGGATATTGTTAGATAGCAGTGAGATCAACAAGATCGTGTTTTATGTTATGAAAAACTGTGGAGTTTACGAAATATGCTGGGCAGAACACACACAGGTAAAATTGTGGCACAATCTTGGACTCTTGATGCCAAAGGCATCCATGTCCATTAATTCTCTGACTAGCAATCTGGGGAAACCTGGTTTTAAATGCGTAAACGTTATGTTGTCACATAGAGCAACCTGTGCTGAGGATGCCTGATCTTTGTTCTTTCAGAAGTTGGCTGTTCCAAAGTGGGCCAACATGGCGGCTTCATCAAGATGATGCTGACATGCATCCTCCGAATACCCTCATTTATTCCGTCTAGTGAACGCTTCGACCTACTTGTGTTGGTGAGTACAGTTCCACTGCGGTCTTGTTTGGATCTAATTCTGCATTTTCCATGGAGGAATCAACCTGCTGTTTCAATGGGAGATAAATAAAGCTACTAACTGCTCGGGATATTACGATCTTGTCAGGGTGGAATGATGGAGATAGTTTCAGTGGGAAATGAACGAAGCATATTTTGACTTACACAATTTGATGTGATGAAAAGGGCAAAGCTGAACCAGAGACTCCTGTGCTATGAGTGATCTCTTCAAAGGTAGTTGCATCATGGATCCACTGCAAATAAAATGTCACACAACATATTTGTAAACCCCATGATTTCTAAATACAAGGCTAGTTTATCAGAGATGTTGTGACGTTTTTGATAGTGTTTTGAAAGGATTTAAATTTATTGTGACATAAGTTGGTAAAGTTTGTAGTTGTTATCTGCTGTTAATCTTGATCATGCCCCATCTGAACACATCACATTGTTGTGTATAATCATGCAGGGTCTTGGACTACTCATCAACCTAACGGAGCACTGCGAGGACAACCGGCGCCTCCTGGTGGCCACCAAGACAGTCATCTGCTTCGACTCGTCGCGACCTTTGACCGGGTCAGTCAGTGTGGAGGCTCTGGAAGCTCTGACCCAGGTGAGCTGGGTGATTACATAGATGGTCACTCAACAGTCATTGACAGTCTGGGTCAATTGTCAACATGGCTGGTCTGCTATGGTGTGGGAACAGGGTGGTCAGTGGTAGTTATTTCTAAACAGGTAACCACCAGCTAATACCATCGTAGTGGGCATAGGAGTGTCACAGTGACAAGCTTACGTCTAACTGCTGTGTAACAATCTTTTCGTCTGTAGCTGTAGCGTTTTGTAGCACAGTTGCCTCTGTTGGTTTTGCAATTGCTGTCATCATGAAACACTATTATGTGTTCTTCATCATTGTCTAATGGAAAGTTGGGGGGGAAAACTGTGACACAATTATGGACTCTTGATGCCATGTCCACTTGTCATTCATAGTTAATTCTCTCACTAATGGAAAGTTGGAAACAAAACACTTCCTTGTAACAGCTTTATTCATCCTAGTTGTAGCTGGATGTCGTTGAAATCACAATAATTTCACCTGAAGGCACATTCTCCATTATCCAAATTATGTGCACCTGTTTTTACCAACTTTGGAAGTGGAAAGCATCTACAAGTCAAAGGTAACTAAAAAGGACTTAAATCTTGCAAATAAAATCATTATCACATGACTCACATCGTCCAATCGTCTGTGTCCGCAGCTGTTTGTGCAGCATCATGATGCGGCGCGCCGGGTTGAAGAGGAGCACGACCAGGAGATGGACCGTCGCAATAAGGTCCACTCGAAGACTGCAGGTGGCAGCACTGGTGTAGATGGCGCCACTGACAATAGCATGAACGAGGAGGCGGAACAGAGCGGGGTGTGGCAGGAGTCGGAGGCGGGGCTCGAGTGGGTTGTCATCCCACAAGCCGACAAGCCTGATGACGACAGCAAGGAAGATAATGGTGACGACGAGGATGACGATCTACGCATTCAGACTAGCTCACAGGATGACGACGAGAATGTCACGAAAGGTATGTAGAGTGGTCTGATTATTTACTGCAGTTACTTCCAGGGCACCATTTCGCTGACATAATTAGCTCTCAAGGAAAACATTTCATTAGTTATTGTTAGTATTAAAGAGAACATTTCAGAATGCATATACGCTTATTACTGAGGACACTATTCCATGACACACAGGTAAAAGCGCCCCAATTCTGCATTCTGGTGTTGACAGTTTTCTCTATGCAAAATCATTGCTAAGGCGTGAATTCAATTTTCAAACAGTACACAATTGGGTTTATGGGCTCATAAGAAACTTTGTGAAACAGTCCCCAGAATGCAGTGACTGGATTGGTAATTTATTTCCTTGTCCACCTCCAGCGTTACATGGCATCATCGCAAGCCAGAAGGTGCTGACATAATGCTTGGTGAAAACGTAGAAATGAGGCTGAGCCCATTGTCTAAAGTTATCATAGCGATCCAAGTTACACAAGTTCATGTTTGAGCCTATCTTGGTTGCTATTGCATGTCCAGAATAAGTAGTAAAAAATGCTCTGCCAATTGCTGCTCTTAGAGGGTTTTTTGGAATTCCTGGAAATGCTTTTTGATATGTGGCATGGGAATTAGTTAGTATCATGACTAGTGAAGACAGCAACAACAACTATAATTGCAGTTCTAATTAAGTAATTTTGACAGGAGAGTCAGGCTTTCTGACTATGACAGGCTAGTGATATTATATTCACAACAATATGTCATGAAACAGGAGCACAAGAAAGAAATTGTAAATGTACAATTATCTCGTTTCCATAGTGGCTGACTGCACACTAAACATTTAAAGTCTATGTAAGACCCATTTATGCAAATGAAAGAAAAACAGTTTGTAACATTAGATAACATAAAGTACATGTTGTAAAGTGCAATTCATACAAAAACAACTGTTAATTCCATGTTCCATGACGTTATAGACATTCTCATGTAAGTACACCCCCAATGAATTGTCCAAAATATACTTAATTAATGTCATGTCATGTCCTAAACCAAGCCAAATAATTATTTTCTGAAAAGCATTTCCACAAAAGTAAACGCACTTTCCCACAACTTTACATATTTAACAAGGCTAACTAATTTAAAGATAATTCAATTACTGTCGTTTTTATTGCTGTGTTAAATAAATGCATTGATTAACATAAATTCAGGGATTAATTTAGTAATAGGCTGAACTTGTTTTTGGGTGACAATTTATTACAGAAACAAATACTCCATATTACGGCATCCGAGCAACTGTTTTGACAGTGTAAACACCAGTGAACAAGCTGCTCAGGTTTCCTAGGTGCACTTGACCCCTGGGTGACCTTGCCACGTAATAGAATGTTGCTGAATGCAGATTGACGCCATAATTTGCGTCGGTGCTACCACCTGGTGGCGAGTTGAACACTAAATTGCAGTTGTCATATACTGCCACTGGGTGAATTAGCTGTGTATTTATTCCAATCCTGTTCATCTGCACAGTGTACTGAAACATGTGTCTGTTTTTAGTTGCTATAAAAAGCATGACATGTTTTTTATAAATAACAATATCCTGAAAGACAATTTGTGTATAACTTTAAAAAAATCCACAATTTTTAATGCTTTGAAATTTAATAATATAAAATATTTTATGTAATTCCTGTTTATTGTTTACTTAATTTATTTACAAAATGTATTACCATTTTGTTTTAGTTTAGTCTTATATTTATATTGCAGCTTTCTTTGCTAATATCTTGCCTACGCCATCTCCCTGGCTGACAATATTCTGACGTTGCTTCAGCTCTCCATCGGATGGGCAAGCACATGGAGGACTGTATTGTCGCTGCCTACACAGGTCTGTTGGTGGGGACAGTCATACAGACAGACTCGGTGAGTGGGTGTGTGTGTGTGTTCCCGTAGCCACTTCCTGTTCCATGAAACAGTGCTTCGAGATCTCGGGAAGAATGATCCAGTTTTTACATTTATGTGAATCCGTTTGTTGTTTTGCAGGGAGTTTTACTGAATGGTTGTGTCATACTAACACACAAAGTACTGTCAGTGAAGGACATGTATGTAGATGTATAATTATCTCACAGATAAATGACCAAATACATTATGTGCAAACTGTGTACCCCATGACTAGACCGGAACAATGACACATCTTGGAATGACTACACAGGGATACCAAAATGTGAAACGTCTTTAACCGAAGCTTTCTTTGCCTACTTGATTGTTTAATCAACTGTGACTATTCCTCCGTTTGTAACTTTATATGATATTCTATACTAGAATAAATGTGCTGGAGGTATTCTGTGTGGCAAATTGCAAATTATTTTGAATGTTGCACATTCCAGTGGCATAATTTGTTATGTAGACTGGCCTACAAATTGTTTTGATGTTGGCCAGTTCCCACACTACTAGCCACAAATGGGATAAAGTACAGTTTATTCATCATCGTCATGCTAGTAACTCCAACCGTGGCTTGAAACAGTGATTCCAGATAATAAAGCAGCCGGTATTTTTTATGTGGTTGTTGATGTCTGGGGTGTTCTGTCTTGTAGGATCTCGCGGACCGCGTGGTTGGCTGGCTCCCGCAGGCACAGTTCGAGCCGATGATTCGCATGCTCAAGAAGTTCCTTGGATTCATGAACTTCACGGTAAGACAGGGAGCAAGCCTATGCCATGGGAAGGGGAGGGGGACTTGGAGTGGGTGTGGGAGTTGGGAAGATGTTGTAGTTCAGTCCCACTGCCATCTGTCACCCGTGGAGGTGGCGTCTAATCAGGCGTAATCACTTGTCAACTATGGTTTGCCAAGTCCCACAGATGGGTAACCGAAGCGGGGGCAACTGGCTGATCCCCTTCCTCCCCACATGGGCTTAGTTGGGAGACAAAGTTGGGCTACTTTGATGTGGGAGAAGTGTTTGAAGTGAGCCAGGGGAGGTCACCCCCACACAGCTGGCATTGTGACTATGTAGTTCTCAAGTTAAGTAAATAAAAACTGCCTCTGGGAATTTGGTATAGTTGAAGAAATTGTATATCTGTTGGACTCAATCAGTGACACCCTTCTGTAGCAGTTGATCATGTGATGACAGTGAAAGTAACCATTTTTTTTAAATCTGCAATGTTTTGCTCTCATAAAAGTTATATGTCCAGAGTTTAAAAAAATGGTGAGTTTCTGAATGTGTCAGGATTTTTGTCCCAGTTAAATTTGTTGCATTTTTTTCATAAGAGTTTTGATGTGTTCAGTGTTCAAAAAGGTCAGTTTGTGAGTTTCTGGATTTTCAATATGTATTCTTGTCCAACCACTTTTTTGCCAACTCTTTCAATAACATTATAATTATTATTGTTTCGCATGTTATATAGAATTGTGCTGTTTGACATTAATCTATGCTAAACATTCATGTACTTTTCCCACCAGGCCATTTACATCCATTAATTTTGCTCTGTTGACTTCACTATTTATATCTAAGTATCTGATCAGATTGTTTTTTATGGACAAAAACACATTTTTGAGTCAATACATTTTGTCAAACGTCATCGCATTTACTTAGATTTTTGAATAATGGTTCCACTGACCTTTAAGATTAAGTATGTCGGCTGAAAGCCGCATTAGACAGGGCCTTTGCCTCCCGTGTGATCAGTCCCTGGCTGAGGCCTGCAGCTGGAGACTCTGCAGGGATTCCATCTGTTCCATCAGTGTGCCGTCAAGTGTGAAACACACTGTCCACTTCTTAGGCAGGCCCGACATCACTCCCAGTGGGAAGTTCCCTTCCCATGATTGCTCCCTGTCACTCCCTCACTGCTCCCTGTTGCTCCCGTTCCTTTCAGCTACACTAATTCCAACCAGAGTGCTAAGCGAAGTGTGGTAGTCTATCCCTCAGAAGTTGCAGGGATGAATTATCCAAGCAGCCTACACTGGGGGAAGAATATGAACACTTGAATGTGTTCAGATATGAGTGTTATGGCGTGTTTCATACTGTGATACACAATTGGTGGTTCTTACTTAGTTTAGCAGTCAGGGGATTCTTGTTCACAGGGTTCACCCAGGGCATGGAAATCCTTCACTAGTATGAAATTCTAAAGGATCAAAATACTGTGCTGGTGGTTTATGACAGCCTCCTTTTTTGTTCCTCGGATGGGTGTCAGCTAGTACAGGCATGTTATGATTAAACTATTTAAGTTAAATAAATTATTGCACAGTATGGTTAATTTTACAGCCAGCACGACATTCTGAATATGTCACTAGCCACTGTTTTCTTTATATGTTTCAGTCGACCTCAAGCAGCGGTCAAAACAGTAGTCGGTCGATAGCACACATCATCGCGGTGCTCGAGAACTTCTGACCATCGTTGCACTAGTGTTGCCGCCTGGTCAGACACCATGACGGCATGTGCAGGGAATCTGCCGACTCAAGCTATTGTAATGTCCGTCCTTCCATTCGGAGGCAGGGTGGCTCGCAACGTGCGATGTGATAATGCAAAACATGTTTCCTCTTGCAACTGCAACAACTCTGGCAGCTCATATAGTGTCGACCCGTGTATGGGTGCGTGTGCGTTTGTGTGTGTGAATGTTTGCGTGAAGTCTCGGCAAATGCATCCCGTCTTGTGTTCATGTGTAACAAGATCAAATCTGAAATCTGGGCATTGTCTGATCTCCGATGTCATCCTTGTGAGAATAATTGTTGCTGTTACGTTGTGCAATACACACACGCCCACTGACGAGAGATACAGTGTTTTGCCGCAATATCTGATGGATTGCATGACAATGACATGTAGGTTTCCTTCCGAACCACCTACATACAACTCTAGGGTGCTATTGCATGGTGATGAACTGGTCTTATTGTGTTCGTATGAGCATCAAACAACTAATTTGATTTGTAAGAGGTGTTAATTTCACTCAGGTCACCTCTGGTTTTCTTATTTGTTTAGTATTATTGATTTGATTTTCTTGTAATTTGATTCCCAGAACGGGCTCAGTATCTTATTCCAATGCTGTCATGTTCAGGCAGAAATTTTGGCGAAATTGTTTTCAGTTTTACTTTAGTGCCAGTATGGCACATGGGGACAGTATAGAGGCAACCATGTAAAAAGTTTCTGCATGTTCTTTTGAGGTCACTGCAACCGTTGTGAAGTTATTTGTTACACGTCCGCATGCTGGAGTGTCTGCATGCCGAAAGACGTGCTTGCATTGCATGTTAATCCCGAGCATGTTAAGAGATGGTGACCTTGTGTATGTAGCATATGTGCATGTTGGTGATTAGATAAACAGGGCATTGTTTTGGCTGTGTAGCTGTGACAGTCTAGTCAAATTGCAAATAGGTTCTTGTTTGTACCTAATCATTCCACTAGCGCCAGTAACAATTGTTGTAATTCACCAAGATTCACCTGCATTTGAAATAATTTTCATGCATGAGGTGCAAATACTTAATTTCCCTTTCAGCCGTTTTGTGGAATGGAATGGCATTGTGCCAGAATTATTGTGCAAACTTTCCATAGTTTCCTTGTGAGCTCTAGCATTGTCTTGAAAATACTTGAACATTACATTTTTCATTGTGAAATATGTGTAATTATAACAAATAGATTACACAGCAGACCTGCTACTTTCATCCACTAGATCAATCTACAGTTTATGTGAATTCCGTATCATGGCAGTTGTTATCAAGAACAGTAGTGAGCCAGCTCGCTAGTAATTGCAGCAGAGAATCAGTAGTCTGGTTGCCATGGCGACATGCTGTTACCGTAGAAATGTTACTGTGAAATTCAGCAGGGTTTTGTTTTGTATATGGAGCATTCGTGTGATACTAAATGTTGATAACGTGTTGTGGTGGGAAGGAAATTTGTTCATCAGAAGTTGGCTTTTGTTATCCTTTGGAAGATCACTGAATAACATTTGCATGGAATAACAGTTCCAAATTTGCATGTTTGTTGAAAGACCCAATAGAAATTGTATGCATGGATGCACCAATTTATACTTGAAATGTTATTGTTCCAACTGATGTCTTTCTTGTGTGGTGCAGTCTTCATCTTGGATAAGTTGTGAATAGGTGTCTAAGGAAAGCAGCTGATTCCAAACAAACATGTATAATACATGTTTTGTTGCTTGTGTGGAAGGCATTGAATTGCTAAGAGAAAGGTTCCATGTGAAACAAACTGCCTTATGCTTGGGATTTACAGTCCTAGATCACACTGATGACATGTTGGGCAGGGTGTGATTGCACACAGCTGCTTGTGATCAAACCTTCGACTTGATAAAGCGCACATGGCAATTGATTGTGTATGTGTCATGTACTTTTGAACACATGATGGGTTATGTGGCACTGACCAGGTCTGCAGATTCTAGAATGTGATTGACAAAGTACATTTTACATTGGATGACGTAAACGTTGGAATCAGGTTTGTTACCAGAACCATTTAGGAGACAACAAAGCCACGGTACAGGTTGAATGCTACTAAAACAGACTGCATGAATGTCACAAAACGTTACTTGTGAGACAGTTCATTGCATTGATGATGTATCTTTGAATGTCGGTTTATGAGTTTAAATCACTGCAGCAGTTCGTGAAATATGTCGTTTTTATAAGTCAAACTTGTTCAGGGGAATCTTGTGTAAATGTTGAAGACGAGCTGTTTCTTCATATCGCTATCGAGTTTAAACATTGATTGACATGGGGGCGTTGCCCCATCTGTGTCCTGGTGTGTATATAGTGTACTATGATTTGTAGATAATGTGATGACGATGAGATAACCCAAAGGTACATAATATTAATAAAGCAACTGATGAGATATATTTTATAAGAGTTGTATTGGTCTTTTAAAATTGTCTCAAAACACAAAGCTTGCTGTAACAGGGTAACAGGGACAATGGGTGGAGTTTTACTCCACTGTGAGTCACAATTGTCACATTCAACCATGTAGCAAATGCAGATTATATTAACCAGGGGTGGACCCAGAAAAGACACTATGAGGAGGCGTAAAATGTGTCGCAGCAACACCCTGTTTGTTAATCACATTAAATCAAATATGTTTTGACACCATGTATCCCTTAATTAGAATCACCGGTATTTATATATAAAAATAATGAATACATAATTATTATGGCTCCCCTCAAAACTCTGTGCATTGAAGCTCTCCAGAAACCTACCCCCCCCCCCACTGTCAGTTGTTCGGCTTAGGATATGAGGGGTAGGATATATCAACTGTTAAAAAAATTGAGTACGCCAGGCTAATGCAGCCACATCACGGGAAAATTACCATTGTTTAGGCCTCTAGTGGGCACACACACTCCAAGTCTGAGTACATGTGATGTATATCAACCCATGGGCATGGCCTGGGCGCGAAGAATCCGTCTAATTATACTAAATGTTACAAGATACAAGAAGCTTTATTTAACGGTTTACATGTGAATTGATAACATTAGCTCATCTGAGCTATTTTCCGACAAACAAGTGTAAAGCAACGAGACATAAAACATAAAAAACATACAGAGTATTTAAAATGACAGCAATAAAACATATAAAACACGTGTAATGAGTACAAAATAAATAATACATGCATGTATAATAATAATGTTTTTTGTTTTGTTTTTTCACTTTGGGCAATCATAGCGATTGAAAATGGTACATAAAACATGCAAAGTATATTAGTTAAAATACAGTAAAATAATATATAATTTAAGACATTAGCATACGTATAAGTTAAAATGTAGAGAATATATGATATGTATATATAAAACTAATTTAAATAATTTAAGACATTAAAACATATTTCTGTGATTATTTGACTAAACTTATTAAATAAAAAATACTTTAAAACATTAAAATAAATAGACTAAATTAAGGCTTTACAATATTTTACACATATCCATATTGCATGTATACAATGAAAGCTATATTCATAATATTGGCATAGCGACAAACATGTTAGCTGTTTACCTGCATATAGAACAATTGCATGATAGGCCATCCCAATTCCGGATCAGTCTGCGAAACTCGCCGTAGTTTACTATTTTTCGCATTTCATTTGGCAGGCTGTTCCAGATCCGGGGCCCATCATAAACAAATGATTTCAGTCCATATTTAGACGTGTTTGCCTTAGGGACAACTGCAGTGTTATCCTTTCGCATGGAATACTGGGACAATTTAAGCATGATGAGATTTTGAATAAAACTTGGAGGAATATTATTTACAATTTTGAATACTTCGCATGCCATTTCTTTTATCCTTTTAACGTGGAGGTGTTCGGTGTTAGCGGTCTTTAAAAGGTCATGATGCGTGGATGAATAATCATTGTAAATAAATCGAAGTGCTCTCTCCTGAATTTTTTCAAGTTATTTGGTGCTAGATTGGCTACAAAAATGCCAGATCAAAGGACAGTAGTTGAAGTTTGATGTTATGAATGATTTGAAAATTGCAAGTTTCCCTTGTCGAGTAAGGAGATGACCGAGACGTTTTAAGACCGCTAACTGTTGCCATTATAACTATATTTGTCTACATTTGATACATTACTGCGTAAAACTTAAAGAGCACCTGTGACATTGTGTAGAATTCGGTTAGTGTGATGTATCAAATGTAGCCGGCAAATAGTATACGAATGCCAATATTATAACAGACAGTCATGAATAACGGCAACATTTAGGTGGATCTGAATTCTACGTAATAACTAAATAAGTGCCCATTAAATAAATCATTCAACACCATCCTGCCCTAAGGCTAAGCCTAAGACGTACCATTTAAGTTACCAATTAATTGTTAACTTAAATGGTACGTCTTGGCGTACTTTTTGGGCCGAAAAGACTGGCGGTCAGCATACACAAACTCTGACTCTGTAATATCGCTCATTCCAAGTGCACGGCGCAGACGCAGTATCGCTGCGCTTGCGGCTGGCAGAAATCGGAGCGCTATTTGGTTCTAAAAATGTAAGGCACAATACAATATTTTGCAAAACACAAATATACCTGGGATAATGTTTTGTTGGATGAAAGTATTGATCAATCAAATGGCCAACGACGTGACGAGCTGAACTCGACGGACACCGGACATTAGCGTTCCCAATTCACCGTCCGGCGTCCGTCGCGCGCAGTTAACGCGAAATACTACGGAAATGACGTAACTGTTGTCAGGCGCCATTTCTGCCTAATGTTGCTTCAAAACTGATAAACTTTTTGGATTAACCCGGATTACGACTACACGGCACTACGATTTAGCAGAGCAAAGCATTCAAGATGACTGAAATAACCTATTGGCTATTCTGCAATCGCCGGAGTAAGTTGCTTGGTTAGTTTTGTAAGCCTGGACTGATAGTCTCGACTCTACTCTAGAGTCTAGACAAGTCTCGGTATACCATAGTCTCTAGTCTACAGCCCAGTAGAGGGTTGTCGAGGCGCGATTGCCGACGCCGGAACATAACAACTAGAACCTAACATAGGCTAATATAAGAGCGACTGGGGCAGCATGCCATAGACAGCTATATAGAACCTAGCCATGAAATGAACAATTATTTTCTTGATCCGTGATCCGTCGACCTCGTGAAACATGCAAGCTCTTTTTACCCCTGTGGCTGTGAATCGTGATCAATAGCAACAACCTGATTCCGCGAAGCGTGATTTAATATGTGTGTGTGTGTGTGTGTGTGTGTGTGTGTGTGTGTGTGTGTGTGTGTGTGTGTGTGTGTGTGTGTGTGTGTGTGTGTGTGTGTGTGTGTGTGTGTGTGTGTGTGTGTGTGTGTATATATATATATATATATATATATATATATATATATATATATATATATATATGTATGTGTGTGTTATATATATAAGGCTAAATCTGCATAGGGAGACCAGTGCATATACGACCGCCTACAGGAGACCGGCCGTATATTTTTATGTAACTGATTTTCCAATTATGTCTAATTGGAACATTGTCTATAATACAAATACACACCACATACTATAATATTGTTATGATATTGTAATAAATAACATATATACAAAACATCGGTCTCCTTAAAACCTATATGCCGTGTACGGGAGACCGGTGAGTAATCGGATGTTAGTTAATAGTTATACTTATTTGCAGTAGTATATATTTAACGGCTTCTCTGCTTAAGTTCCACGTTCCGACGAAATACTACTATAGCCCAACCCTCCTTGTTCCAGTGACGTCACGAGACGACAGCAGAGAGTGGATCTGTGCTGTGGTTCCAGTGCGAGTGCATGTTTTTGGTGATCCTCAAGGGGTACAGTTGGAGGTTTTGTGCAGCCCCCGTCCGACCCCCGACTTCTCTATTTGGTCCCCCTGTATAACAACTTAACTATAATAACAATTATCCTTAGGCCTATATCCATGGGATGCTAAGCGTCGCCCCCTTTAATCACAAGTTGGTGCTATGCGCATCCCACGCTGTTGTACATCGCCTGAGATGGACTTTCTTTAGCGCATGGCTTAGTAATCCTCAAAAACAGCTTCGTCGAAATGTATACAAGTAGGCTCTGTCTGTCATAAAAATGACATATTTGCAAATTGGTTAAATACACTAACAACCGCGCATCAACCCCCTACTCTTCAGAGCCAATGAGTAAGCTCTTGTGTCCTTTTCTGTGTTTAGCATTATCGACTGGCTCAATGTGAATCAACAAAAAAGTGGATTAGAATTAACTGCGAACAGAGGATGCCCAGCATACAAGTGTGACGAATGGGAAAAGGCTCCATCGCGCACGTTTCGAGCGATGTTTAATGTGTGCAATTTATAGGACAGTTGTAGTTCGTAACTTATGCCGATGTCGCCCTTTGCCTCGTAATCGTGGATTTATCGCGTCGACGACGCTGCTCGCTGCGATATGAAGATATACTTGATTAAAGCACCGCCCGCTTAATGGACTCTAGCAGACGTGACCGTTTTAAAAACATGTCGTGAATTGTAATTAGATTTGTTGGCAGTTAATTTGCTTCGTCGAATGTACACTACACGTCGAAGCGAAGCACGCGAGTACAATTGTAAAATATAGTGTTACATATACACTTTAGTGTGTTTAAATCGTAATGTGATTGATCGTATCAGGTTAATTGTGATAGTGTTTATATTATGGACTGTGTGAAGATGGATATGTGGTTGAGGGGGCTGAAATTGAAAGACACGCAAGACGAGAACAAGTGACAACGACTCGTATGCTCCAGGCCATCCTTGCAAGTCAGGGGTCGGTGGGCGACGTTACTATCCCTGGCCGATCCTCTCCCTAAAGCTGGGATTGGGCGGAGTCGAACTGTGCAGTTATAGCAATTGACTTTGCCAGTCGTTACTGCGTCAGCCGTAGAATCAGCGCGAATATCCGGTCCCACTTTAAAAGACGGACAAATGGCAGTGAAATCCCAATATTATGATCCATTCACGTCCTGAACATTGCATGTAACACGAGCAGATTGTGTCTGAAATCACCCCAAACTACCAATACCATTTGGCCGGAAGCCCACCACTCTCCTCGAGGACGATTTCATTGTGCATAGGGTAGAGAAGAGCTGAATTGTACCCGTTACTATGCATGATGCTCCCCAAAACTCACATAGAGAAGGAAGACAAACATATTTAGGGGCTGCAAAACACTCAATGTTGACGTTCCCCAAACTCTTCCAATTTCACCCAAGGGACCGCTTCCTTAAACATTTGGAAGCTAATTCAACGTCAAACCGACAAACCAACAAATTGGGGCCACGGTTCCCCCACCCCTCCCCCTAATGCGACACCCAAGGACGGGTGACGGACATATGTACATATGTAGAATTGTCATTACCGATACAACAGGGATGGCGTATGCACATGTTATGCACATTGCAAATCGTACGTCCTTCCTCTAAAGTTTGACAACCACTCAAGTATTTCATCAAACTTCTCCACTTGACAACTTGTTCCCATCTCTCACTCATCCGTCAATTCCCCGCCTCTCTCACCTCATCTCTACATGCAGTCGTTTCCAAATTCTTATTTTCGCCGTCTTCCATTTTTGATAACCGCAAGTGGATGGAGCGTGCGTGCGAGTTTACATGTTTCAGTTCTACTGATCGAATGGACCACTTCTACACATATGGCAAAACGGTCAACTGTTCCGTATACTCGATGAACGGACAAAAGACTTCAATATACCCGATGAACGGACAGTAGATGGCTTAGTATATATACAGTATTTCTCCTGATCAAAATGATGGGCGTGGTGGTAGGGTAGGCTGATCGAGCACCGAATGCGTGATGCGCGCTATGGGGGTCCGGGGGCCACCTAGAACTATTTTTAAAACTACCTTCAAAATGGGCACCTAGAACTATTTTTTAAACTACCTTCAAAATGGTGCATTCTGAAGGGTGTTCTAACCTGTTCCCTGTGAAGTAGAGAGGAACAAAGCATAACTACAAGGTAGCAACATGTAAACATGTTTATAGCAAGAAATAGTTATGAGGTGGCAAATTCTGGCATATTTTTAGCGAGGTGGCTTAGAAAAACAGCGAAGCGGCCCACATCGCTCATCTTTGTTTTAACTATTTATAAACAACACTAACCAGCATACCGACAGTCAACTGACATACTATTTTGCCAGCCGTCCATTTTGAATTGATATGCACCTTATAGCAGTGTGGTGGTAGGTTATGGTGGCACTACCGTTGACCTTCTGAGTTTTAAATCCACCGCGTGCCTATTTAGCAGTTCCTGAACATTGTTTTAGTCGTATATTGTTTGATCGGAGGTTATCATCTTGAATACAACCTCTATTCTCAGCGCAAAATCCACTTCCCTATTCACCGATCACAAATGCGGAAACTCATTCGTCGTTCTCTGCCAGAGTCCGTCCGTTATATTGTCACTGCGTAGGTGGGCACTGCCTAAATCAGCGAGATAAATCCTGTCGTGATGACATTTGTCGCTCTATTTTGACGTATCGTATGTATTTTATGTCATCGTACGCAATTAACTTTTCGCTCTTTGCCCTCGCCGATAAATAAGAATTAATGAAACAATAAATAACCGGTCGGCTGTCATTCCATGCTGTCGACAACTGCACATTGGTGACATGGCTCTCGTGGCTTCAGTATTGGACTCTAGTCGCAGACTGCTGGACGGATTGTCCTCAAACGTTTACATAGACATCCACGCCCATATCAGTTGGGGAAAGTGACATCAGGTCTTAAACGACTATCGTGCGCACGCATCAAGTGCCGTAGTCCATTATTTCCTGTTCCGACGTTATACGTAATATTAGAAATTCTAAAGATCTAATCTAAAACAAAGAAAAACAAAAAAGCAACGTTTCCAACGATAACCTTATCAAAACCTCTCGGGAAATTTTGTCGAGTCCGAAATCAGGTAGCGATACTTACAGGAAAAGCACAGAAGTGACATGAATAGGATATCAAAAGTAAGAGAAAAAAGTATCTCAAGAAGTCTTGGCTTCGGTACAAGTGAAAATCTCAATAACGCACTTGTTAACAAGCGAGCGAATATGAGGATGATCTAACAATGTCGGATCTGGAAAAAGCACAGGTATTTTGACTAATTATTTCTCCTCGTTAGTAACAAAAGAATCAGAAATAGGCATTTCAGAGGAACCCAAAATGTGTTACAAAATAACTTATTCTTGCGAAGCTAAAGAAATTGAAGACATTTAAATCACCAGGACGTCTACTGAACGATTTGGCAAATTGTATCATCTCTCCATTATCTCCCACGTCGATGAGAGCAAGTATGTTATTCACGACTTGAAAACGGTTAACTTATTTGCAATCCACAAAAAAGAAGCAAAAATCAAGCACGTAATTACCGGCCAGTCAGTTTAACGAAGAAGGTTCAAGACAACAAGTTGTCGATCTGTTAATGTTACCCATGGGCAGAGGAAACCTCCCTCGCTGGAAATATTGGAGTCGAACGGATACATACCGAAGACCCATAAGCCAGTTAACATATTATTTTATAGGTAAAAGCCAGTTGGAAAGCATTTGATTGTTACTTAAGCGATACCATGATAGTGGCAGGTTGGCCAGGGTGGTTGTCAATGAAAGCAATGGCAGCCTGGTAGTATAAGTACATGTTGCATATTATATACAGTTTGCTGGAAAAGGCAACGTAACTCTCATAGACGTACCATTTCTTAGCGGTTTATAGTTCAATGTTTAACCAAGAGATGGATGTTGTCGTTTGGTTGTCATTTTCAAGTGGAAGCAAAACAAGATTATCCTTGGTATATTTGGTTGCGTTGGTTGTTGTCAAATGGAAGCAAAACAGCACAGGACATTCGGTTGATTGGTTGTCGTTGTGAAGTGGAAGAAAAACAGGACTTCCTTGGAACATTTGATTGTCGTTGTCAAGTGGACGCAAAACAGGACGTTCCTTTGAATATTTATATGTGTTTGCCTTATTGGTTGTCGTTGTCAACTGATTGAAGAACAGGAAGCTCTTTGGAACATTTGGTCGCCTTGATGATGGAGTTTTGCATGGATACATACAGTGGCAGTAGTCCAATTGCAGTCATAACAATGAATCTTTGACGTGCACTCGAGAACACACCTATTAGATGGTCGTATCTGTATAAATGTTACTCATTGGAGACAGCAGTTGTAATTGGGTAAGGAACTCGTGGCGTCGTTGGAACCACTGGTAACTATTACCGTTTGCAGCGAGCGACACGTTTACCTGCCGGGCAGTCGTTAACCGGCGTACGATGTCAACATTTCCGGTTGCTATGGTTTTATTGTGCGCCGTCCTTATTATTACTGGCGTCAAGTTCGTGATGTTGGAGTCGACAAGTGCAACGCGAACGCATTTAGAAAGAGATACGGCTCGTGTTTGTAATCAGAGCTCACCTCAATTTAGTTTGCTGGTAAATTATTAAGATAGTGGAGGGGGCGCAGGTGGGTCCTCGATCACAATTCACAGTGAAAAAAGTTTTTCACATTTTTATAGGAAAAATAGTTCGCATTTAAAACTGAAACATAACAATTCTTGTTTAAATGATTATATTTTACGGTTTGCTGGCATAGATGTTTTTGTTTGCAAAAATCGGCGAAAAGATAAAACTTTTTAGTCGTTGAACCTGATCACGAATTACAGGAATCAAAAACAAAATTAAGGCACTGTCACAGACTATAACTGAAAATTGTAAGCTTTTATATTTCATGTCAAAACACGTATTCACCCTTCTCGAGGCTTCTTTCTTTCAGAATGAACAGACGTCAGTCCCGTTGTCATTATGAAATAATATAACCTACAAAATCACCCAAATCCCGCTTAAACAAAATAATAGGCATACTCGACCCGGTTTCGGGTTCTCACCTTGACAAAAACGATTTGATCCTTTAGATATCGTTATGTATTGATCTAAACAAAAGCAATTATTATTATCACCATCGTCGTTGTCGTCATCATCATTGATCGTCCGTCCCCGGAGAATGGACGAGCCAATTTCATGTTGTTCATTAGAGATTCTTTCAGATTTTTTTGTTGGTACTCTGCGCCGCAATGTTTAATTAATCCCGTTAAAATAATTATTTAAATTCGATGTAATTCTATGCCTTCATTTCATTAAAAAATTCTCTGTTTTATTAATAACTTATAAGCCTGACTACACAATGAAACATGTACTCAACGTACGCCGAGTTTCTGGTTTAGGTTCCGCTGTCCGTATATGACATGGACATGGATATTTAGTTCAGTCCGCCAGACTTCGGATTTATCCGACTAGTTCACCGTGGCAATGGTCATTGCGCGGATCACTGGTCCGGCATGAATATTTAATACAATCTGATTGCAAAAGTAATCATCCACGTGGTAGCAAGCTCAAAGTGATTCGCATCAACACAGCTATAATGTATATATCGGCTTGTTGTGCACCAATGCAAGTTATGCATAGAGATGCAAGACAAAAGTATCAGAGAAAGTACTTATGGAAAATTATCATGTTTTGATACAGTACATCTTGAATGTATAAAGAACCTACAAAAATCCCTCTAGGAATTAAGGATGGAAGGATTTATTTCACAGATCTACTTGATTCTTGTATAGCGCAGTATACAGTCCATAGGAGTGCTCAACGTGCGTTATTCTTTACTTCGTGTGTGTCTTCTTATATTCTGCTCTGTTTTTCTTGTCATGAGTGTGATTAATAATGACACTGGCTCTTTCTCCCCTGTTCCGACAGCAGCAACCTGCTGGTCTGAGGCGCCTCATAAGGACCTTATTTGTGACTTTATCTACATCCCCCAATGTACATTATTTGTCAGCCTATTGCTTCAGTGGACATTTAGACAGTTCCTTAAAGGGATTCTTTGTAAGCGTATATATTCGTTCTAAATGTACGGTGTCAAAACGTGATACTTTACCACAAGTACTTTCTTTGCTACTCATGTATTGCATATATTTTTTTAAAAAAAAATATATATATATATATATATATATATATATATATATATATATATATATATATATATATATATATTCATGCATACTTTGCGTGCTATCTGCGCAAAACGCCGATACATCATTGTAATTACGTTAATCAGATAGCAGAACAGTTGAAATCGTCAAACATTTCAAGTTTCTTGGTTCTACCATCTCTAATAATCTTAAATGGGAGCTAAATATTGATACTATTACCAAAAAGGCGCAACAGCGGCTGTACTTTCTAGAAGGTTGAGATCGTTTGGTTTGACCACACAGATCATGCTGAAATTTTACAGAGCTGCAATCGAAAGTGTCCTGAGATTTTCAATCACAGTATGGTTTGGGTCTATAACAGTGAAGGAAAAGCTCAGTTATAAAAGCTGTTTCTACAGTAATGGGCAGAGACTTCCCCACTCTTGAATCATTGTATCAGCAGTGCCTGTTAGGAAGCGCCAGTCTCACCTCTCATTATTCATCCCGTCCTGCCCATGACTTATTTGACCCCCTTCCACCTAGTCGCCGGATCAGATCCATCAAAACCAGGACCATGCAGGTTTATAAGTAGCAGCTTTTTCCCTCTAGCCGTACAAGCCCTGTCAAAACAGAAGCGATTTTTCCCCATCTGTAGTACACACATATCCCACTTCCCATTGTATTTTTCGTATGTATGTATGTATGTATGTATGTATGTATGTATGTATGTATGTATGTATGTATGTATGTATGTATGTATGTATGTATGTATGTATGTATGTATGTATGTATGTGTGTGTGTGTGTGTGTGTGTATGTATGTATGTATGTATGTATGTGTGTATGTATACCTTATCATAATTCATTATATATTATTTTATTCCACATTTTATGATTTTATATTTATACTAGATCATATCAACTATTATTTACCGATGTATAAAGAACAACTTTTTATTCGGACCTATTGTATGTGATTGCTCTTATTTATTTATTTAATTTAAAATAGTAGTATATTTTATCGTAATCGTTTGGTGCACTTCAAAACCTTGTACGACGACCCAACATTACAACGGATTCCAATGTTTTATTGTAACTGCAATGAAAACACTGATCTTATCAGTTATTTTGTGAACATTCACGCATGCGCAGTGATTGACACAAAGACCGTTGGTTCCACGCACAGTCAACATATCGGATTTGGACGTGGGTTGATTATTTTGGACATTTTAAATAAGCAATTAGTAGATATGCATATTGACAGTTTGTTTTAATTCGTTGAATAACGGGGCGCACGGGTCCTAATTTTGAGGTTAGTGGACACCTCGTGCTATGTTTGGTTGTCCTATGTTTTATTGAATTTCAACCCTTCCTGAATAATATTTCAAAGGACAAAACTCTCAGATCAGTGTACCTCACTCCGAAAATTGCACTTACATTCAGGCCTATGATGTATCTTAATGGCAGTGTTGCTTTATTGCTCCTTCCACATTTTCACAGTACAGTTTGTTTCACAAACCTAAATGTAGTATCAACATATCAGGAATGACGAGGACTAAGCCTAATGGCAATATGGTATTGATACGTTTATTTGTGAGGAAGCCAGATGAAAACATTGGACAATATATAGAACAATCGGTTCGGTTACGCAATTGACATGACACCAAAGGAGTCATATATTTATCTTAATATGTAGTCATTATACTCATGTAATATATCAGCATTATGTCTATTCTTTTACTTACTGACAAATGCAAAGCAACAGTAAAAAGGTGCTAAATTATATACATTCACGAACCAAACATGTACCCCCCCCCACCACTAAGTGTTGCACAATCGTGTCGTGACGTAAATCGGAGAGAATTTCATTAATTGTATAATTTTCACGTTCCTTTGGGGTAAACACAGAATGCTGATGCATGTTTGTTAAGACAATGTATGATAAAATGCATTATTCGAAATAAAAACACGTCAAGGTGTTACTTAATCACATCTTAAACATTGTCATCAGTCATCTGTGTCACTCTCTACAGAGCCACTGGTTTCCACAACAGTCCGAACACGTATTACGCTGCCCACATTTCATATTTTCCCTTCGCTTTTGCAAGCAGCACAATACAGCACATGGAACAGTTTCGAATGCATTTGCTGGCAAGACGCAACTCGTAAAGGTGCCGTCACACGGTGCAACTTTGTTGCATGCAACTGTTGCATGCAACAAAGTTGCGCCGTGTGACGGCACCTTTAGCGATTGTGTACGTTCGGGTAATGGCGGCACCGTCATGGTTACTAGATCCAAATGTGTGACACCCATGTTCTAATCGAAAGTGGTAGCAGGGTGTTAGAACAGCGATATGGGCATGCCTTTGTCCAATGGTTGCCAGTAGGAATCCACCAGATGTTGCAACTGGTCAGTGCTGTTCTCTTGAGCTTTCTCAGAAATCTCTCTTGGTACTGGCTGATTGGTTCATCTTCAGGAAACAGATGGTGCTGAATGAAACATATTGCATCCACAACCAGAACAATAGAGTTGTCAGATTCTGGAAATTTGTCCTTCATCTTCAAGTGAATCTCTTTCAGCACATGTGTTAACCACCCTGCCTTACAGCCATGATGCCTCGATCAACTTGTCTCAAACAAAACTTGTGGTACCTTAGCACATGCATATATTCCGATTTTCCAACAGCTTTCAATTGAAGAACGCATTTCAGCATGACAACTTCATTGATCAGCTGTCACTCCTGCTTCAGCGGGGCGGTCTGTTGTTGTCTAAAATGCAGTTCTTCAAATGTGTGAACCTGTACCTTTTTAACTTTCTTTGAGTTGTCTTTCAAACATTTCTGGGGCTTAGTCTTGCCAATTTGTTCCACATTTTCCAGAACCTTCTTGACGGTTGCAGTGGCTGCCTATCCAGTGGCAATATTTAGCAATGTTGCTGGAGCTTACCGTGAGGGGCGTGATCGTGAGAGATTTAAAGCATGGTATTGTTTGATTGATCATTTCTTGTGTCCCGTCTTCGTGGTATTGTTAGTCACTCCCCGCCTGCGGAAGGTTCATCACTTATTTGAAATGGGATGATATCTCCAATTAAACTGGTTTTAGGAAAAGCCACTTGGTTCTTGATTTAGCATCCAGGGTTATAATTGTAAATGGGATGATATCTCCAATTAAACTGGTTTTTAGGAAAAGTCACTTGGTTCTTGCTTTAGCATCCAGGGTTATAATTGTAAGCCCACTCGCACTTTCCTGTACATCTCTGTTGTATAACGGTCAAGAGCCGTATTAGAGGGGACACGGTTGAATGAACCAGTTTTTTGTTTGGTAACTTTTTAGTGACCTTTCGTGAAGTACTGATATACATATTGTGCTATGCTCTTCACGTTGTTCATTTCATTTAGGAACAGTGGCAGCGCATACATGTAGCTGTGGTGACCAGCAGCAACAATAACCGGGAGCATGTTACTAGACTCGGGAAGCGTCTTTCATTAGTGTTTGATCCACCGTTTCGCTCCGTGTCCAGTAAGTCACAACTCTTTTGCAAGCCATCAGGTAGTCCACTGGGTTGTGCCTCATCAATTGTTTCCAGATACCATTTTTTTCTTCTTCAAATGCATCAATATGTAGGTTAGCCACTATATTCACGGTGAATGGTGCGGTATTTGAATTCATTCATACATGCATTCAATCTACAATTATATATATATATATATATATATATATATATATATATATATATATATATATATATATTATGTAATATATTTTTAAATATATAGTATATATATATATATATATATATCATGCATATATGAACATACATATATATATATATATATATATATATATATATACCTATGTATGTAATATATATGTGTGTGTGTGTGCGTGCGTGCGTGCGTGCGTGCGTGCGTGCGTGCGTGCGTGCGTGTGTGAGTACTAAACCTCAATGGATAGACATTAACATAATTATGTGATTCACGAGGGATACACAGTCCCCAAAACACACACACACACACACACACACACACACACACACACACACACACACACACACACACACACACACACACACACACACACACACACACACACACACACACACACACACACACACACACACACACACACACACACACACACACACACACACACACACACACACACACATATATATAATTGTAGATGGAATGCATGTATGAATGAATAGAAATACCGCACCATTCACCGTGAATGTTTCTCGTATACAAATTGCGCCATGCAGTTCACGTAAATCCAAATTAGTATTATACTTATGCCGCTAGGTGTCGCCACAACAAAACCCAAAATATTCCGTTACAGCACAGCACTTATAAAGCAGTTCGTGATAGGGACTGCGCGGAATGGTAATTTGCTAACTGCGTTCACAGATTTGAATCGTTTGGTATACACCCTATATGGTTTAGTTATGCCGGCTGTCTAGATTGTGTGTTATATTGATCCCAAGTGACACCTGACCAGGGCATCAAAACGCAACAACAAAAACGCGCGTGGTGAGACCGTGTTTGTTTATAGTATCGCTGCTGCTATCTCGCCATAGTAAAACTATTTCCGCATCTTTTACGGACGCTTTCATTGCTCAGTCTCTCGGTGTTCTATGTGCGACGGATGTGAGGATTTCAGATTTGTGTCGATCTTTCTTCTGCATGTTTCTTCTCTTAAACCACCGGCCAGGTGGAGGTATGGTGTTTGCTCCTCGATTGAAAGCTGTTTTTACGGCGATAGAAAGTACCCCTAAAACTGACAATGTATTTAAATGACTAGAGTTGCGACAATATTCGTCTACCGTCAACAAGAAATACATTAATGATGTACGCGTCCCTTTGCACAGTTAGGTGACAATCATGGTTATGATGATGATGATGATGCAATACAATTTTCCTTAGTCGTACAATTAAAATAATTGTTAAACTTTATTTAGTAACAGCTCCGAAGTCAATTATTCGTACATTTATTAAACCTAATACATAAAAGGTAAGTTTTTATATCGCGCTATCAAAGGACAGCTTAAATGTTTACTTTTCGCCTGGAGACGTGGCTCAAAATACTATGTGTGCTCCGATTTCCACCACTGTCTAACATAATTGTCAGATAGGCTACTCAATCTTTCAGCGTATTTAACTGGCACAACATGGGGTGAACGAAATTCCCTTATACAAACTATGCGTATTTGTCAAAGTGATCAGGTTCCTGCATGTGTCGGCAAATGACAAATTAACCAACTTCCACTTGCGGAAGTTGACTTAATTCCGGAATAATTATGTAACACGAATTTAGTAATTACTGGTAACTCGTGTTCTTAGTGGGTCATTTGGGCGAATCACTCCTCTTCCGCTCTTGCGCCGTTTATTCCAGGCCGATTTCCGGTCAGTGGCGATAGCTGTCACTCTTAATAAGCGTGTGTGTTGTTCACGGCTAATTCCACGACGCCACTTGTCGATTTAATCATCAAATTAAATTACCGATGCTAATCTACAGCCGACACTTTGTGACAGGTGGAAATCGACCGGAAGTGAAATGTAAGAGTTCCGGTTCATCTTCGGTTGTCTGTTATTATTTCCTTGACGAATCCCACCTGTCACTGCTACAGTATTTTTAATGTATTCGTTTGGTATATCTTGGTTCCTGTTAAAATGCATTTTCATCCTGATAGAATTGACTTTGGCAAAACCTTAACATATACAACAGCCGAAATTATTGAGTAAATGGTACTCATTATCTGCAAATTAACGTTGGTAAAACGTTTACGCTAGTGGAATTTAGTAAGAACATAGTTTGTCTGTATATTAACAGAAATGTGTTGTCAAAACCTTCCCATGCCATACAAAATAAGATTATAAACTGGCCTAGAAGGACCCACGAGTCAACGGATTGTCTTTTTTGTGCCTCCAAATCTTGATTTTGTTTTCAGTTATGGTCGTTACGCCCTATTGTTAATAGTGGGCCTACATGTAGCACGTTTAACGTACGCCCAAGCAATCGGTTGTGGTCCGGTTATTTCTACATATCTCTAGTCTTCAAACAAAACACCAGAAACACCAACCTGGATATCTCACTAGGCGTACGTTATTAGAGTAAGTCAGGAAATGTAAATAAAACTATTAAGACACTAGATAGGTATCATTGCGATTATACGTGCTTTCGACAAGTCCAGGCGGCAGTAACATTACTGAATGGTCTAGCAACTGTAGAGGGCGTTAGTGTTTAATAAGCATGTCTATTATTTTTTTACTTGTAGTAAATTACGGGCAAACGCGTTAAACAGAAATAGGGGCAGCAACATGTATTTGAAACCTGAAACTTTCAAGTGGTTATTTATGTGGCCTTTAGGCGCGTACCTTTAAAAACTCCTTGAACGGTCATTATTATATTATACCTTACTAAAACGTAAAGGTTGTGATTAGGATATCAACAATCTCCACCAATATGTGTTGTTTTGTAGACGTTTCAAAATACGTTATTGTATGGTTGTGTGCGTGCGTGCGTGTATATGCGTGTGTGCGTGCGTGCCTGCGTGTGTACGCACGTCCGTGTCCATGTTGTTGGTCGTGTCTGATAGTGCCGGCTGACGAGACGTCGAACTATTGGTTTAGTCAGGTGCTGCTAAACAGCATTTAACCGGCGTCACATTCGCGACATCGTCGAGTTGGTCGCTGAAACGTTGCGTCAAAACGTATTAGTGACGTGCCAAATGAAACGCGACAAACGACGCCAGGTCAATTGCTACATGTGGCACTCGACGTCCGCTTCCTCCTCGGTGTCCGACCACGTTGCTGACGTGCCCTTTTCCTCTGGTCGCTGCCGGTCAACACATCACTTGCTCCTGTCGGTGTGAGTTATAACTGCCAGCTACCTGCCGGTTGGTAAGAAGAAGAACATATCTGTAAAAGGTAACGCAGTATATCCAGTCCTTTAGGGAGGACAGTGAAAAAGTGCTTTTCACTTTTCTCAGTCGCAGACCTGTTCAAACGACCGTCTGTTCGAATTATCTGGAAAGCATTCAGACATGTCGCAGTTATTGCGCGCAAGATTACTCATACACCAATATCCACCGATGTGTATAGGTGAGTATAGAGTGGAAAGTTTGTCCAAGGTTTGAAACAGCAGCCCAATATTCGAATCTGTCCGTTGTTCTTTCAATTGAAAGGCGACGTATTGTGCATCTATACTCTGTTTATTATCGACATACTTGAGCTCTCTGTTTATGGACAATTGAATTGTTACACGAGTAATCTAAAAATATCGATTTTAAAGCATATACTTGGAATACTTTACCCTCGGGAAGGAATGATAAATATATTCAATATGCACGATGTTCAAAATATTACGTTACTTTCTTTTCTCCCAATGTTTTATATTATAATTACGTCAACATCTTCGCTTCCGGATTGCAGTTGAACTGCATTTAGTGAATACTTGTTATTTGGGATATTTTTAATTATACATATTTTGATGCACCTCCAAGTTTATAGTACTTATCAAAAAGAGTTTGATATCAGTAAAACTGGTTTAACAAACGTTAGTGTAGTTTGCATGTTGCACTTTAAAAAGAATAAAATATTCACTGAACAATTGCATTAGTGGAGATCGGGGTTAGTTGTAACAAAGACAACATATTTCAAAATTGCAGGTTGGTTTCTTAACCGATCGAAACTTTTGTCATGCCAAAGGGTCCCCACATATCTCCCGCAGGTAATTAGGGCATAATTAATTGCCCGGCCTGTTACACATTTGTGGTATAATGAATTATATGAGGTGTCCTAAATTGTTACAATTTACCTAGATACGGGGCAAGTTGTACCAGCCTACGGGGTAAATTGTAACATACATATACAAGAAAAGAAAAACTACACAGTTGGAGCAATTTCTCTCTCCATATATAATTTAGGCTATATAAGTAGCTTTTACTTTACAATAACGATATATACCATAACAAACTGGCACAGTATTTAGTAGATTCTGCATAGAAATTCACCCTTTAAAGACCGCATTTAACAAAACCGGTTTAATTATCAAAACACGTAATATCATAACCATTTTAATTACAATGACCTGTAGATTATAACTTGTAACTGCTCAAGCAAACATTTGCATATTATGTATAAACGTGATCTGATTTAACAGTAATTGTGAATATACAAACCATGTAGACAAGTCATCGAGTTAAAGACCTACTCACTTTCTGTTTCGCACAGATGGCACAAATAGGACAAATACCCCAAAAGTGTTTCACACACACACACACACACACACACACACACACACACACACACACACACACACACACACACACACACACACACACACACACACACACACACACACACAACACACACACACACACACACACACACACACACACACACACACACACACACACACACACACACACACACACACACACACACACACACACACACACACACACACACACACACACACACACACACACACACACACACAACACACACACACACACACACACACACACACACACACACACACACACACACACACACACACACACACACACACACACACACACAAACACCACAATAAACACACCGATCCCAACACGCAAATTAACAACACATCCAAATCAACATGGCGCATCACACACTACATCTCAACAGTCAAACCATGGGACACGTCACACTTACACACACACACACACACACACACACACACACACACACACACACACACACACACACACACACACACACACACACACACACACACACACACACACACACACACACACACAGATACACCAAAATGTTAAACCATCTCGTATCCCAACGAGTCGTGTCGTATAATTAACAAGCGTGAATCCAAAGTCAATTCATGGCGCAGTCACACCTTATGCATCTTCAACATGTCTTAATATACCAATGGTGACACGTCTATTTTGTTTATTTACAAAATGGTCTCGTCACATTATTTATGAGAGCTTATTCTTTTCCCGTCAAAATGAGGTACGGTGTGTAGCTGTTAATTGCTACGCTAATGGTGAAATGACGGAAGAATATTCGACTTGTAGAAAGCTGCGAACGTCATGAAGTCATATAGTGACACTGCATCTTCTTCATTTCTACGAAGAATTTACAAACTATATGAAAGAACCCCCCCCCCAACAACGAAATATGACATGGAGCTGTTAGTTGGTGGAGTGACAACCAAACAGTGTCATTGTCATGTGATCGACGTTTGAAATCGCGTCACCCGGCAAACATAATACAACATCAAACGTAGAGTACACCTAAGATACACATTGAGAAATTAAACAGCGTGTTGTTCCCGTGTCAAGATTTAAAACACTATACCCATAACAACATCTATCAAGGGAAAAGCAGAGAAAACATGAATTATGGATACACATACGCTTAACTTTTAGATAGTATAGAGTTAAGTCGAAAATTATATCGTTTTTCTTTAAGATGACATAACTCAATGGCGTGTCAAAAAATTCACGTGATATTTTACGTGACATACTGAAAACTATTGGTGAATATACTGTAGCCTTGCTGGTTAATTTGAATTAGCAGTTTTGTCTGCAAGCCCTCTGTCACAACTTACCCGTGTTACAACTAGCCCCGGTCTCCCCAACATTTATTTTAAGTCAACGATATTATATTAATAATAATTACCATTCAACTGATCTTCAATTTCGTAACGGATAAAATAAATATAAGTGTTTATTTTACCCATCATTATCATCATGCAAACAATTAGTAATAATGTATACTTGTGCATTCTTTTGGGGATGTTCTGTCTCGCCCAAAAACGGATCGGTTACGGTGATTTTCCGCTCTAAACTGCCACACAACGACCAGCGCCATTGTAAAATATAAATACGTGTAATCAGGGCTCGGAAGGCCAGAACAGACGGCGGCGATAACGCATCGGAATAGAGTGCGTGAAATCAAACACACGGCATTTAATCTGCATTGAAAAGTGTCGCACTCGCGAACTGCCTTCACTGGCATCAGTCGACGGGAGCGTTCTGTTCACCTGTCACGCCGACTCATTCTGCGCGCGCGGCGAAGCGGCGACGACGCAGGTGGCGACTTCCGGCAGACGACAGGCATGCACGTAAGGGGCGCCGACTTCAAAGTCACCATCACGCTGTTGTGCAACGCTGACCCCGGGCGACAATTTGTCACACTCCGATCCCCGTTTGGCGTGGAAACTCACGCGTCGCTGAACGCCGACTAGCGAACCCGTCGGGCAGAAAGACAGCGAGTCGACCGGCTCATGTGCGTCT
>JAODUO010000178.1:257500-275000 GCA_025642075.2 Ridgeia piscesae | reverse complement strand
CCATAATTCATTTCTGTTCGCTGGCGCTGTTTGCGCTTGAGACGTCTTATCTGACACGCGAAGATTCGAAACCGAGGCGATCGTCTTAAGCGCCTATCGGATTCCAGAAACTGAGCTAACTAACAAGAGAACGTTTGATGCGTTTAATGGCATGCAGCCACTTGCAAAAAGTAGTGTCCGCATTTAAACAAAACAGTATATATTGGGTACAATGTGTGTATTATCGCTCACGTTTGAATGTGACTTATTAACGCTCACGTTTGAATGTGACTTGTCAAACTTGTGAAACTAAATAACTGTTTATTTGCATACATCGCTTCGTAACATCTCGCTACAAGAAATAAACGAAACTATATAAATACAAAAGGGTGCATACAGATTTATAAGGAAACGAACGTCGCATTTTATATAGCTGCGCAGAATATCATTAAAATTCAATATCGTTTCAAACTTTAATTTCTAAACAAAGCGCTTATAGTAGAGTTGCAATTAAAGGCAGATAACATCCTAACTTCCAACAGCTAGTAATTTGAATTAAACAAGTCGACTTGGAAAACGTAGGCCTACTATCAGTTGCTATAGGTCTGCCTATAAATCACATAAAGGCCTTAGGCCATATATAATATCTACGTGACAAGTTTGACGCCACTTGACCTTTGTGAAGTGTGTCAGTGTTAATCAGTTCACGTCACTGGTTGCAGTGATGTTTATAAATGAGCCTAATGAATAACGCCAATGGGCGATAAAGAACGCTATGTAGTAATGAGATGCTGATAAATACGTATACAGTATGGCTGGGCCGAAGTGGCGTTGGTGTAGGCTTTCGATGGTATCGTTAAATGGTATACGCCTTTTTCTTTCTATAAACGCATACCACCTTTATGTCTGTTGTATTCCATCACTCTTGACCATCACTCTTGACCATCACTCTTGTCCATCACTCTTGACCATCACTCTTGACCATCACTCTTGTCCATCACTCTTGACCATCACTCTTGTCCATCACTCTTGTCCATCACTCTTGACCATCACTCTTGACCATCACTCTTGACCATCACTATTGTCCATCACTCTTGACCATCACTCTTGTCCATCACTCTTGATCATCACTCTTGTCCATCACTCTTGACCATCACTCTTGTCCATCACTCTTGTACATCACTCTTGACCATCACTCTTGACCATCACTCTTGTCCATCACTCTTGTCCATCACTCTTATCCACCACTCTTGTCCATCACTCTTGACCATCACTCTTGACCATCGCTCTTGTCCATCACTCTTATCCATCACTCTTGACCATCACTCTTGTCCATCACTCTTATCCACCACTTTTGGCCATCACTCTTGACCATCACTCTTATCCATCACTCTTGTCCATCACTCTTGTCCATCACTCTTGTCCATCATTCTTGTCCATCACTCTTGTCCATCATTCTTGTCCATCACTCTTGTCCATCACTCTTGTCCATCACTCTTGTCCATCACTCTTGTCCATCACTCTTGTCCATCACTCTTGTCCATCACTCTTGTCCATCACTCTTGTCCATCACTCTTGTCCATCACTCTTGTCCATCACTCTTGTCCATCACTCTTGTCCATCACTCTTGTCCATCACTCTTGTCCATCACTCTTGTCCATCACTCTTGTCCCTCACCTTGTCCCTCCTCTTGACCATCCTCTTGTCCATCATCTTGTCCATCACTCTTGCCATCACTCTTGTCCATCATTCTTGTCATCACTCATATTCCCATCACTCTTGTCCATCACTCTTGTCCATCACTCTTGTCCATCACTCTTGTCCATCACTCTTGTCCATCACTCTTGTCCATCACTCTTGTCCATCACTCTTGTCCATCACTCTTGTCCATCACTCTTGACCATCACTCTTGACCATCACTCTTGTCCATCACTCTTGTCCATCACTCTTGACCATCACTCTTGTCCATCACTCTTGACCATCACTCTTGCCATCACTCTTGTCCATCACTCTTGTCCATCACTCTTGACCATCACTCTTGACCATCACTCTTGATCATCACTCTTGACCATCACTCTTGTCCATCACTCTTATCCATCACTCTTGACCATCACTCTTGTCCATCACTCTTATCCACCACTTTTGGCCATCACTCTTGACCATCACTCTTGACCATCACTCTTGTCCATCACTCTTATCCATCACTCATGACCATCACTCTTGTCCATCACCCTTATCCACCACTCTTGACCATCACTCTTGTCCATCACTCTTGACCATCACTCTTATCCATCACTCTTGTCCATCACTCTTGTCCATCACTCTTGTCCATCACTCTTGTCCATCACTCTTGACCATCACTCTTGTCCATCACTCTTGTCCATCACTCTTGTCCATCACTCTTGTCCATCACTCTTGTCCATCACTCTTGATCCATCACTCTTGTCCATCATTCTTGTCCATCATCTTGTCCATCACTCTTGTCCATCACTCTTGTCCATCACTCTTGTCCATCACTCTTGTCCATCACTCTTGTCCATCACTCTTGTCCATCACTCTTGTCCATCACTCTTGTCCATCACTCTTGTCCATCACTCTTGTCCATCACTCTTGTCCATCACTCTTGTCCATCACTCTTGTCCATCATTCTTGTCCATCACTCTTGTCCATCACTCTTGTCCATCACTCTTGTCCATCACTCTTGTCCATCACTCTTGTCCATCACTCTTGACCATCGCTCTTGTCCATCACTCTTGTCCATCATTCTTGTCCATCACTCTTATCCACTACTCTTGTCCATCACTCTTGACCATCACTCTTGTCCATCACTCTTGTCCATCACTCTTGTCCATCATTCTTGTCCATCACTCTTGTCCATCACTCTTGTCCATCACTCTTGTCCATCACTCTTGTCCATCACTCTTGTCCATCACTCTTGTCCATCATTCTTGTCCATCACTCTTGACCATCGCTCTTGTCCATCATTCTTGTCCATCACTCTTGTCCATCACTCTTGTCCATCACTCTTGTCCATCACTCTTGTCCATCACCCTTGTCCATCACTCTTGACCATCGCTATTGTCCATCATTCTTGTCCATCACTCTTGTCCATCACTCTTGTCCATCACTCTTGTCCATCACTCTTGTCCATCATTCCTGTCCATCACTCTTGTCCATCCGCACTTACATAACAATATTGACCCCCAAAAACACTTTACCGTTTTGAGATGTTCATTTCAAACAATCCCGTTTAAATGCGTCTAAGAAAGGTTTAAAGGGCGTGCTATTATTGAGATGATGTTCGCTTTGAATTTTGATTCGACCTATCAACCTTCCAAATTGTTCTGTTTAAGATTCCAATACGTAATAACCGTGCTCGTGTCGTACGTCTATTTGTGATTATGCAAAACTAAAATCCACGTTCCGTTGAATTATTATACTCTCCTGCGCTACTACTGCGCATGCGTGGTGGCGTCTCTTGTTTTACATCGAAGATCCGGTCGAGTCAGTCTGACGGATGGCGGCCTGCAGAACATACGAGTTAGTTAATCAATTATCTGCCTATTCACCCGTTGAGGAGGCTTGAAGACGTCAAAAAGTTACACCGAGGTCATCTGTGCTGATGATAATAATAATAATAAATATGCTATTAATATTATTTTTTAATATTACTTATTATTATTATTATTACTACTAGCATTTTCAGAATTATTATCGTTGTCGTCATCATATACATGTTGGTGATGATTAAAATAAATAAGCTAATAATAATGATTATATTATTATCATTATCATCATTGTCGTCGTCATATACATGTTATTAATAACATAAATCATAGTAATCATCATCATTCTACTCACATTTTAACCAGAGTCACATTTCCACTGCACGTTAGATGTCTTGCCGGGAATATATCGCGTCATGTACTGATGTAGTAAATCCGGGTACCCCCAAGTCTGCATCAGCAGACTGCTGACGTCACTGCTGTTGTAGACTCTACACTGTGGTTGACATAACGACTATGAGATCCACTTCGGTGAAGTACTGTTTAGCATTAAAGAAACGTTGATTACGTGCATGTGTATTAGCGATCGAACAGTTACGTAGGCTTTAAAGATGTAGGTCACACATTGTGTGTGTGTGTGTGTGTGTGTGGCGTGCGTGCGTGCGTGCGTGCGTGCGTGCGTGCGTGCGTGCGTGCGTGCTGTGTGTGTAATCTGTACGTATAGTAAGAATAAGGTAATTTCTATTACGCCTAAATCACATTCCTATTTATATAATTGCGTTTGTGTACAATCGAGTGTACATAAGTACATAAGTAAGCTAACCTGTGGTATTTTTTCTGGAGCTAAAGCCTTTAGCTCTTCAATTCAAAATACGTTATGTATTTAAGGGATAATTGCCTGCTAACGCTATAGAGATCAGGCTTTTGACGTTGGCATCGTATGTTTTTTTTTCTTGATCTTAATGTTCTTATTGGTTCTAGTCATTTATTTATTTGATTGCTTTATCAGTTCTGTTGCTGGGTCGGTGGCTTCACTGAATCTGGTGAAGCCTGAAATAAATGCAATGCAAAATACAAAACGATTTTATTCAAATTATCCCCTAGGGGTGAGGTCGGTGAGATCGGTGGGGTTGGCTAGTCGCGAGCGGTCTGACCAGTTCGGTCGATGACCGCCTCGCCGCTGCGTCTGACGCAGGACGAGAATAAGGATTAATGACGCTTGCAATTTGACGGATGACTTCCAATTGTGCTTGTTGACAGAAATATGTTATTAATGGCAGACAGAGTCGATCGTTCAGAACGTCACAAGAGCTGCTGTACAAGTTAATATAGCTGCTCGCGACGGTTTCGATGTTATCCAATATAGCGGTTGCATTTAATATTTGCGGTTACATTTAAAAAAATAACCCTATGGTATTACTAGAAGCAGCTTGCGTCAAATCTTTATACTTATTTAACTATAACAAAATACAGGAATATAACTATTAACAAATATAATGATGTGTTGTACATCAATCTTGGTTAATTGAACATGTCGGCGAGATCAAACGTATGTGCGCATGCGTGTGTATCAATTGCGTGTGTGCATGCGTGTCTACGCGTCATACGTAATCTGGGCATCTCTCATGAAAAGCGCCGCCTGCGAGGCATATGTCATTATTAATTATCTCCGCTGCTGCCATTATGAACTTTCATCGGGAAATTGCACTGACATTTTGTCGTGTCTGATAACGATTTACCAACGACGTCACTTATGTATAATTGCCCGCCACGACACAGTTCGGGTAACTTGCATAGACACTTTGTAGCGGCGACAATCCGTGGGCCTTTGTGGAAACCCGCAATCAAATAATTATGTACCGGTTTTGTCGTATCTTATCGGTTTTTCTGGCGCCCCGCCCGGGTCGGTTTCACCTTCTCACGCACGCCCCGAGAAGTCATTGTCCTCGCGTAATAACACCGTGAACGCGTAATGATACATGCGGGATGGCGGCGATTAGGCGGCGAGAGGAGATAGCAGTGATTAGGCGGCGAATGAACGTTTTATGGGGTTTGGAAGAGACGAGCGCATGGGTGAAAACCAAAAGCTCGGGCGTCACGCAGCAGTGAACGCACGTGATCGATTGGACGGGGTCACGTGAACTCAACGCCCCCATGTGGGAAAGTGTCGGATTCACTTCGCAGCAGACGACACGTCACGCGTCACGCGGGAACCGCAGTTTTTCTGCGGTTTGACAGACGCTAGAGCGAGGGCCTAGCGCGTGGGACATACAGATCAAAAGGTTCACACGGTCTGCGTCCATGTCTGGTGTACATTGTCCTAATCAAAGGCACATGGGCCACTGGCTTAGTACAATGTATTACTAATTACGCAGTGACAACCGTTGGAATAGTTGTGACAGATACGGCGAACGCAGGGACCACCCGAACGATGGAGAATGTTATGAAGCGGGACAGATTTCAGACTGGTTCATGGAATACAATTGTTCGCAACGTCACGTGCCATATCTACGGTTGATTCAAGCTCCGTAATGGTCGGACCTATTATGCAGTCTGTTCAGACACACATCTGTTTCAGTTTGTTCAGACCAGCATCTGTGTAATAACACCGTCTGTTCAGACCGTAACCCGTGTATCAATCTGTCCAGACGGTCATCTGTGTTTCAGTCTGTTCAGACCGTAACCCGTGTATCAACTTGTCTATCACTTTGTCCATACCATCACCTGTCTTTCACTCTGTCCATACCATCACCTGTCTTTCACTCTGTCCATACCATCACCTGTCTATCACTCTGTCCATACCATCACCTGTCTATCACTCTGTCCATACCATCACCTGTCTATCACTCTGTCCATACCATCACCTGTCTATCACTCTGTCCATACCATCACCTGTCTATCACTCTGTCCATACCATCACCTGTCTATCACTCTGTCCATACCATCACCTGTCTATCACTCTGTCCATACCATCACATGTCTATCACTCTGTCCATACCATCACCTGTCTTTCACTCTGTCCATACCATCAACTGTCTACCTCTCTGTCCATACCATCAACGGTCTATCAGTCTGTCCACACCATCACCTGTCTATCACTCTGTCCATACCATCACCTGTCTATCACTCTGCCCATACCATCACCTGTCTATCACTCTGTCCATACCATCACATGTCTATCTCTCTGTCCATACCATCACCTGTCTATCAGTCTGTCGATGCCATCACCTGTCTATCAGTCTGTCCATACCATTACCTGTCTATCAGTCTTTCCATGCCATCACCCATCTATCAGTCTGTCCATGCCATCACCCATCTATCAGTCTGTCCATGCCATCACCCATCTATCAGTCTGTCCATGCCATCACCCATCTATCAGTCTGTCCATGCCATCACCCATCTATCAGTCTGTCCATGCCATCACCCATCTATCAGTCTGTCCATTTCATCACCCATCTATCAGTCTGTCATGACTATCTATCAGTCCGTCCAGTTCGCCAGTCCACGCCATCATCTTTCTATCACTCCATTCAGACCGTCATTTGTCTACCAGTCTATCGTGACTGTCTACCAGTCTGTCGTGACTGTCTGTCAGTCTGCCCATGCCTGTCAGCTCATCTGCCACTCGTCCGTCCACCTCGCTCGGCCGATCCGTTTGTCAACGCAACCGTTGACCGGCCGAGCCCGGCCCGTCACCGCGGAGGCGACCCGACGCTCGCATCTCGCTGCTTAGATAAGATAGATGATCCCACCCAGTAGCGCCTGGCAGCCTGATTGATGGTCGTATTACTCGCTGCCCGTCAACCGTCAGTCTTCAGCTTTCACGTTTTTGTGTATCCATTACGAGCGCCGCTTGTCGCGATGTCGACGGAGAAGACAGAAGACAAACAGGAGACGAAACAGGCGGCCGTTGTCACTGTCACTCCGGCGACATCTCGCGCGACCTGTCAGAGCTTCGCGTTAAGTCCCAGCTGACACGGCATCACGTGGTCTGGTGTGACTGCGCCATGAATTGACTTTGGATTCACGCTTGTTAATTATACGACACGACTCGTTGGGATACGAGATGGTTTAAAATTTTGGTGTATCTGTGTGTGTGTGTGTGTGTGTGTGTGTGTGTGTGTTTGTGGTGCGTGCGTGCGTGCGGTGCGTGCGTGCGTGCGTGCGTGCGTGCGTGCGTGCGTGCGTGCGTGCGTGCGTGCGTGCATATGCGTGCTCTTGCGTATATGTCCGTGTGTGCCACCTCTAACATATACCTAATCATGATTATTTAACATGAGCAAGTTTCAATTTCATAAATATTGCGAGTACGATAAGAATAAGCAAGTAGTTTTAACTCGTACGTAACTAAGAGCAGTGTTTGCTCTTTCGTAAATTTATTATATTTAATATCTAAGGCACATCACGAGATAGCATGGGCAATTACTTACCGGATATATTGATCCAGTGGCATCACTAATCGTTGAGCTGCAGTTAAACTGAGCCAACGCATTTACCGTTAATGAGTTAATGCGGTTACTTGCATAATTTACAGCATTTACTAAGTATTTTTTATTCTTGATGCATTCACACGCACGCATGCACGCACGCACGCACGCACGCACGCACGCACGCAAACCTGTTGAATAACTGTGCGTCCGTGCGTTCATTCTGGTTCCGCCATTTCTCTGTGTGTAGTGTGTGCGTGTGTACGTGTGTACGTGTGTACGTGTGTACGTGTGTACGTGTGTACGTGTGTACGTGTGTACGTGTGTACGTGTGTACGTGTGTACGTGTGTACGTGTGTACGTGTGTGCGTGTGTGCGTGTGTGCGTGTGTGCGTGTGTGCGTGTGTGCGTGTGTACGTGTGTACGTGTGTGCGTGTGTGCGTGTGTACGTGTGTACGTGTGTACGTGTGTGCGTGTGTACGTGTGTACGTGTGTACGTGTGTACGTGTGTGCGTGTGTACATGTGTACGTGTGTACGTGTGTACGTGTGTGCGTGTGTACGTGTGTGCGTGCGTGCGTGCGTGCGTGCGTGTGTGCGTGTGTACGTGTGCCGCCGTCCGTTGCTGTCGTCGACTCGTCGGCCCCAGCATGAGCCAGTCAGCAATACAGCGGCAGCCGGGTTTATTCCGCCACAGGAGAGCAACGTCTCTCCACTGGCGGATTAACTATCACAGCACGGGAGACAAGGGTACGTGTGACATTCGACATCCGACAGGCATCCTGTGTCCGGATCAGGCCGGCCTTAAAAGCCGCCCCACCGACCCACTCGCCCACCCCACCCCCGGCCGAGCAAGCTCCCGTCAGCCCCCCGCCCCGCCGCCGGTGATGCATGGGTCCGGCCGGCCGCGGCAGATGCACGATTTACTGCCGACGGGCTTTGATCTGACGCGCGTCATTCAGTTGATGAATGCCGGCAAACAACGATAAAGTGTGCTTGAGAGATGTACAAGGGAAACGGGGTGGCGCTCTCAGCTCGTTTATTACGCTTGCCAAATGGAAGGATGTACTCGTCAGACCGCCAGCGGACCGAGCGTCATCCATCACGCCGGCCGACCAGGCTCGGTCGACTGTCTCCTGCCGTTACAGGTTACCGTCGTCAAGCCGGCCGCTCCTAGGCTCTCGCCGCCCGCTTAGTGGCAACGCGTCGTCGTCTCGTCGTTGTCTCGCTGATTCGCGCAAGTGACGTGGGCATGCACACACGCTTGCAATTCCGACGATCCGTTTAATATATACTGTAGGCCTACGAGATATAACCATATATTGCGTTACACTTATATGTGTATAAGTCAACAGCAGTCTCAGTGGAACGTCAAATAGAGTGGCACTTCAGCGCCACCTGGTGAGATGCCGCTTCATCGAGTGTGATGGTCACTTTAACACTCTCGATATATTGAGCGTGCGTGCGTGCGTCTGTGTGTTAATTTTATTTACTAAAGACAAACTACCTTCAGTAAGTAAAATTAACACACAGACGCATGCACAATATATCGAGAGAGTGACAAACTGCCTTCAGAAAGAGGCTAGTTTTGCAGGTGGAAGACAGAATCAAAACTGTTGCCGTCTGTTTTCTAAAGAAGGGGAAAAGCGCGCATTCCGTGGATGTAGTTCCAAAGGCATGTACATAACTCGTTAATGTTAAGCTCCGAGAGCCAACTCGAGAGCGGTGGCGGGGGAGACGTACATGCAATGTGGCTTGTTTTACAATAACTCATGTCTTACATAACACCATTCTATTTATTATGTGGCTTATACGCAGTTTTGAAACTTGGGCAGTTTCGTTTTCGTTCATCCCACGTCTTCCGGGAGAGACTCCTTAACTTGTAATGGACTCACTAACTCTAGATAAGGACGTTCGAAAATAAACCCACGCGTGCATACACGCACGCACGCACGCACTCACGCACGCACACACGCACGCACGCACGCACGCCCGCACACATTTGTTAGAGATACTACGTTAACTACTACACGTTTAGACCGTTGTCATTATAGTGTACCGCTGATGTATGGATGTTGTTTACATTATATATGTTTCTCTTCACACCTTCATTTCACACTACATTTGTATATATAGCATGTTATTTCATACACACCTCATTATACACACGTCATCGTTGCGTCATTGGTGCGTCGCTGCTTTTGTTCACGAAACAAAGCGTTCCACTGCGTGTGTTTGATCGTAGCGACCATACGTTTTATAACTTCATCCCGTTGATGACACTTCTACAGTAATCATCATCGTTACCACCATCGCCATCATCACCGCAATCATCGTCGCCGTTTCGCTTCCAGCGCCAGCTGTTTTCCGGTGGGCGCCGAAAGGAAAATATAGACGAACAAACGCGACTGTCCATCATACTTACAACTACCTATGACTGATGTTAATACTTTGCGCAGTCGCGCATATCCATCAAGTGGCGCGTGACAGTGATATCCTAGAAACATGCGTGCCGCGCAAATATCCATCCGTCATCCGTGCAGTCAACTAAAACACCAACGATACCTTCCACGTAGGTAATAGAGCCAACCGAAGTGGCGACACCACAACTTTTGCTTTTCATGGGTGTTCCGGAATGCTATTACCGCGTCAGACAAAAAAGTTAAATAAAAAGTTAAGCTGCGATGTTAACAGATATCAACCATATGCGTGTCATAACTGAGTGTTCTTTCGTGTAGTAGCCGATACTGGGTAGAGTTGACGCAGCTTGTCGTATGCATCGAGTTTTCATGTTAATCGTGGAAATGAAGACTTGGTGATGTGGACTTCACCCCGAAAAGGATCCGGGAGAAGAAGAAACTTAAGAAGAAGGAAGAGGAAGAGGAGGAGACGGAGAAGAGCTCAGGCATGATGACGAAGAAGGAGAATAAGATGAAGATTAACAAGAACAAGTCGAAAGTCGATTAAAAGTGTTGGGTAATAGTCATAAGATGTATATGACGCCACTTGCAGCCTGAACTGCTCAAAGGCGGCTTTTGGATTCATTAAGGCTAGTTATCCATGCAAAAACACCAAATCACACAAACTAATATATTCTGTCCATAAAAAGCAATTGTTATATTAAAAATAGATGCCTAAATAATTACGTCAATTACAAAGCATCTCTCAAACAAGCACCTATAAAACAGTATTTTTTATAAGAAAACGGCTTTCCACGAAATCATCTTGTGTAGCTACTGCTATTACATTTCCATTTCAATCTGGTTTTGGTTCTAGATCATGGGTGAATCCAGAAAGTGCATCGCAGTGAATACTACTGCTGTAGAACACGTGTAAATACAAGATATGTTATGTAGTGTAGCATATGTAAATACACATTGTATGTTAATATAGTAAGTGTATTCAAGAAGATAATGATACACCAAGTGTGCTAGAGAAGTTAATGTGTAAACACGCCAAGTGCGTTTGAGAAGATGTATAGCCTACAAATTCAGGAGTGTTTACAAACTAAACCAGTAATAAAAGTAAGTGTGAATAGATAAATGCATCAAGAGGGTTGGCTAATATAATGTGTACGTGCAAACTGTGTGTTGTACGTGGTAGATTTTTTTTTGTAAATACAACATGCGTTGGAAAATATATTTAGATGCACCATGCGTTTTCGTTCAGAACCCTCTAAATATTGTATCTGCGTTAGAGAAAAAATATGGATAAAGTGTATTGCAGAAAATCCTGGATAAATACTGTATTTTAGCTAGAGAAGAGCACGTGTAAGTAGTAAGTACACAGTGTGCGCTAGAGCAGTTCAATGTAAATACACAAGTCTGGCGGAGCGAGTGTATTACCCAGTGACCAGTTGTTCAGCGGTTCCATTGCACACTTGCGCAGTGATGAAATGAAAACGTGGACACGTGCCAAGTAACAAAAATATTTTCATAAATTTTAGATAATAAATAAAAGTCCCTATATAATAATAATAATAATCCTAACTAAAACTCTTCCGAAGCTTCTCGTCCCCTTAAAACCCATTGTTTTTGCCACAGAGCAACTATCTACGGTTTCATAGGATGACTGGGCTATCGGGCAACTAACTGCCCGTATCCCGTTAGAGTAGATGCCGTGTAAACAAACTGTGTGTCGGATATACTGTCACCTCACTGTGAGTAGGAATACGGGCTGAAAGAGCAACCCGTTGTAGCCAAATACAGCGAATATGACGCTGCACATATTTTATAACATAGTCAACGGCGTCTGTACGACGGCAACCCATCAAATATACCTGATGGACTTCGAAGCAGAACTTACCACTAACCGTTGACATTCCAGCTAACAATACCCCACCCCTCCCCCATCCCACCCACGCCGCAGTGCGGTCACCCCCTGTAGTCACCCTCCCGACTTGACGTGGACGTTGAGTTTGACTGGCGGCCGCAGTGAATGACAGATCATGCCGGACCAGCACCCGGCTGTCACTCCAGCCGTCAAGCCCGGCCCGGCCCGGCCGCCCGCACTAACGTCGCTCACGACCGCTGACAGGTGATGTTTAACAGCCAGCGAGCTGTCGAGAGTGCGCCAATAAATCAGCGGTCGACTTTGAAGTGACAGCTCGCCCCGCGGTTGTAAACACGCTCTTTGACAAGGCCAATCGGCGGCCGCCGCGCTCGTGAGCTCGTCAGCTCGCCCGCCGTGACGGGAGCCAGCCGCCGCCGCCGCCGCCGCGTCGGGGCAGCAGCGAGCCGGGCTGTCGGCCGCACGAACGTCGCCGCCGCCGACTCTGGAGCAACGCCGCCGCGCTGCCAGCGCCGCGGTGGGACTGTGACAGTGACGCGATCCATACGCCGGCAGTGCCAACAGCAATCGGAACCGTCTCTCAACGCCGAAGAGTCCGTCGCTCACGATTCACTCGTGCTCACATGCGTTGCGCATTATTTGTGTGCTGGGCGGATTCGATCAGTTTGTAAGATAGGTGTTGACATCCGCGTATAAAGTGTGCACACATTTTCTCACGGTTGTAGCTGGCATGTTTAAAAAACATTACGACACCTCGTTGATAAAAGTTGACACCAACAGAACCACGCCCGTCTCTAGACTCTACAGCGTGCGTGGGTTCTGTGAAATACACAATACTTCCGTAGAATAAGAGTTAAAAAGAAAATATATTCCACTATATCTTAGATTCGTGCATTGGTATGTCACCATAAACGTCCTACATCCTCCCTATCTACCTCCCTCTTCATTCCTACCATCCCTCCCTCCTCCCCTCCATCTCACCCGAAGTCTCCCCGAGTTGAACGACAACCAGATGTTGCGAGGCGTCTGTGTCTCCCACACGACTTCAAAGACGGGTCTCTGTCTGACGGCACTGCCGCCAGCCTCTTCCTCGCTGCCCGGTACACCCTCTTCCCACGCGTCACTCCTCGTCCCTGTGTGCGCCTTGAGTAAACCACGACGCCCTGTTGGTTCAGGAAGATAAGCGGCGGCCCATCACCAGCCCAGTCCGTGCGTGATGTGTCTAGTTAGACCTGGGTTCTGATCGTAATGTTACTGTGCACAACGGCTCGTGTTGTAGAGTACCATGTAAGTGAACAGCGCGGGTCAAAGACAACGACGTTGTTGTTCGGTTTGCTTATAAAATATTCACGTAGATCGCACGCCGTAAAGAGTCGAGGTGGACGGTAATAAAGTCACGGGGGAAAGGTCACAGTTTTGCATAGGAAAAAAGTCACAGGTAAAAAAGTCACGGAAACGGTTATCTTCCCAGACTACACAACGTCCGTGTGACGACTGGACCTGTGCTCACCGATTAATCTATTACCACAGTGCACCTGTACTAATTGTTGCTAGGTGGGCAGCTGGGCAACAAATAAATGAAAACTGGACACTTGCTTATGCTATGTGTATTTCTGTAACCAAATCTAGCGATACAAACAGCAGTAATTGTAGGAACTACTTTCCAGAACGTTACTACTTACAGAATATTATTAATTTATATAAAATTTATATATATATATATATATTATATATATATATATATATATATATATATATATATATATATATATATATATTATATATATATAATATATATATATATTTATATATATATATATATATTAAGTATATTGATTACATTAATTAAATGTTGGTTTAGCTTTACAGTTTTCTTTTTGTGTCTTTTTCCTGTGACTTTATTACCCGTGACTTTTTACCGTATTTTTCCTGTGATTTTATTACCTACATTCGTAGTCGATTTGTCGTTGGACACCGCCGTGCCGTTGGACAGCGTATTCGACGGCACGAGTAACCGATGTCCTATCGCTCTCCTTCGTCTGTTACAGAACGGAACGAGAAAACGCACTCGCGGGCGAAGGTAGTACAGCCTCCGTGAATTCCGAACACCGGTTGCACACACTGGAACAGGCATTCGGTTTTCACGGTAACAAGGTATTCAACGATCTGCTGTACTCCCGTGTCCGGTCCAGGCAGCGAATGGTACTGCGCATTCCGGAGCAAGTTAAAACGGCCGCGTACACCTCGCGCCGAGTGTCTTTGAGAAGGTTCGCCTAGAGGCGTCCGGTGCAGAGACCGTTCATTCCACGAGTCACATTCTGTTACTCGGCAACTGTCGCGACTGTTGTACAGCGAAGTCTCAGAGCCTGCAGTTAAAAAAAGCGAGTGTTACTAGTAGTAATTCGGGCTCAAACGAGGCCACCGAAAAGCCAATAAAGAGGTGGGGGATTTGTTGTGGCTCATCTTAATATACGAATAATGCAGCTTCAGTTATATTTATGCAGGCAAAATTATTAAGCCTACTAGGATGTACAATATTGAATCGGCGGTACACTGCTTCTCGCATTGCGGTTTACATTTTGCGGTTCAACATGAAAGGTGCGCTTGAAAAGTAACAATAACAACATTGGTCGATTACGACTGCACCAGGTGATATCCATTTAAGTGTCCGAATTCCCACCCACACACATTGGTTACAAAAAGGGTTTAGAACTACGCCCAGAGATGTATGGGCTACGTTTTCTTCTGGTTACAACGTTATGTTTCATCAGCAAACTACTCTTGAGTTATCCCAACTTAGGACGTTGCACGAATCCTTCGGCTTGTGTTTGTTCCATTCACTCTTCGAAAACCGTTAGAAGGGTCAAAGTCGTGCCAATGTTAGCGCGGGTCAGCAACACGTTCGGAGATGACACGTGACATTAACAAACAGCACAACTGCACATGCCATAAATACAATGATCTGACATCAATAGGTCGACTGCTTCAACACCTTTCATTGAGTCTGGCCGGGATAACAAAGATAATTAGCAACTGACAGGACCCATGCGTGCGGTATCTCCACCGCTGAACCTGGTTGACCTGCCTGACAGATTGGATTGGTCTAGGTGGGACGTGATAAGACCTCCAGGCGAGGGAACAATCGGCGACCCGCAGCCCCCGTGGTAACAAATCACAGCGCGGTATCGCGACACGGGTGGGGGATGTGACGTCACGCCCGGTTTGTTTGAACGACTAGAACAAAATAAACGACAATCGCGCCGTTAGGTTGATACCAGAAGGGCAGGGAACGTAAACAGTCGTCACTTGTTTCGGGACTAGTGCGATAGGTTGGGGACAGTGTGTGTATAGTTACTGTATACGGGTCACGCCCTCGATGTTTTATGGTCTATTATGTGCGTCCCTTCGGCTGATTGTTCTCGTCGGTACCTCTTGTACGATGTTCTCGTCGGTACCTCTTGTACGACGTGTTTAGTTTACCATTTCCTCCACAACTCTTGCGCTCACGGGAACCATGGCTATTTGTAGTCTATCCATGTACCGAAAGCAAATGTAACTGATTATGGTACAAAACGAACTAAGATTATTATTGTAGTATGTTTATTTAATTACTGTAGTAATTTGTATTTTATTAATATTAATTTATATTTTAGTAACATTCTGATGGATTTTAATGTCTTTAAAATTACCGTATACCGTATTTTTTTATTGATACATGACTATTATATTATATGATCATCACACTTGATGCATTTTTATATTCTAGTTCTAGTATTTTACATACTGTTGATTTATGAAATGCAAGGCCATTGTCATTGCCTGTATATAGCGCAAAAAACAACTGTTATTGGATATGGTGAGACATCAACTAAAATACAGGATTATTTGGTACAACATAACCGAAGTTGCTGACGATCAACTGCAAAACAAAACGAACGAGGTCACAACTGACTGAACAGAACTAAGCGACGCGTAATTACAGAATGTCTACACGGTACGAAACGAGTGCCCTTGAAACCGACGGTACAAAACAATGAAGATCCCGATGATCGACTACGCTACAACACGAACAAGACATGTGCTAAGCGATTACAACATAATGATATCAATCGATCCGTGGAAGCAGTGACATATTTCGCAGAAATAAAACATGTCTTTCTTGTGTCAAACTACGCCGACAAGAAGACACTGTCAACATAACTTCACCGTCCGTGTGTGGCTCTCCACTTGTGTGCCAGTCTGCAATGGGCGATGCTTAGATAGCAGTCACCTCTCTGTTAATAAACCCAGCTACACGTATATCGACTGGAACCGAATCAACCGATCAAAACGCCGGACGTCGGATCTAATTTCACAGCAAAGAAACTCTGACAAATGCTATCCAGAGACAGCCAAGTCAGAGAGAGGATACGGTGCTCTCCCACCCACATCGCGCGCCCCGTGAACGAAGTTGGTGAAAGGATGCCAAGAGGGCAGTCGAGGTCAACTTCAAGTGACGACGGCTGCGTGGAACAGATTGCGCCGTGCTGACACGACGCACCCGTCACTCAGCCCGGGAGAGCTCCCCGACGACCGGTCACGTGTGAACTCCGGGAGTAGTTTGGAGCACCCCCGAAGCGCCACCTGGGAGGGTTTCTTAACGTTGGCGCGAGACATGCGAAGTGACGTAAACACGTCCGCCCGTCTACGAGCCCGTGTCGGATTCTGCCCCGGCGGCTCTACTTCCTGCGGATCTCGACTCGGGAGACGTTCCTATCGCCCCGCCCCGTCAGGAAGAATTCCCCCTCACTCTCCATCATCACTTTCCATTCTGTCATATCCGTGTCTTACAATATATTGTGTGTTTAGATTTTCGCGGTAAATTTATTACGTGTATATACTGTATCTATATTATAAAACAGTTTCTCTAAAAAGTGTGCGTGTGTGTGTGCGTGTGCGTGTGCGTGTGCGTGTGCGTGTGCGTGTGCGTGTGCGTGTGCGTGTGCGTGTGCGTGTGCGTGTGCGCGTGCGCGTGCGTGTGTGTGTTTATGTGTAAGTATGTATGTATGTATGTATGTATGTATGTATGTATGTATGTATGTATGTATGTATGTATGTATGTATGTATGTATGTATGTATGTATGTATGTAACTGTGTATGTGTTTATCTATTTATGTACGTATACATACACGCATGTATGTATGTGGAACCATACATGTTTATATTTATATTATGTGTGTTTTACTGTATATGTATGTACGTATGTATATACGTACGTACATACTTATGTACGTACGTACGTATGTATCTATGTACGTAC
>JAODUO010000178.1:140000-247500 GCA_025642075.2 Ridgeia piscesae | reverse complement strand
ATGTAATAGGAGGAGTACAAATGTACACAATTTTACTTGTATGCTACATACAGACCAGTGAACCAGACACAATTAATAATCTTGCAAAATTCATCTTGTGTGGCTTAAAGCTGTATGGTCAATGACCCGACACCTAGTCTGTTATTCAGGAACTTGTATGAATGTAATTTTACACGGATAGTAGTATAGCTGGGTAATTATTATCAAGTTGTAATTATTGATATGTAGTGTTATGCATCTTCTATATATGTATTTGTAAAACTGTGATCCTCTATGTACCACGATATGTGGTTAGAGTGAATAAAATAAAATTCAATACCAGGCAGCAGTACCCCTGGCTTGTAGCCAATGAAATCGCCGACCAGGCGTGTGTTTGGCCTCCGGTCATGTGATATAGTTTTTGTTAATTTCTGTCATACGCTGCTCGTATTACATGTAGTGGTTGGGGTGTAGAAGCACATTTTTTATTACACAAAACCGTTCGGCTGCTCATGCGATTGGACAGTGGAATTGTTAGGTTTTTTTGTCCTTCTTCAAATTGGGGCGGGTATTAAATTTGCGCTGTTCTCTCGGCTAGTTCGACTCAGCTAACTCCCACACTATGCGTAGGGAATACGTTAGGGATAATTTTGCAAGACAAACAGCCCTGGCTCGGGAAGATGAGCCACTCGCATTTATGTCTAACTAAAGAACGGATAGTAATTTAACCAACACCACGCAAACTACGTGCATATAAGTCAACGCAAGACATATGAATAGTCGTCCGGTTAATATGTTTGTTGAGCTAAACAAATAAATTGGTAATTTTGTACTGTTATTGCGTAACACTGGTCGTGGACACCCACCCAGTCGAGAGACCCGGATGTACTTGTCCTGTCAAGTCGAACATTGGGCAAGTTTGTTCACTCTACGTTGCTCCAGTTCGCCTGTATAACTGTAACCAGTGTATGAATGAGTTCCTAGCTACAGATAGTGGGGGTATTTGTTAACGAACAGTTCTTCAGTGTATGAATGAGTACCTAGTTACAGACAGTGAGGGTATTTGTTAACGAACAGTCTTGACGCAGCCTTTGTGTTCCATTGAATAGTTCTGGCAGAGAGTAAAGTGTAAAGTGCTTTGGGAAGCTATGAGGACTGGATACTGTGATTTATAAAACACTGTCTTTATACTTTTTATCTATCATTTGGCTACCCGTTTGGCGTGCGCAATGGAGATGCGCATAATTTAAACAATCACCGCGACAACCGCTATAACACGTTCGCCAGATCCTGTCTAACGACACATGTTTTGACTTTTCTATAAATAAAAACAGGATAACGTCGTTGACGTTGACGAATGGTCACGGTGAGCATAAAAGTAGCGTCTCGACTAGTCTAAGGAAACTTTAGTAATGAGAAGTTCCTTTCAGCATTGTGTAGAACAACCTGTAAGTTGTGTTACAGAAAACATGTAGCCAATGATGGATAACAAGTCAAAGAAAAAAAAGTCAAAGTAACTCCTACTTGAGTACCAAATTGTATTTTATACTATTGCCAGTATTGGCAGGTGCATCCCAAGTTTTGCAGTAGCCAGCCATGTTCATAACTAGAAGTTGAAGTAGAACTAGAATAACTAGATTAGTACATATTATTACTATAATTGACACGTCATAAATTGTAATTAATAATTATAAACGAAGTTGAAGGGTTGCCACTTTTAACATGGGAAAACAAGGCACGGACTTCCGTACACCTAAAATAAGGGATGGATGGGAATCCTATCAGAGGCTGTGTAGAGTAATACAAATATAGGCCATAGTTCAATTTCTAATAATCGACAATAATTTTTTGAATATTAACGCCAGTACTAATTATAATAAAAAATGAGATCTCACTGCAGACACTGAGCCAGGGCAGTTTTTCCCATTTCTCTATAGCTGCATGATCATGTGCTTGGGATCTTTTATTTCATTCTAAATATCAACTACATATTTCATCAAACCGTTAGATACAGGGTGCAGTGGCCTAGTGGTTAGATTTGACCGACTGTGGTTCGAATCCTGGTGTGTGTGTGTGTGTGTGCGTGCGTGCGTGCGTGCGTGCGTGCGTGCATGCGTGCGTGCATGCATGCGTGCATGTGTGGTGTGGTGTGTGTGCCAAGCCACAAATTTAAGTATTATAATTACTGATTGATTCATGAAATAATTATATAGGACTTGATTGCACAAACTCAAGAGAAAGGTATTTTGCAACAAGTCTGACACCAGCCTACCTGTATGGCCTTACAGACCATAGCAATGACAGAAAATAAACCAGCAGGAGAGGGTACAGATTTGTGAAAACAATCAGGAGAATTGCTGGAGTAAGGAGAATTTAGAAAGAAAGAGAAGAGCTGAGGGGGAAGGGTGGAGTGAAAGAAACGTTTCTGCACTGGGAAGATTGTACAAGGAAGGATTAGCCGATAACTGGAGAAAGAGAGGAAAAGACATGTGAAGGTGGAGACAGTTGGTAGACAGGACATTACAAGGGAGGTGAGGAACAACAATAAGAAATCAATGATCAGAATCAAAGCCAAGCTCACCCCCAGAATGCAGGGAAATGAGCTCTGAATAAGAACTATTGCTTTCTGTCACTTCTCGATAGCCTTTTAAACATAATATGTCGGCTGTAGCCTTTTGACTTCTTGGTAGCCATAAATTTTCCACGACTTCAACGAATTACTGATTAATAACCTTTTAATGACATCACCTTTGAAAGTTCTGATGACATCAAAGTAGAACTCTAGCTGCTACCGTTATGCATCTGTATGCTCTAATCAACTGCCACATACATGTCAGCTGAATCACCATGTCAACTCTAGCTGGTCCATTCATCGTTAAACCTCTTACGGTCTCGTCTAATATTCTATTCTATTTCATCAGGACTTCTTGATTTCCATAAGCTTGCCAAGAATCCGATGAATTACTGAGCAATAACCGTTGAATGACATCAGCGCTGAAAATAAGATGACATCAAGGTGTATACACCAACAGAGACCACATCCACATCTTCAGTTGTAATCAAGTAATCAAATAACAGGCGCCAATAAACACTTATGTTGCCAGGCTACACAAAAAGAGGTTACTCGTAAATATGTAACTGTAGTTTAGAGGCTTTTCCTCCTAGACACTTAGGTGGTGCCATTTGTCACAGAAGAAAGGCTGCCTGTAACTTGGGGTCAGGCTGATTCCTATATCACCCTTTGATTGTGCAGGGCTAATAGACCACCTGTGAGGGGGTCACAGGATTTATATGCACCCATCCATCACAGACACATAAAGGTGTTAATGTAGTTTGATTTTTATGGTGTCTAGCTGGCTGCTCATGGTAACTAAAGAACAGGGACTGCGGTGAACAAACAGAGTATGGAAACCAGTTCAAAGGAAATTTTGAAACAGTAAAACAGTCGTAAAGCATTTAGGTTACTATGATCACACTTTGCTTGGTGTGAAATGAGCAGTTTGTTCCCTTGTTGATATGGTTCCCAGATATATTCTAAAGCAGCAGCGTTTATGAGAGAGTTGGTAACAGTAGTGGTTAAAACGCCAGATTGTTTGGTAAATCAGAACAACCTTGTTTTTGTCATTTCAAAGCCCAGGTAATTTTTGTCACTCTATCTTGTTTAGCAAAAATAAAGTCACGCAAAAACTTCACGGAAAAAAAATTGTTTTGGCTAGGAAATAAAGTCATGATTATAATTATGTTTGAAGACAAAATGTCTGAAACATGTTAACTAATTGTGCACATGTAGTAGAAACTCTGCCATGTGGACTCTTGTGTAGTTTCACAGGTAATTGAACACAACATTAAACGTTTCTGTGTTATCATATATTTTAATGATAAAGGCTTTATTCCAGTTTGTATTCCAGTTATTATAGCTGCCTTGCAATGAGACCAATTCAATTGTGGCTACTTTAGTTCTGAAGTTATCCAACTATTAATCATGGAAATATCTTATAAAGATCTTGTAAAAACTAAGCACATTCAGAACATTGTACTCATAACATTGTTAACATGATGTATGAGTGCAGGTGCTTATCCATGTGAGGGTCGGTGATCGGTTGCATACATACAGTGCAAGAGCATTATATTAGATATGCATCCATGCATTTGCCTATAACTTCATAACAATAATTGTTTACTAATATGGACATTTTAGAATTCCACATTAGCATCAGTTATTTCTAGAACATTTGAATACTTAACAGAAATAAATAATGAAATCATTAATTGGTAGTAGAAAACAATGGTTAATATGAACATTCCAAGGAAACCTTGCCATATGTATTCTTGTGTGTTTTTACGTTTTATGTGTGTACTAGTTGAATACAGAACGTGAATAAATAATTTGAAATTATTCTACAGGAGAGGAGAGCATTAATTATTTCAGACTGCATCCATGGTCTTCATAAATTACCCTACCATATATTATTTAGGCTAAATGGTACAAGGCAATAAACCTAGTAACATTTTGCATTGTATCTGTTATTACAAACACTAACCATCAGGACTGAAAAACAGGCTATTAATTTTTAATATAACCAAGTTATAGGAATTGCAATTAAATGTTCAATTAATTCTCTATACCATTCCGTACAAATGAATGTTTATGAAGCTTTGTGCACTCATTCATCTCAGTGGTTTAATGCTGATAATGCATTTTTTTTTTTACTACCGGTAGTAGATGTTTTAAATAACGGCTCCATGTAGAAATGGATGTCACAGAATCGTGATTCTAGTAATGTCACATGGCCATTGCAGTTTATTGTCCACACATCTGGGTTTCAGTTTACTGATATTTGTCTTGATTTCTCATATCAAACATTTATGACAAACTTCATGTCAGTTGTTGCAGTGATTTAGTGCAGTTCGGTATGGATAGCGGAAACATTTGCACAAAACCAGTGACATCTGGTGACAGATACTTGGAATTAATATATACTGTATGACAGTGATCATGTGACTATTGGACGTGGGAAATGTGTATTGACCTGCTGGTGGTGGTGACTAGTCATAATTGGACAAAACTCCCGTGGAAAAAACCCTCAGACAAACCACCTGAGAGATACGGAAAAGGATTCTTTGTGGATTTTGAGCCTACCTGTAAACTAGAAACTGTGTAAGCAGAGTTATTTGGGAAAGGAAAGGGATTCTTTTTCGATATATAATCAAGGTACTCTGTGATTAATAAAACATAATTGTCATTAAATGAGCACGTAAGGTTACATGATAAAGTTATATTAATTAACAATTGTGTATATTACAATTTTTTCTCAAAGAACCCCTTTTCATTATAATTTGGGAGACAATAGGGATTCTTTTATCTCCCAAAAATCTCTTTACAAAAAAACAACTGACAACAAGTTTTAGATTTAAAAAAGGCAGATTTTAGATACACCCTGTACTATGCATGGAAAGTGCATTTTTGTTTTGTTTAGAGGAAACGAGTAGATATGTGTATTTAAGCTGTATTGCTTTGGTAAAAAGACCAGCATTATAATTGCATAACCTATATAACCGAATCATATTTTGACTTGGAAGAAACAGAGGGAAGAGTGATATAAAATTTATAAATGCACGTCATGGTTTGTTTAGATCAATATGTCAGCGAAGGTATTCTAGCACAGCTACAGGTGTACACGCTGAAGCATTACAAGAGAAGTGATGATGGATTAGCAGTAAAAAGCAACAGTTGTGCACCACAGCTATAAATATTATCAGCTCACTGTGGCCATCCAACAAATAATCATGGGAATATACGAAAGAACTTGTCTAAAGCCTGGCTCATGATGTACGAGTGCAGGTGCTTGTCTGTGAGGGAACAGTTGGTTGCATGCTTGCAGTGCCTCAACATGTATGTGTACACTTGTAGCTTTATCAGAAATCACGCATTTTTAAAATCCCATTATAGAAATGATAATGCTTGTCTAAGAACCTATCAAGTTTTAGAGTATAGGCCATGTACTAATGATTACTGTGTGTGTGTGTGCGTGCGTGGGTGCGTATGTGCATGTGTGTGCAACTGGAATCAGTAATATGTATGATTACTGTAAATGAGTATATATGTGCAACTCGAATCAAGAATATATGATTCTGTATTTTTAGAAGTGGTCCAATTAATTTGCAAACCTTCAAAATAATTTGCAAGCCTCCAAAATACTACAACTAAGCATTTTTGTGGTTTAGACATGTATTGTGGGGGAGGTATTGCTACTGTGGCACCACTACTGGTACTGTGGTGAATGTTTCCACAGTGCCTAACATCCACAGTTACCTTGAGCATAATGTGTTGTATTCTCAAACTCAAATGTATCCCTTTTCTGATTCAGTAATATGTTTAGGATGCTAGAAATTGGATAGAGTTCCTCAAAATGAGTTTCTGTATCGATGTACTATGTCATCACACTCAATAACCATGGTTGCCTGGATGTTTTGCGGTGGGCCTATCGTGAAATGTTTATACCAAAACTGCATAATCTATTATCAATCTTGTGAATTCCAGGTACTTGGCACAAGAGGTCACGTTTGCAGTTGAAGGTCATACTGGTGACCTTGACCTAGTCACCACCAGAGTGGCAGCTGCGTACAACGAAAAGAAAGCGGGCAAGTAAATTACAAACGAACAGGCCATTAGGTTGGAGGCTTTTTGTGGGTAAAGTGGCACATGGGAATGCAGAATAATAAAATTTAAGTGCTCTGTTGACAAATTGGTAATATTCCCGCTGTTTGCTGACTGCATTATTGATGATAATGGCCACGTTATGAGATGACCTATCAGTAGGTCCTCTTGTCATGTCACTGTGTGGACCATCATCATGTGACTTCTGGGTCTGTTTTGTGGCACTCCATCATCTTCTGTAAACTGTGGCTGTTTATGTACAAAGTACTCAGTGAATTTATCTTGATAAATGCAATTTCATATCGTGGAGTGAATATACATTGTGCACAATGAATATTTTGTCAAAGTGTTTTTATATAATATATTATGTAAATAAATAATCCAAGTCAAAGATATTCACTCAGTATGCATGTGTGCATGCCTGGGCACATTCACCTTATTGCTTTAATCTGACTTATTTGGGATACTGCATATATACTGCGTACTGCCACAGTTCCAGCAACTTTTTTTATCAATCAGTCATCCTTAATTCAGTAGTGTGAACTTTACTGTGAAGCAGTGCTATGTGCTCAGTGTTTTGGAATATTGATCTGCCCTAGCAGACCCCCCCATCCAGACAAGTAGGGGTAACTTTAGTGATTCAGAACTTTCGACTTACTCCAAAGATCCCTATTATGGGACCATTTTTCCATGTTCCCACAGCCTTCAGTGGAATGGCATGTAGCTCCTGGCTTGTTCCTCACATTAATGTAAACTATATCCTCTCTGTAGTTCAGCTACAACTCTGCAAGAAAGCCAATGCAGTCTCTTACTGACAGTGAGACGTTGCCACTAGCAAGGTGTAACTGAATCCACACAATCACTAGCAGACATATTGATACTGCACATTAGCATAGTTGACTTTGTGATTGTCGTACATGACACTGGATACCTCCTGTGATCCTTTCAGATCCATATATTGATGTTCACCTTTGATCCAGTATTGTGTTACACAAGTTAATCAGTCGTGGTATTACTTGTGTTAGATCATACATTGCTGTTCTTTCGACCGGAATACCCTTAAACAATCACGGCAGTCTGCGATCTTTGATTCTGTCCTGATCTTATCTTGGAAAAAATGTATCCGCTCGACAGCAGAACAGTGTATTTTTGTTTTAATTACGTGGCTCCGCCATAAGTAAGATGTCATATCATAGAGAAGTGGCCAGGTGAAGTGGAAATAATACATGTCGGTTAAGTGCACCACATGGTACGTGTTAGTACAGGTAATGTTAAATACATTCAGTTATTTTAATGTTTGTGTTGGATCAGAGTTCCAAATATCGCGTACCAGTGCATGTCAGTATGTTAAAGTACACATACAATATTTCAAAACCCACAAATGAAATCTGCAATACAAAAACATTTGGTCTAAATGTGTTTATTATATAGAAACAAACATGAAATATGGACCTTTATTATATTATAACCAAATGTTGCCATAACAAAGCACCTTGTGCCAAAATGTGACTGTGCCAATATGTTATACACAATGTATATGACAGATGTTACTCTGTTTGGTGACCGAATGTTCAGCTCCATTTCCTTCAGCATTCACTCACTTATGATATATGTAGATAACGTCCGTCAAGGATTTGTGAAGCATGTAACTGTACAAGTAGACAGTTTTTACTCATATTTCCATTACCTCGGTTGACACCGTGTAAATGATCCATCCTGTCACTCAACTTCTGTTGTTGCCTGTATCTCATCTACTCCGCTGTTGTGACTAAGCTATCCGCTAGCCATCAATTAAGATACCTCACACAACCTGGGTGATTGGTTGCCCGTCTTCACAGGTAGCTTTGACACGTCTGACACCTGCAATGAAAGCCATCCATTTAGTTCACACTTGCCTGAAATAAGTTGTCTCCATCCGACCAAGCTGGGCCTGCAGTTTGACACTTTCGGCATAATTTAGTGCCGTCTGGTTGTCACATAAATCACATGCGTGTTTGTTTGTCACCTTGTCCATGACATTTGACGACAGCAATGTTGAGCGCCAGGAGTGAGAGGCGTGGGTTGCAAACACTCAGAGCTGTTGCCTGAAATGTGGCTTCGATCATTTACGCTGTTTTTCTGCAACCACCTCTTGACAGGAACCCCCTCTTGACACTGCCATGGGTTTTTTGTGTGACTCTAGCCTAGGTACTTTCTTCTCACCTGTCATTTGGCTGTTGCCAAGAAGGTGAACTGGCCATAATGCCCGCTTTATCAGGTTGTTTTAGGAAAGTGCAAAAGTGACAAGTGCAAGGAGACAAAAGTCACAAGGACACTATGCATGGACCATAGGTGACAATACAACACAAACTGTCAGAAGGACGTAGGAGTAGACCATAAATACCGACAGGGTGACAGGACAAACTGTCAGGAGGACATAGGAGTAGACCATAAATACTGACAGGGTGACAGGACAAACTGTCAGGAGGACATAGGAGTAGACCATATATACTGACAGGGGGCACGACAAACTGTCAGGAGGACATAGGAGTAGACCATAAATACTGACAGGGTGACAGGACACAAACTGTCAGGAGGACATAGGAGTAGACCATAAATGTTGACAGGGTGACAGGACAAACTGTCAGGAGGACATAGGAGTAGACCATATATACTGACAGGGGACAACAAACTGTCAGGAGGACATAGGAGTAGACCATAAATACTGACAGGGTGACAGGACACAAACTGTCAGGAGGACATAGGAGTAGACCATAAATACTGACAGGGTGACAGGACAAACTGTCAGGAGGACATAGGAGTAGACCATATATACTGACAGGGGGCAGACAAACTGTCAGGAGGACATAGGAGTAGACCATATATACTGACAGGGTGACAGGACAAACTGTCAGGAGGACATAGGAGTAGACCATAAATACTGACAGGGTGACAGGACACAAACTGTCAGGAGGACATAGGAGTAGACCATAAATACTGACAGGGTGACAGGACAAACTGTCAGGAGGACATAGGAGTAGACCATAAATGTTGACAGGGTGACAGGACAAACTGTCAGGAGGACATAGGAGTAGACCATAAATACTGACAGGGTGACAGGAACAAACTGTCAGGAGGACATAGGAGTAGACCATAAATACTGACAGGGTGACAGGACACAAACTGTCAGGAGGACATAGGAGTAGACCATAAATGTTGACAGGATGACAGGAAAAACTCTCAGGAGGACATAGGAGTAGACCATAAATACTGACAGGTGACAGGACAAACTGTCAGGAGGACATAGGAGTAGACCATAAATACTGACAGGGTGACAGGACACAAACTGTCAGGAGGACATAGGAGTAGACCATAAATACTGACAGGGTGACAGGACACAAACTGTCAGGAGGACATAGGAGTAGACCATAAATACTGACAGGGTGACAGGACACAAACTATCAGGAGGACATAGGAGTAGACCATAAATGTTGACAGGATGACAGGAAAAACTCTCAGGAGGACATAGGAGTAGACCATAAATACGGACACCGGGGACAGGACAAACTGTCAGGAGGACATAGGAGTAGACCATAAATACTGACAGGGCGACAGGACACAAACTGTCAGGAGGACATAGGAGTAGACCATAAATACTGACAGGGTGACAGGACACAAACTGTCAGGAGGACATAGGAGTAGACCATAAATACTGACAGGGCGACAGGACACAAACTGTCAGGAGGACATAGGAGTAGACCATAAATACTGACAGGGTGACAGGACACAAACTGTCAGGAGGACATACGAGTAGACCATAAATACTGACACCGTGACAGGACAAACTGTCAGGAGGACATAGGAGTAGACCATAAATACTGACAGGGTGACAGGACAAACTATCAGGAGGACATATGAGTAGACCATAAGTACTGACAGGGTGACAAAGTGTCAGTAGGACATCAGGAATAGACAACAAAGTCTGAGAGAGTGACAGGACACTAAGTGTCAGGAGAACATCAGGAATAGACAACAAAGGCTGAGAGAGTGACAGGACACTAAGTGTCAGAAGGACATCAGGAATAGACAACAAAGGCTGAGAGAGTGACAGGACACTAAGGGTCAGGAGGACATCAGGAATAGACAGCAAAGGCTGAGAGAGTGACAGGACACTAAGTGTCAGGAGAACATCAGGAATAGACAACAAAGGCTGAGAGAGTGACAGGACACTAAGTGTCAGAAGGACATCAGGAATAGACAACAAAGGCTGAGAGAGTGACAGGACACTAAGTGTCAGAAAGACAACAGGAATAGACAACAAAGGCTGAGAGAGTGACAGGACACTAAGGGTCAGGAGGACATCAGAAATATACGACAAAGGCTGAGAGAGTGACAGGACACTAAGTGTCAGAAGGACATCAGGAATAGACAACAAAGGCTGAGAGAGTGACAGGACACTAAGTGTCAGAAGGACATCAGGAATAGACAACAAAGGCTGAGAGAGTGATAGGACACTAAGTGTCAGGAGGACATCAGGAATAGACAACAAAGGCTGAGAGAGTGACAGGACACTAAGTGTCAGGAGGACATCAGAAATATACAATAAAGGCTGAGAGAGTGATAGGACACTAAATGTCAGAAAGACATCAGGAATAGACAACAAAGGCTGAGAGAGTGATAGGACACTAAGTGTCAGGAGGACATCAGGAATAGACAACAAAGGCTGAGAGAGTGACAGGACACTAAGTGTCAGGAGGACATCAAGAATAGACAACAAAGGCTGAGAGAGTGACAGGACACTAAGTGTCAGGAGGACATCAGGAATAGACATAAAGGTCTGAGAGAGTGACAGGACACTAAGTGTCAGGAGGACATCAGGAATAGACAAAAAGGCTGAGAGAGTGACAGGACACTAAGTGTCAGAAGGACATCAGGAATAGACAACAAAGGCTGAGAGAGTGACAGGACACTAAGGTGTCAGGAGGACATCAGAAATATACGACAAAGGCTGAGAGAGTGACAGGGCACTAAGTGTCTGAAGGACATCAGGAATAGACAACAAAGGCTGAGAGAGTGACAGGACACTAAGTGTCAGGAGGACATCAGGAATAGACAACAAAGGCTGAGAGAGTGATAGGACACTAAGTGTCAGGAGGACATCAGAAATAGACAACAAAGGCTGAGAGAGTGACAGGGCACTAAGTGTCAGGAGGACATCAAGAATAGACAACAAAGGCTGAGAGAGTGATAGGACACTAAGTGTCAGGAGGACATCAGGAATAGACAACAAAGGCTGAGAGAGTGACAGGACACTAAGTGTCAGGAGGACATCAGGAATACACAATAAAGGTTGAGAGAGTGACAGGACACTAAGTGTCAGGAGGACATCAAGAATAGACAACAAAGGCTGAGAGAGTGACAGGACACTAAGTGTCAGGAGGACATCAGGAATACACAATAAAGGTTGAGAGAGTGACAGGACACTAAGTGTCAGGAGGACATCAGGAATAGACAAAAAAGGCTGAGAGAGTGACATGACACTAAGTGTCAGAAGGACATCAGGAATAGACAACAAAGGCTGAGAGAGTGACAGGACACTAAGGGTCAGGAGGACATCAGAAATATACGACAAAGGCTGAGAGAGTGACAGGGCACTAAGTGTCAGAAGGACATCAGGAATAGACAACAAAGGCTGAGAGAGTGACAGGACACTAAGTGTCAGGAGGACATCAGGAATAGACAACAAAGGCTGAGAGAGTGATAGGACACTAAGTGTCAGGAGGACATCAAGAATAGACAACAAAGGCTGAGAGAGTGACAGGACACTAAGTGTCAGGAGGACATCAGGAATAGACAACAAAGGCTGAGAGAGTGACAGGACACTAAGTGTCAGAGGGACATCAGGAATAGACAACAAAGGCTGAGAGAGTGATAGGACACTACGTGTCAGGAGGACATCAGGAATAGACAACAAAGGCTGAGAGAGTGACAGGGCACTAAGTGTCAGGAGGACATCAGGAATAGACAACAAAGGCTGAGAGAGTGACAGGGCACTAAGTGTCAGGAGGACATCAGGAATAGACAACAAAGGCTGAGAGAGTGACAGGACACTAAGTGTCAGGAGGACATCAAGAATAGACAACAAAGGCTGAGAGAGTGACAGGACACTAAGTGTCAGGAGGACATCAGGAGTAGACAACAAAGTTTGAGAGGTGACAAATCATCAGGAGTTGCCACCTACAAGAACCCACCAGTCCATACAATACCACAGGACAAAATGTCACTGAAACTCTTGGCCCCAGTGGAAGCATCAAAAGCCTTCAGCCTCACCCAAACTGATGGCATGCTGCCGTTGTCAGACCACCCGAATGCAGTACAGGAAACCCAATCTGTGAGATGTGATATTGTATAATGAACAGTTTACCTAGCTACCTACAAATGGGACAAATACATCACCCGGTTTTGTTGGCCCTCTCCAAGACAAATTGAGTCGTTGAATCTAATCTCACCCGCTGTAATGACACAACGAGCGTAACACATCTCTTCAGAAGAACACACCTTTTTGTGCTTGAGTCCACGGTGACTCGCAGTGCTGATCACAGCCATTGTCTAATGAAAGGTTTACTGCCGTGCTGGTTTCATTACTGGGAGGCCGGCATTGTCACTCAGGCGAGGGGTGTTTATTACATGAAATTATAGATTATTCACTAGCGTGCACTTTACATCTGTCTGTCATACATCAAGCGGCCGGCCGCCAACGACCACAGGTGAAAAACGACTGGTTAACGAGAGATGCAACTGTGGTCGTAAATCATAATCCATCCTTGGCAAAGACAGCTGCTATCGGAGCCTGTCTTCAAAACTGACATAAATCTACATGAGATTATCTGGCTGGGAAAGAAGAGAGACAGTTATGCCTGCAGCCCATGGGCTGGCTCTGGGCAGGTGGGAAGGGAAGAACCTGGGAACATTGAGCTTCCCTTGGGGCAGGGGAGGGATGTTATGATGGATGAGATTTTTGAAATACAAACAGATTTGTCTAATCGTGGAACCCGTGTGGTGTTGAGAATCGATTAGTTTCTTTTGGAAAGTGACTAATTTAAACTTCTGCTGTTTATGATAATGTAATGTTGTTGCATTTTAAATAATTAACTATTGATAAATTAGTGACTATTCTAGAAAAGCCTAATGTTTTGCTTAAATGTAATAGACAAAATGTAAGAGGTTTACTTTGGAGTTTTAGTATAAATAAAATTATTATTACAGGTGTATTAGAAGTTTATATATATATATATATATATATATATATATATATATATATATATATATATATATATAATATATATATATAGTTATAACTTAAATATAAAATGTGCAATAGGATTTCCCAAGGGAAGAAGTTCTCAAAAAGACCCCTTACTTTCCTGCATGTAGGGCAGGCACAAACGACCCAAACACCTACTGCATCCACAAACAACTTAAAGAAGAATGTATTACTTTCACACAAACTCGTAACTGTATATTATTTCATGAACACTGTAATAAAAACACAAATCTATAAATCATGATTGAACTTTTTTATCGCTGCAATGCATGCGTTTTACTTGCTGTTTGAACAATGGGCAGGAAACAAGTGCTACCAATCATTTGCATGTTATGGTCATTGATCTTCAAACAGAATTAATGTCCTTGTTTATGTACTCTCAACGTATTATGTAAATCCTTTGGTGTACCATAAAAGTTCACCAATTCCATGGCTATATTTTATGTTTTCATTTTTTGGGGTGACATTTCATCCAGTGGTATTGTTTCTTGCGGTAAGATGCTTCCTTACATGGAAGCCTGGCTGTATCCTCTTGTTACAAGTCCATTTACAATTCTTGTTACAAGTCAATCTCACAAGGCCGTCATACAAGTCCATGCTACAAGTCCTTGTTACAAGTCTATGTACAAGACCCTGTTACTAGTCCGTACTTTAAGTTCTTGTTTCAAGTCCATGCTACAAGTCCCTGTTACACATTCAAACTACAAGTCTCTGTCACAAGTCATTGCTACAAGCTTTGACTACAAGTTTTATTGACAATCTTCAGGAATACAAACCAAAGCAATAAATGTTCCCAGTCCTGAATAAACCCTTAGCCTTCCTACAAACCTCAGCTGAAAACCTTCGTACAAACCCCATCTGTAAATCTTCCTGTATACCATACCCATAAACTGCCCTACAAACCCCACCCATAAACCACCGTACAAACCCCAGACATAAACTGGTGTACAAACGGCAGCTATAAACCCCTGCTATGAACCTCCCTACAAGGCCAGCTGTAAACATTAACTATAAACAACATATAAACCCCAACTACACAGACACCATTCTAAAAACCCAATTGTAAACCTGTAATGCAAAGCCCAGCTATAAACCCCTTCTACAAAGTGGGGTCTATTAATCCACCAGTCGACAGACCTAGACAGGAAGCTTCTGCCATGAAACCTGCCCTGCTATGTCCACCAACCCCAGAAGGTTGCTGACTCAGTGCGGAGTTGGGTGGGGCGGGGCACAATAGGACAGGAGGGTAGTGTGTGACTCAGGACATTAGTTGTGCTGAGCTGCAGTTCTGTGAAGGCAGATTTCATTTGGCAGAGTGATGGATGTCCCTACTGTATTAAGTCTTGATGTGTGTTTGTCTGCGCTGCCACGATTACATGATGTCAATGAGTAATGGCTCCATCTAATTGTGCCGAGAGTCGCGAATCATTGAAAGCAGAAAGCGAAATTCATCATCCATTTGCGTGGTGTGTGCACGCACCACATTCCCATGTGCACGCATGCGCTCCCGCGGGCAGGCGCATTTTGCTAGGTCGAATGAGGCACCATATTAAATGCAGTGTAGTGGGAATTACCATGTGATGGGACACACTGGGTCACAACACACGTAGCAGGGAACGAGTTATTGCTGAGAATGATATTGCTAAGGGATTGACAAGTGTCTGGGGTGAAGGGTGTAGTCTTTGTGAAGAAAATTTTCTGTACTGGCTGATATGGCTTCAGGCGGTCAGGTTCGCATGTTTGGTCTCCACTCTCCTGGTAGGAGGACACACTGGGATCCATATTAGGGATTCTGATTCTTTCGGGCAGACAAGGCAGTGTTACCATCTACCTAGTATTATAGAATAACTACGACTGAGTTAATAAAGGATGGACACCAAATTGAAGGTCTCCTGCGTCTAAAAACATGGTGACATTCAATTTCCTGTATTTCGGATCAGCAGGTTTTTGAAAGGCAAACGAAAATGACTTAACATCCTGGGCTAATCCACCCTGACTCATCCATGGAAAGAGGACGTGTCCTCAGCCCAGTGACAGGTGACGTAGTGTCCTCAGCCCAGTGACGGGTGACGTATGACTCTGTGGCTGTGTTCATTTGACACCGGGTCCTTCTTACTCACCGCGACTACACACGCTTATTGGAAACTGTGCCTATTCACAGCTCACTTGATCAATATGCGCTGGCTGTGCAACGCTAACCACGGAGCTAGACTGGGCTGTTTTATAAATGATGGAGTCATGATCCATGGCCTTTGTCAGCCGGGGATAGATCCATCTTGGGCCGCCGGGCTCTCTCCTGGGGAGAGCCGACAGATAGATTGCCTGATTTGCCGGGGATTTTTTTAACAAAGCTCTGCCTATGGTGAGCCTGCGTGGCGCTGATGCTGATAAATGGCACGACTTTGGTGGTCGCGAATTTGTCGGTGAAAAACATCATCAGTGCGTGTTGTCAAAGTGATAGGGAATTATGGGTTGTGCCTGCCATATTTGTGTGTTTGTCGGATCGCTGGCAGGTGCTGGTTAGGTAGGTGGGGATCACAAGCAGGCAGGGTAGGGCAGGAACGGATCGGGTGGCAGGGAAAGGCGGGTACTTGTCAGGTGATGCACCTTATGCAGATTAGGATCAGCTGGGTGATGTCTAGCCCCTTGTAATGCTAATGATAGCTAATTAGGATGATAAGCTTTGAGGGCTGTCAAGCCCAGCAGGGGTGTGATTGGGGTGGCAGACCACTTCCTGTGAACTGGGTAGCTCCATGGGAGGTCTCCAGGTGTTGCCTTATAGTTAGTGGGGGTAGGGATAACCTAGACTTAGGATCCTGTCCATTTCCTATCTGGATGAAGCCTGGAGGTTCTCTCCCCCAGTGGTGTGGATGTGTAAGATGTTTCATTCATGTCTTCTATTAACAGATCTCTCCAGAAACCATCTCCATTTTCTCAAAGATGCCACTTAATCTTGGATAACAGATATGGGTGAAATGTCACCAGGTGAACATCCTCCAGAGATGTATTTACCATAATATATTATGTATGAACATGGCAGCTGTCCTACATTCTGCAACATGACACACTCAACAAACAAGGAATGTAAACCCAGCAGTCAGCATTCATTGATGATCTATTAACATTGTGCCTTTCACCTGTTCGCCAAATGGGACAGCAACCCCCCACTCCCACCATAGTACAGTAACCCCCCACTTCCACCACAGGACAGCACCCCCACTCCCACCATGGGACAGCACCCCCACTCCCATCATAACCACCCACTCCCACCACTCACTGGTGAAAACGGTTCAGTTGAATGATTAATGACACAGCACCAGTGCACACTAACAAAGCTGTAATCAATTTAATTGAAGAGTTTCAATTTCTGGAGTCGTTTATGAGAACGTTGCCTGTTATGTGTTGTATGGCCGAGGGGGTGATGGATGACTGTCATTGTGGGCCTGTCTGTCAGCTCAGCCCTCACAAACGCCACCACACCACTGTTGGAGGAGGGCTGATTGAACGGGCCAGACAGCTCTCTGCTTCGCCTGTCCAAGAAATTAAAATTGATTTTTGCTGATTGTGATGGATCTTTGCAGGCTGCCAGCGCCGCACCTTTGATGGCTGATAGATAGGGCCATGTGGTTTCAGTGAATTTTTCATAAAATGTGCACACAGAACAGAGCGATGCCTGATGCCGAATCAGAGGGGATGATATAGGGTATTGGATAAAAGGCCCTCAAACAAAACCCCCTCTAGACGTAAAATCCTGTTGGGCATAAACTCCCACAGACCTTCTCAGTTGAAACTTCCTTTAGGCAAAACTCTCAATTCAAACTTCCACTGAGCATGGCTTACTCAATTCAAAACTTCTTGAAATAACCAGAATGGAAGTTTGAATAGTTTCGTGACATCACACATGTGTATACAATCCATGTACCGTAAGTTAACATGGATCTTGTAGCATAACTGTTAAGCCAAAAATAATACCCACCCAGGACTCCAACAAAAGAAATCATGATGTTGTTTTCAAAAAGTATTTGAAAAGTTGACATGAGAAGCTAAACTTGACAACATGTCATTTCAAAAATAGGCAAATATAATTTACAGAATCGCAAAAAAATTCTAGTTGTGTGTTCTTTCTAGAGGAAAATTTACGTCCAAAATATGAATACAAACTAGTAATGTAAGTAAATCATTTTACTATTACTAGAAGTGCAATTTTACTATTAATTCTTTCATTATTTTATATTTTGGCTTTTTCACACAATACTTTATTGAGACAAAAATTGGCAAAGCAAAGAATTCATATAATGTGGTTTGATTTTTACATAATCAGCACTATTTTGCGGCTTTCATTTTTAGCATTCTTTCACTGGTAGCCAGGTACTTGAAAGATGAAAGGGGTAGCTGCTTATGTGCGTTTAGTTGACACAGGCAGAAGGCTGTAGATAAGCAGTTGTCATAGCCAAAGAGATCTGTTGATTCTTCTTCAGAGCACTTGACAGACCTGAGCACACCTCAGTCCACTTGTGAGTTTCTCGCCCCATAAACAAGGCCTTTGGCAGGCTGTCAATGTGTATACACTGAACACCTGTTGACAGGAATCCTATGTGATTTGTATATTCAGGTGTCCAGTGCATCAGCCCTTGAATCAGCAAGTGAAAATTGGAAAATCTGTTTGATAATGCATTTAGTGGATGGACGGGTGTCGGTTTCAGGAAGTTTCTAAAGCGAAGATGGGTCTTCATCAGTTTGAAGTTGGTCAGAGAGACAGATAGTTTCCACTCTAATGGATGTATTCAAAAGATGTTGTGTTGATTGCTGTCAAAACAATTCCTGTTCTCTCTCTGGTGATTGCTATGGAGAATTGGTTGTTGTTTGGATTTTGGGCAATAGAAAATATCACTAATTGGTATTTGTGTAAGACTGTTTGGTTTTAAATGTAGTAGTTTGTTTTGAATAATTATCCTGCCATGTGCTGTCACAGTATATTCATCGCATGAGTGAATTTGAATCTAGGACATAACCTCATCCAAACATAAAATATTGTCTGAGGGGCTTTTCATGTTTGGATTTACTAAAAGCATCTTTGTCTAGGAAATGAATTCTGGACTGAAAAAAAATGAGAATTTGTTTCCAGTTGAAAGGTAAAAATAGAGACTAGTAGATATGTTTGATGTGTTCATTACATGAACAAACTGATTAAAAGTGTTAACTGATACTGAAATATCTATGTTTTTGTGTCAGCACTCAGGAGTATTTCGCCAAAATAACCTTTTCTGTAGGGGTGATATCCCTACAAAACCTCTGATCAGTTCCACCTTCTCTGTGATTCTTCCCGATCTCTCCCACCCAGCCATCTGTGATGTTCGTCCTCGCGAGAGATCATAACTATCCTTTCAGTTCAACAACTTTAAAATGGTGTCTTTCCATTTTAACTTTGGTCTTCCTCTTCTCAACCTGCAATATTCTTAGTTTCCTGTGCTCTCTTACCATTGGTTACATTGTTCTGCTCTTGTCGTCCCTGTTGTCAGGGGTAAGGTTGCCCATGGTTACTGTGGGTATAAAATATTTAAATTGAATGTTTTGTATAGTGCGGTCTGGGCAAATTTAATCTGGCCGTGACCTTCATGCAGTTTCTAGAACCTGTGGAACATGAATCTATTCTACCAGCTGGAAAGTTAACGTAATAGAAAACATTGGGAGTATTGACTACCATGGGGTGAACCATGTTTTGTGTCTCTATTTTGTCCTGTTTTATCTGATTTCCCACTGCTTAGAGATCAACCTGAAAGTGGTATTGACCACAGCTATTAATGTGTTAACTATAACAGGGGGCAGAATGGACACTTCTAGTGTGAAGGCTTTATAATTGGTGAAATTGTTGCCTTACAAGATGTCTGGTAGTAATAAAAGTCAAACAGGCAGATAAGAGAAATCATTAAAGTAACCCCATAAAGGGTGTGTTGCACTAAACATGCATGGTGGTGCCAGGCCTGGGGCATAACTCACAGTGAGAAGAAAGTTGCCATTATTTAGCTGATGCACCTCCTGAACTTCACCGGTGATTGCTTTGCCCGAATCTGTTCGCGGCTCTTTGAACTTCACGTTTTAAATCTCTTCACGAATAATGTCAGCCATTTGCATGCAGTAAACAAGTGTGGCTGAAACTGGCGGCTACATGCTACAGTTTGGAACAGGTTTTTTTCTGGCTTTAAATCATGTGTACATGGTTGACTTGTTGAGCATAAATCAGTCAAGGAAATAGGTGACTTCAGAGAAAAAACTGTTTTCTTTGTAATTCTTTTAACTATGCTAATAGTTAAAATACAATCATATTCGAAAGGTGAAATCATTTCAATGGAGACATCTAAAAATTGGTTATTCATAAAAATCATCATCATGTATTTTCATGAGCAGCACAGCATTCATTTTTCAGCAAGTAAAATTGCGGCCTGCACCCATCTTAAACCATGCTGTGGTGTGTAATATTGTGTATTGTATATCTTGGAAAGCCTGAGCTGCTGATAGGATACTGTGGAAAGCGGGTTATGTTCTCCCTGGGAGACTAGGGTGATTTGTAGGAGTAAAGTGCCAAGTTAGCTTGATTGATGGGGGAAGGCTGCTCCCAGATGTCTTATCCCGGCTCCTCCTCCAAGGCAAGGACAGGGTGTGGAAGGGGGTGACATGGAATAAAGATAAGGGGTAACATTTTGATATGAAGCAGAACTGGGGTGGACAGGCAGGGTAAATAATGTGCTGACATGCCTGCAAATCCTGGGGCTGTGTTGGCAGCCAGATGTAGCTCGTCAGGGTAAACAAACTTTAGGGAGATGGAATGGTTGATTCACGGAACAAATGATAGTGAATAATGAGAGTTGGGCAAATTCTACACACCTTATGAATTCAATTCAATTCACTTTAATATCCTTAAAAAGGAACTTCATTTTCTTCTTGGTTCCTTCATTTAGGGGTGCATTTTGTTTGCTCTGCCCTGTTCCTTAGCTAACCTCCTTCCCTCCCTAATGTTTTTTTATAAATGTGTGGTAGGTTATATAATTTTATCCTAGTTTACCCCATTTTAAATGTACGCATGTGCGTGCACACAAGCACGCACGCACGCACGCACGCACGCACACACATACCCACTCACACACCCACATACACACGCACGCACGCACGCATGCACACACACACACACACGCATACACAAATAAGTAGAGCTTGGCTAAGGCTCACAACTGGTAAAGTTCCATAATTTTTTTATGTCACCCCTTAACTAAAATACACTGTCTCCCTAGATCTAGAGTGTATCCTCAGCAGGAAGCTGTCTGGTCCAGAGTTATGCCCAGGATTATGGGTATGGATTGCCAGGAACTTATGGCCCCAAAGAGACATGATGGGCCCAACATTAGCTAGTTAGTGATTCAAGTAGATAGCAGTAAACACATGGTTGGATAGGTTTGGGAGCTGGTGGATTTCTTGTCCCTTGTTTACGGGCCCTTTGAGGGTAGGCAGGGCTTAGGTCAGTGAGGGTTTATGTTTAACTTGACCAAAGAAATAAAACAGTCTTCCTTTAAGAACAGTTACTTGTGTGGGTGTAGTAAATAATCACAAAACAGCATCTTAAAATACTGCCAGTGTGGCAGTTTATCTTCCCTCTTTGGTATCTTCCCTCCTCCTGGGCATAGGGTATCATCCCCATTGAGGAAAGGGGGTAAGATACCCTTGGGAGATTCTCCAGCCTGGACATCTTCCTCCTGAAAAGTTTTTTGAAAGACCACGTATGTACCAAAATGCAACTGAAATAATTTGGTATTAGATTAGATAGGTTAAATAGGCTGTTATAGATATTAATGCAGATGAACAGTGTAGTTTTTGTTTTTAGTTTTTTAAAGTTGTTGCATTATTTATCTTTTTTCAAATGCATTATAGTAAGCATGCATGCGTTTGTGCAAATACTGTGCATGTGTGCATGTGTGTGTGTGTATGTGTGGTGATGTGTGGATGTGTGTGATGTGTGTGATGTGTGTGATGTGTGTGTGTGTGTGTGATGTGTGATGTGTGTGATGTGTGATGTGTGTGTGTGTGTGTGTGTGTGTGGTGTGTGTGTGTGTGTGTGTGTGTGTGGTGTGTGTGTGTGTGTGTGTGTGTGTGTGTGTGTGTGTGTTGTGTGTGTGTGTGTGTGTGTGTGTGTGTGTGTGTGTGTGTGTGTGTGTGTGTTTTGTGTGTGTGTGTTTGTGTGTGTGTGTGTGTGTTGTTGTGTGTGTGTGTGTGTGTGTGTGTGTGTGTGTGTGTGTGTGTGTGTGTGTGTGTGTGTGGGGGGGGGGGGGGGGGGGGGGGGGGGGGGGGGGGGGGGGGGGGGTTTTTTTTTTTTTTTTTTTTTTTTTTTTTTTTTTTTTTTTGTGTGTGTATGGTGTGAGTGGTGTGTGTGTTGTGTGCGTGTGCGTGCATGTATGTGCATGCATAGACATAATATTACAAGTCTGAACAAAGATGTATGTTTAGCAGACAAGGCACGCACACGACCACCATAGACAAACACGTTGTTGATGCAGCGCATGTGAAATGAAAGTACAAACAAATTAATCTGGATTTACCGTGATAAGACCTCCACACCAGACATAATCCCTGAATTGTTTGTCAATGTTTTTCCAAATCTGTATCTCTGACAACATCAAAGCATCAAGAAGTCATGTCTGTTTACTTGGCCAGATGCCATAAGTACTCAGTCAGCTGACACACAAACAATGGGCGTGGGTGATTGGTCATTATAACATTCTTACACACAACGCCCCCTGTTGGTGAAATAATGTTGACAAATTGAACTGGCAGGTGCAATGGATACTGCTTAGCAATTATATAACCCTTCAAAAGGGGTGGGGAATAAGGAAGTATGAGTGAGCATTGTGTAATGCAACTAAGATGCTTTGTACATTAATTAAAAACAGGCCACATCAACTCAGCTACACAGTAATATAATGGCCCAAAACTCTGGCCTAGAATATAGGTAGCATATGTATATATGGTGGGTATGTTAACATCTTCCACTGAGACTATTTTCACCCTAGCACTAAAGTTGCAGGGTTAATCTGTGACCCCTGGAAAACTATGTAAAGCTTTTATTTTAATGATATTTCTTGTGTGTCAAGGATAATTGATTATTGGTTTATACTGGATATTAGATTATTGTTTGCAATAGTAAACATGATTTCTGAGTGTTACACATGATTATTATGATTATTCTGCGATTCAGCAAGTGTCCCCAACTGATCCTTGGATGGTTGACGTAAGTTGCAGCAGTCTTTAAATCATGGACAGTATTGTGGTGACCAGTGTTACTTACATCATAGTATATGGGACTCGTGCCAGTGCTTAAACAAGGAAGGAAGGGGAATTAAAAATATTGCATGAGTTTGCATTACGTAATAGTTGATGAGTGGTTGTTTGACAGATTGGGTGCAGGCTGCTGGTGGGTGAGTGAGTGATGGGGAGGTTACTGCTTCTGCAGGGATCACACCCAGGCTCTGTTCTAGTGATATCTGGGAGGGAGGGGGGAGGGGATAGCTTCCCCACCTGTGCCTGCCACCCACAGTCCTGGGATGATCCCACAGTCCCAGACAACCCGCTGGGTAGGGCCTGTGAAAGATTTCCCTCAGCTGGGGGAGTGGCGACATGTTGACAGTTCCTGTAAAAGCAGCTGTAAGGAATATGGACAGGTAGTTGAATTGTGGACATGTGAAGACAGACCAGTAGATGAGTGGGTAGAAGGATCAACTGACTGACCACTGATGGAAGGACCAACCGACTGACCACTGATGGAAGGACCAACCAACTGACCACTGATGGAAGGACCAACTGACTGACCACTGATGGAAGGACCAACTGGCTGATCACTGATGGAAGGACCAACTGACTGACCACTGATGGAAGGACCAGCTGGCTGACCACTGATGGAAGGACCAACAGACTGACCACTGATGGAAGGACCAACTGACTGACCACTGATGGAAGGACCAACTGACTGACCACTGATGGAAGGACCAACTGGCTGATCACTGATGGAAGGACCAACCGACTGACCACTGATGGAAGGACCTGACCACTGATGGAAGGACCAACCGACTGACCATGATGGAAGGACAACTGACTGACCACTGATGGAAGGACCAACCGACTGACCACTGATGGAAGGACCAACTGACTGACCATTGATGGAAGGACCAACTGACTGACCACTGATGGAAGGACCAATTGACGGTTCTCATTCATTTTTGAGTTGTAAGGCTGAAATCTTTGGGGAGGTTTGTCCCGTTTTCTGGCTCCTCCTTCCTAAGGTAACTGGTATTAGACCATCCTTCCCACACATATTCCTTTTTCCTTTATACCCACCTCTCCTCCTCATCCCTTTCCCAAAGTCTTACTACTTCCTAACTTTACATTTCCTTAATAAACCTAACGGATCCTTACTGTGTTTATCATTCCCTAACCCGTAGGCCTTTCCTGCCAGGCTCTCATGTTTCTATATATATATATAATGTTTATTTCAGACAAAATCCATATGTATACATAAAATACAATGTAAAAAATCGAAACATAAAATACAATTAAAGCAATTATGGATACATGTAAAAGAATAAATAAGTGGGTAATACAAATAAATAAATAGATCATGAAAAAAGTTGAATAAGTGATTAAAATAATTATTAAAAATATGTATCATTTTATACTTCCTAACCACACCCTAACTCTATCCCTCCCTTCCCAGATCTACCCATGATACCCACCCAGTCTACCTATCCACCCCATCTATCTCATTCTCAGATGTATCTTCTTTCCACAGTTCCCATGTCTGTTTCCTACCGGTAGTCATATTTACACCATCCCCAGTTATCTGCCCCACAGATCTATCCCCTCTGACCTGGGACAGATACATTCATTTCTCTGGTGGCATATTTATGGGGGGAGGGGTCAACAGTCCTTCACATTTGGCAGTTTTGTTTGTTTTTGTTCCTATGTAATTATAATTATCATGTCCCAACAACACTTTAGCATGGACAACCACTGAGTGACCTAATTTCTCCTCCCAGGCCATGGTCCTGCGTTTCCCCCAGACTTCCCACTGTTCCTCAAGTTTACACAACATTCCCAGATCTGTTCCCGCTGTCACCAATACATCCATCCTCTCCCGATTCGCAGTCTTCCCTGGGATTAGCCTCTATTCCACTGGGGATGACTTCAGTGTCAGTGTGATTTACAATCTGCTGCACGTGTCACCAGCCGACACAGCAGAGGTCATCAGTGTCACAGAGCAAGTGTCATGTCATTTGTCCACTGAGTCACCAGCTGTAAAATACTGTCAAAGTTCATTTGACATTCAGGGGAGGAAATTGTTCTAATTTAACATCAGTGGGCAGTGGGTGTAATTATATAGCACAGCTTTCTTGGCTTTTCTCTGTGATTAGCAAATATAAAACTATTACATGAACTTCTGTCAATGTCATGTTCAGTTATATTTGTTTTGTATTAATATGGTTCATGTATACCTACTTTATTATTTAGTAGTATTTATTATTTAGTAGTATTATGATAAATGACCTCTCCAATGGTATGACTACTATAAATACTTTTAAAAACTGTCACAGGGAACAGTTATGGTAGTTTGACAATAATTATACACAATTTACCCCAAAAATACAGCTTTTTGTTAGTGTCACTATTCTACACTAACCCTCATTTCCTAGACCTTTTTATTATACATTTATATAAAAACATTTAGTTGAAACGGGTTGTAGCCAGCAGGTGTTATAATTTTGAAATGTGCTCTTGTTGGTAAAAAGACTCGTAAAGCTGGACTTAAGGAACAAGTCATCTCTGTTTCATGTGATCTTATCCATACCATATACAGTAGACACTGTTAGAAAGTTTTGTTAGAATAGCTTACTCTTATCAACTCTCCGGGAAAATTCATTAGTGTTGTCATGAATTAACACATGCAAGTTATTAGGTGTTGACAGATGAACCACAGATTGACATCAACATTGGAAATGTGTTCTGCATCCTTTAATTGACATTTACTGTATACATGCCTTGCACATCCATTGTACAACAATATATGTAGGCACATTCACTGAAATACTGTAGGTGCGTTTACCGGGAGCATCTGTGTTTGCCATGCTATATAATACGTGTCTACTGTATTACATGTCCATTTTTGTGTGGTGCACTCCCAGACAGTGGCGCTGTTGAGTAAACAACTCTCATCAGCTCTGTATCAAGTGTCTGTCTATCTGTCTCAATCACAGTGATGTCAGCCAAACAAACCAATCTTCTGACATCGTATTGCAAACCTAACTATTTTGTGAATGTATTTCTGCTGATGAGCTGGTTGGCTTGGGTTGGCTTACATGGCTGTGATTGAGATAACAAGATATAAGGGAAGTCAGGATACACAGACAGTAGACCACATAGACATGTGATACTGCTCAGATCTCTCCATGTACACAATCATGCCACAATCTGCCTGTCTGTGTGTCTATCTGTGCATCCGTATGACTATGTATGTCTGCCTGTCTACCTGTCTACCTGTCTACCTGTCTACCTGTCTACCTGTCTACCTGTCTACCTGTCCGTCCGTCTCCGTCCGTCCGTCCGTCCGTCCGTCCGTCCGTCCGTCCGTCCGTCCGTCCGTCCGTCCGTCCGTCCGTCCGTCCGTCCGTCCGTCCGTCCGTCCGTCCGTCCGCCCGTCCGTCCGTCCTGTCGTCTCCGTCTCCTGTCTGCTCCGTGCCTGTCCGTCTCGTCCGTCTTCGTTTCCGTCTCGTCCGTCTGTCCGTCTGGTCCTGTCCGTTGTACGTCCGTCCGTCCTGTCGTCCGTCCGTCGTCCGTCCGCCGTCCGTCCGTCCGTCCGTCCCGTCCGCCGCCCGCCTGCCGCCGCCGCCGCTCGCTCGCCTCGCTTCGCTCTCGCCTCGCTCCGCCCGCCCGCCCGGCTGCCTGCCCAGCTGTCTGCCTGTCTGCCTGTCTGCCTGCCTGGCTGCCTGGCTGCCTGTTTGTCAGTTTTAATCTGTTTCAATCTATTTTTGATATATTTCAGTATGTATGTCATTTTGTTGGTTTGTATATCTGTTGGTAAGTCTGTCTATCTCTGTCAGTTGATCTATCAGTTAATTCTATCTGTTAGTAAGTCTCCCTGTCTGTCGGTGTAAGTTTATTTTGTCTGTCTTTCTGTCAGTCTTTCAGTTGGTCAGTCAACGAGTCAGTCAGTAAGATCATTTGTCACATTCCATATCTCAAGTGAGGTTGATTGACTCCAATTCATGTTCATCTTTAGTTTGTCGTTTTTGCAATCACTGATCCTGTCTCCACCTCCTCGTCGCCTCCAGCCCTTCTCTCTCTCTCTCTCTCTCTCTCTCTCTCTCTCTCTTCTCTCTCTCTCTCTCTCGCTCTCGTTCTCTCTCTCTCTCTCTCTCTCTCCCTCTCTCTCTCTCTCTCTCTCTCTCTCTCTCTCTCTCTCTCTCTCTCTCTCTCTCTCTCTCTCTCTCTCTCTCTCTCTCTCTCTCTCTCTCTCTCTCTCTCTCTCTCTCTCTCTCTCTCTCTCTCTCTCTCTCTCTCTCTCTCTCTCTCTCTCTCTCTCTCTCTCTCTCTCTCTCTCTCTCTCTCTCTCTCTCTCTCTCTCTCTCTCCTCTCTCTCTCTCTCTCTCTCTCTCTCTCTCTCTGCTCTCTCTCTCTCTCTCTCGCTCTCTCGCTCTCGCTCTCTCTCGCTCTCTCTCGCTCTCTCTCGCAGTCTCTCGCAGTCTCTCGCTATCTCGTTCTCTCTCTCTTGCTCTCTTTCACTCTCTATGTGTGCATGCATGTGTGCATGTGTGTTAGCCAGACAAAATGCCACATTTTATAATACCATACGATATATAACACCAACCTTTGTCCAGGTACATAATATCCCATGGCATGTTTCCTGTGACATCTTCATCCACCGATTCATACATTTTTAATGCAAACGTTTAAATGGGTCATTTATGTAACATGCTCAGGCCAACAATTAAATTACAGCTGTATAGTCCAATGTCCAGTGCGGGTTTATATAGAAAAGCCTGATCAACCAGTGACGCACTGTGTGACCTCATGACCATATATATGATATGACTACTGTCACTTTGGGCTCATTCCGACTCTATTGTACACCTGCCTAGATAGAGTATAAATTATGTACTGGTTTTGTACCATACCTGCGTGACAATTGTCCCGTCACATTCATCATATTGCATGATGATTGAAAACTGTGGCAGTCAGAGACAGAAGTCTGTCAAGTGGCTGTACATAGGTTCACATTGTATCTACATGTATTGTGTTTGGTTCTTGCGTTTTGTATAAGAGATCTATTTGCATAAACACATCAATATTTCCCGCTCTGTACTTAACCGAGACAGTACAGGGTATTGCATTAGTAGGAATGGCAACATGTTAGAGCCATAAAATTCTTGTTCTGAGTCATGATTAAACTGAATAAGCAGTTAAGCACACTTAAAATGGCGGGATATGCCATTATGATGTGCATATAAATTTCCCTTTGGCCAGTGGTGCTTTAAACTTATTATCACTTGGGTGCGGCTGAAAGTAATCAGTACAGCAAGATTATGTGCATGCAGAGGCTTTGAAAAAACTTACAAGAACTTTTGCAAAAACGTTAGCTTGTTTAGCAGCTGTTTTTGCGCGAGATCTATTACTTACTTAATTTCACAAAATGAACCCTGTGAAACTGCGTGTTACTTGTTTTACGGCGTAAAAAGAAAGAGGAGATGTGTGTCTCACATACACTAGATACCAACATGTCACATGTGACCACTATTTTGCCTGTTGCCCCGAGGAAGACGAGCTCACCACTGAGTTGTGGTAAATGACCAGAGATGTCTCTGTAGTTATCACAACAGTGTTGCAGTAAACACAAGTTGAAGCTGACAGGCGGTTGTGGAACTGTATCAGTGATGCGCTGTCAATCTTCCTGACATAAGCAGTTAGTTGAGCAACTCACACCTGTCACTTCCACAGTTTCGTATTAACACAACTTGTTTCTTCGTGGCTGTTCGACGAAGCACTGCACAGATTTTATTGAAACTTAGCAGCTTCGTTAAAGAGAGAAGCATTTGTCATTTGGTTTTGTTACAAAGTATAGCAAGTCAGCTGTATTATAGCAAGCGATGAGTGTGTGTCGCATCATGTTTGCATTTGTCACAAAACATTAGCATTGTTTGACATTTGTGTTTTGAGTTTGACATTGTCTATATGCAGTTATGCAGCAGTTGTAGTCCCTGACTGTAGCTGACAAAGGTACCCCATGGCTGCCGAACAATAGGGAGCATTAACTAAGCCAGTGCTGTACATAATAATATACGAACCTGTAGTAAATATTAAGCTTAAAATGTAGGCAAGTTTTTCTTGAGGCAATAATAGTTTTGGCAGAAATAAATAATATAAATATATGTTCATAATTTAAAGTCTCACATGAGATCAAGTGACAGCCACACATTTCTACCCTGATAAATCAGGTGTTGTATGTGTAAAGTTTTTCCTGAATAAATTTAGTAAAAGGTTCACTGTTTTCAGTGTGTAAGGATGCGTGGTGTGTTTCAACAGCGGTCCTGGAAAGAATTGTACAGTCGCCAGTAATAAATCTCTCTTAAGTGGTCATGTACATCTCCCACTCTCTGGTACTGCATAACAAACTGGTGCATTTTTAGGTGGAGCCATTTTTACGGTGCAGTGTTAGTGCACCATGTGGTGCACTGTTAGTGTCAGGTGCTATTTTCTCTGGTGTTATGTTAGTGCAGTATGTCAATTTTTCTCGTGCAACGCTGCCATATATTCTATAGTGCACTGTTAGTTAATGCTATGTGTGAAACCAACTGGCATCACATTTTCTTAAGATCTAGAATGGCTTTCACAGAGACGCTTATGTTGAATCCTTAATGTGACCATAACATGAGACTGTATTTATTATTTTAGTAATATTTGTTCACTTTGTAACATAATATTCGTTGTAAGATAACAGTACCCCAATTATCAAAGATAGTAAATGTATATTTTGACACCTAAAAATACTAAAATTCTAAAAAGTACAAAAAGAATTATTTTTCTATTCATAATTTGTTGTCTGATCATTATATATTACAAAAACATATGTATGCAGAAACATAGAAATAATAGGTGTTCTAAAACATGAAGTATAACATTTGTTTTTATTTTAGTGTCGGAAAACTGTCTTTATGGTATGACTTGTGCAAGATGATGTTAAAGAAACATTTCTATGTTTGTGGTAGTTTAGGAGTACCTGGTCATCTCAGTTGTCCATTGTGGCACACTGTTAACCACTGTCCTATGATGACAATTCAGTTATCAACATCTTGTCTGTTTATGCTTTATTGAATAGTTAAGTTTGTCCACAATCAGCAACACCTTCAATCTCATTCTGTCAGTCTTCAGTTTACACTATGTCCATCAAACTGCCTCGTTTCTTATGTCATCTGTCTGTCAGTCTATCCATCTCTCTATGTGTCCCTCTCTCACTCTCACCTTATCTCTCCCTCTCTCTTGGTCTCCCTCACTCTATCACACTCTCTCACCTCTCTTCTATCTCATCTCACTGTCTCTCTCCACTCTCTCTCACTGTTCTGTATATAAGCATGCATGCGTGCAAATTTAATAGTAATGACTAAAGCTGCAGAAGAAGCCGGTGTCTGTTGTTGTGTCAGAAACCATTAGCTAATGTCCTTGTGATTATGAGTGGTTATATTACAATGGTTACTGAGTTGCTCAATCAAAAATGTGTCCAATATAGAAATGGTCTAATGGGCTTAAGCTAGAGGTATCCTATCATCAGGTCTTTTAACCATTTCCCAAGGCTCTGCCACAAAAGGTTATCTAGTCATGGTAAAAAGCAACATGCATGTTGTAGTAGTATATTGCCTGGAGCATTTTGTCACAGTGTTATAAATATGGTGCAAATGCAGACATCTACAGTGTGCAACGGTTGCAATGCTTCCAGTTCTAATCTGGTATTTGGCATAGATATCAATGTAATGCCATTGGGTGTTCGTATGAGCATGTCCAAGTGCAGTGCCAAGTGTGACATGAAGGTGTGTATACCTGTAGAAATGCAGTAAACACATTACCCGAGGCTGGATTTCAGTCGTTCAAGTCAGAAACAAAATGTATGTTTGGAACAACTTGTTTTAACAGTAGATCATTGGGGCTAGGGCATCAAACTCTCCATTTAGGTTTGATTCTTCTTGGTGCCATTCTGAAGCTTGCACAAGTTTGTTTACTCTATGTTGCTTCAGATCACTTCGCTCGGAATGAGTACCTGGCTATATCCTGTGGTGGATATTTGTATATTAATAAGTTTCGGGCATTAAGTGCAGCATGGCTGAATACTTCCCAGAGAAGTCAAGGTGGGATTTGATTGTTGAACAGATCCGCCAGGAAGAGAAAGTAGAATGCGCTTTCAGTAGTCCTAAGAACCTGATACGGCGCTATATAACTAAGAACTTATGTTTTGTTCTCGTATATGGGTGGACCATTATGTAAATGTTAGCAGTGTAAATAAGTTATATATAACTTACAAAATTAAGATATATCTAAAAGAGGCAGACTACATAACGATAGTTATTATGGTGCTTCCTTGTCCATTTACCATGTGTCCATTTACCATGTTTATTGTTTTTGCTCAGGATGTCGATCTGTTTTGGCCTTGATAAAATATTACTAGTGCAGGGTGCTGATATAATATTATGCTTCCACTGGCAACAGATGCTTGGTGAAAGACTGTAAGGGCAGAGAGGAACTGAAGGGCTATTAGGAAGGTGATTGGCCAGTTGATTACCAATGATGGTGAGCAACTGGGCAGGCCTAACAGTCCCTGACACTTGGCCTCATCTCTTGATGGGAAATTAATTGAACTTGTCAAAACAATGCATGTAATGCTACTGAGGTCCCTGGCTGGCAGGGTGGAAGGGAGGACTTCCCCTTGTCCCTGGGGAAGAGTCCTCCCATTTGGATAGGTCAGATGGTTGTAATAGGGCAGATGGAGTGGACATCAGCACAGGTGGTGGAGTGGGACACTGGACACTCAAGCTGGACACATTGATCAGAGTGATGCAGTTAGTTCATGGCTGACCAATGGTCATTGTTGGTTCAGGACTGTCCAGTGGTCATTGTTGGTTCAAGGTTGACCATTGGTCATTGGTTCAAAAATTACCATTCGTCAGTTGGTTATTGTTGGTTCATGACTGACTAATGGTTATTGTTGGTTCAAAGCTGACCACTGTTGGTTCATGGCTGACCAGTGGTGACTGTTGGTTCATGGCTGATTAATGATCATTGTTGGTTAAAAACTGCCAGTGGTTAGTTGGTCAATGTTGCTTCAAGGCTGATCAGTGGTCATTGTTAATTCATTGGTGATCATGGTTTCAAAGCTGACCAGAAGTGCCTATGTGGTCATTGTTAGTTCAAATGGAGTGGATAGTCTAGTGACCATGATACAGGGAGCTATGTGTCCAGTTAGTACAAGATTGTACAAAGTGAAAAAAATTGCCAATCACGCATGCGTGTTGGATCATTATAATATCAACTCACATTTCTCATTGTGTAACTATTAATTTTTTTCCGTATATTTCAGCTGTCTCTCACAGTCTTCTTCAGCAGACTGAATTTCATGGTCATGTCACATGATTTAGATCATGTGACACAAGCTGGAGCATGACCAGCAGGAGTTCTTGAAGAGAGCTGGCACAGGAGAAAAATCAAAGAGGCCATCAACATACACAATGTCTCTGTCTTTAAACAGAGACATTGGATAAGAACTCCCGCGGGTCATGCTCCAGCTTGTGTCACATGATGTAAGTCATGTGACACGACCGTGAAATTCAGTCTGCTGAAGAAGGCTATGTGAGACAGCTGAAATATACTGAAAACAAAGAAAAAAGTTTCTTGAGAAGTAAATCATTTACTAAGTAACATTGAACCAAGAAACCAGATTATTATATTCGAATATTAAAAACTGCTGTTGAATCACTTCTTAGAAAGATCAAATGTGATCTGATACTATGGCGTTGATCAGTCGTTGTCTTTGACATGTGTCAATATGGTTTACTCGGCAGTCCCCAGTCAGCCTTCTCCCTTCCCTCTTCTGGCTTGTTTCCATATACACCTTCTTCAGTAATTGCCATGACAGCATCATTAACCCCTGACCCCGGCAATTAACCCTGTCCCCTCCCATCCACGCCAAGCCGGAAGCCCAGGAAATAAAGCACAAGACAGGCTTTTTTGTCAAAGCATTGCCTGAAGACAGCGCCTGAAGATCCCCTTTGTATCAAACGGAAAAGAAAGAACCCCTAAAAGGTAACCAGAGGAAAGGGTGCTTTGCTGCATTCTTTGTAAATGTTTTTTGTAAGACTTCAGACTTGTAGAATTCTCAAAAAAATTCTGTTCCTTAAAAATAATGGTATGTTCTCATATAGTGTAGTATTTAGTCATCAGGACTAATCAGGGCGCTTTGTATATGTATTTCATTCCCTGACAGACCTGTTCAATCAGACACCATCTCGACTTCTCTGTGAAATATCTAACCACACTGGCTGCAGTTAATGTCCAACTGTTTCAAATATCCACAATTGTCTACAGCCAGGTACTCATTCATACAGCTGAGAGAACTGGAGCAATGTAGAGTAAAGCTTCCCCAAAGTTCAACACAGCAGCACAGCATTTCAAGCTGGGTCGTCTTAGTGAAGAGTGTGAAACTGTCACTGAATACATGTAGTTTCCATATATAAAACATGAAGCATGAGTCAATAATGTTATGAATTATTCTGCAGGTGTGAGATACATTTGAAATTCACTGCAGTGCAACTCCTTGATTCTGGAGTTTTTACAATTCCTTTATTAAAAGCACCTCCTCAGTTTGAGTTGTTTTCATGTCTCGTTTCAAATAAATTTTATGTAAAAACAAAACTCACTTGGCATCTTCGTTTATTTATGCAACTTTTACATGTAGTTTTGAGTTTTGGTAAACAACCTAACAGATGATTAGTTATAATTAGCCGGGGGAAAATTCAAGTGATTCTCAAATTTTTAAATTTAATTATGCACCTGTTTCTGGTATGGTTTTACTTGTGCTCACAAAAACCACGTTACAAGCAAAATCAGTGAGTCAAAAGTTAAATGTTGGCCATTAAATAAATTTCAACCATTTAACTACACACTGTCACTTTTCACTCAGATGCATGCATTCTCCTTTTTTCTTAAATCATCTGCAGATATTGTATACACAGTTTACACGGTACAGGAAAAGACCAGATTTACAATAGGCTGAACAAGCTGAGGAAGTCACTTTAATATATTTAAATGTATTGAAATCTACCAAACTTGAATTGTTCTGTCACATCCATGTCACATCAAGCTCCCAATCCGTTCCACTTTCTCTTGCTACTAAAGTGCATCACTGGAATCGTATTGTTCCTGACTGGCACTGGCACAGATAACGAAGTTGTCATGATCGCATTTGCTGCGGGACTCCATTGAGACAGGTCAAAAAGTGCTACGTAAATTCAGCTTGGTAGCCTTCAATAAAAAGCAATTTGTTGATTAGCGACATCTAATGGCACTATCTGTTTGCATTAGGTGCGACAGTCGCTATTTGTCACTTCTGTTTACCCATCATACACTGGGACACTTTTAGACACCGACTTGCTGCCAGCACCAATCAGCTTGCGGGCGTCAGAATTTGGTGAGTTCGTGTATGGATTCTCTATTAGCACATTGTTAGGGTTTTGGTGATTTAAGTAAGTAACTTTCACTCACAGGTTTTTAGAGGAATGTCGTGTCTGCCCCACATTTCCTACTAACTATATTATCAGTCCACTTAAGTAAGCGGTTCAGGAATGCAGTTGACATCATTCTATCCTACAGCTGAAGACATGAATGTGCCTGTGGAACAGACTTGGGACAATGACAAAAATAGGCATCTTCCCCAAGAGTGGAACGCTGAAAATACTGCATCAACTTCAAGTGCAATTACGTCTGCAGACTACCAGCTTCTGACAGGGAAATAAATGTGTACGGATGTGTCCAAACAGTGATACGCCCACATGCATGGCATTTATCATCCTCCACTTCCAGAGGCCAGTTCTTGGCACATCTATCATGCTTCAAGCAGCTGACTTCGCCTGCCCGAGGATGATGTATTCCTTCTCAAGAGCCACGATGAAAAGCGGGAAACAGTTGCCACGAATTACCGCCCTGCACCTACGCAGTGCTGCTGCATAACTGCTGCACTTTGTTTATGTTGTTTACACAAACCTATCAACTGGTATTCCGTTATCTCCTTCTCCAGTCCATCCATAAACTGTTCCCAACGTTTGGGGATGTGCGGTTGATTTGGCACTCTAAACCCAGCACATATATTACCGGACGAGATACGGTTTCTGAGCAAGAATGCTTGTGGGAAAAAATGGCAGATTTCCATGGCGTTTATGTTGCGCTGGAGGCACTTGATGAAGGGTTTGCCTGGGGGCCCCTTCCCGCCTACACATGTGGGTGGGTTCATGGAACAGGCAGCGGGCTGATAAACCACAGGTTGCCTGCCAACTCTGACAAACTGCAGCCGCTGTCTTCAGGCTGACAACTAATGAAAAGACAAGCCAACAAACTGACAGACAGGCCACTTGGAATTAGCAGGTGCTGAGAGCGATATTCATGGATCAATCTGAGATTGTGAAAGCTGCCAGAGTGATACCACAGAGCTACATGTGTTGCATTTGCCCGTCTCCGTATCAGCTCTCCAGCGTCTGTTCATCTCTGTTGACAGACAGTTGTCAGATGTCTTATTGATGTCCTTCCACCAGCTCAGCCTCTCTGTGCCAAAGATGGAGGGGTCTGCCACACAAGATGTATTGGTACTTCTGAGAACTATGCCACAAAATGGTACTGGTGTCTGACACAGATACAGGGAACAGATAGGAATACCCAGGCTGTGATTCACGCTTCTTCCCTAGCCATCTGCCTAGTTTGTCCATGCTGCGGTAAATAGTTGGCTGTATTGTCTAGCGGTGAGGTATTTTGTGGGTCTTTATTTCACTGCATGTCTTTTTCAATTACGGTGCCATGACAGTGCGGTACCGATAGTGGCACCATCTAAGTTGAATTTATACTCTCTTGTCTAATGGAAGTGAAATTGACTCTTCTCTTTGAGGGAGCAGGGAATTGACTGCTCCATCTGAGATGGACGGGTGGAGTGTCCCTTCAGTGTCAGGTGGCCATGACACACCCAACACACGTTCACCTCATCATTGCCAAAGGCTCTAATCTTCTGTCTGAGTCTCCAACAGATTATGCCCATATAAGGAGCAAGAGATACATTAAGTGTGTCAAGTTAAACTTGCTATAACCCGTCATAAATTTGGTTCTGTCAACATTTTTAACATCCAGTCATTGCGTGCATTGCTGTAATCACTTTGAATCATGCCGCTGCACTAGACAGTCATGTTTTTGGGTTTCTGTGCCCACCATCTCCCCCCACCATCCCTGCTTTGGGATTTTTGTACATATATTAGTTAGTATCTACAAGATCATTGTGTAGTCATTGTTGTACGTGGCTGTGTTCCTGATTTTTTACGGACGGGTGGATAGAATTTATTTGACCAAGATCAATAACTACATATTCATATTACAGTGTATAAGTGATTATATACAATAGGTCATTGTGTAGTCATTGTTGTGTGGCTGAATGTTTCCTGGACGATTTCAGGTGGTATTAGAAGGAACAGGGCTGTGATTTGCTTTCTACACTGTGCAATAGGTTTCTTACAATGGTGTATTGGTTATTCTTTGAAGAATGATTTACAGGTGTTTTGGAAATACAACAAAGTTGACATGATGTCAAAGTTAATATAAATATGCCCAGGACACAAAATTCTGGAGGCCACAAATTTGGGCCACTGACCCCACTAGTGGAAAAGGAAAGAATATTTTTAAAAAAAATATATATATATAATATATATATATATATATATATATATATATATATATATATATTGTATATATATATTGTATATATATTGTATATATAGTATATATATGAAGAAGAATATATATATTATTTATAGGGAACAACAAATGTATATAATTATAGCGAGTTTTGCCTGAACCGTTTCATGTACTCATAGCTGTAATGAAATAGGAGGTAAGGAACAGTTTGTCCAAGCCTCAACATGTTCTTCATAGGGAGGGAGTGTCTGCTGTAATTATTATGATAGTTCTCGTATTACATTGTTCATCTTTTCAATCCAACCGCGATATCACACAATGAAGGTGATATCAATAAGAATGACTGCTAAGTATTGGGTTTGTTTATGTACTTGGAACTGACTGTGATCGTGTGGCAAAGTGCCAGGTTTGTCGAATCTAATTAACATGTTTGGTGGCCATTTGATGTCATAACGACAAAGTCAGAGGAGATAGGAAACAAGAACATGTCAATCATTGGCTGTGTAATGTAGACAGGTATCTGACATCGTATTATTAATGCGCTGATAGTGTAGCTTGTATGTGTGTTACGTCTTTGTCAGCCACTGTCAGGCTCAAGATTCAGCTAATAGTAGACATGTTGTCACCAGAGTGTTTGACAGAGTACTCTGTTCAAGGGTCATCAACCAAACACACTGAAGGAGTCTAGCAGCAAGACATGTCCGAGACACCGTTGTTTGTGCAGAAAGTGCACTTAATATATTGTGTTATATTTTTAATACAATGTTTATGTTGCCTTAACTTTAGACAGACCTTGTCTATTCATTGTTTTACTAACTATAAAGTTATTAAAGTGAAATTTTAATAATACAATATTCTTAAAACTACTATGCTTTTGCTGAAGGTGCCTTGTTGCTTTCGGAAAGATTAAAGTATGATTCTCTATTAAATATGTATATATATATGATATATATATATATATATATATATATATATATATATATATATATACAGTATATATCCCTGTATATATATATATATATAATTATATATATATATAAAATTTTATATATATATATAAAAACATATATATATATATATTATATATATTTAATATTATGTTATGCTACATTTATGTGGACTATGTACATGTGAGAATAGATGTAGGTTATATTATATAACAAAAAGTGATGAGAAAAATTAGTGTACACTGTATTTTGCATCTTTAAAAATCTACACTGCTTCTCCATTTCACAGGTTGTTCCATACTGTTTTGCCATATATAGGCTGACCCATAGCGTAATTACGGTGAATAAAGCTAACAAGACACTGAGGAAATTAGATAATTCTATTGGCAAAGCGGTTCCACGAAAGTGAGAGCGAACAGAGATAGAGAAGGCCATCAGTGAGATTTAAGACCAGTAAACTGCTGAGAAGTGTAGGCAGGTCAACCATGGACTCCCATTTTGAGTGTTCCATATTGATTATTTCAACCCGAGCAAGTAAGCAATTGGTTTTCTCACCCACAAGAAAGGACATTTGTCATTAGGTCTGTGTTTGGCAGAAAATGAACTGGGCATGTCCCGGCACTGAAGCTGTGGGATTAAGGCTGCCTTAACAAATGGCTCCCGGTGGCCCGCACATTTAAATAAATCTGATTTAAACGGTCATATATCAGAAATTAAGAGCGGCACAGTTGCGAGCCAAGCATGCCGGAGAATTAGTTGGTCACAAGGGAAGAGTACCAAAGCGCTGATGAATTTCTATCAGCGCCGATCTGTGCAATCTAGCAATTGTTAGCTCGCTCATTCATTTCGCTCGGTCGTAACAAATGGGACGGTCCAGCAGCAGATATGTTTTCATTGGTCATATTGTCTCGCTGCCGTATCGACAAGTCAATGTGAGTCGATGTTTCCGAGCAGTTTGATTTGTTTGCACAATTTTCAGACGCAATTTCAATGTGCGATAAAGAATCTGTGATGCACTTGATTGAATTTGCTGTGTGTTTTGGAGGAATGTTAAATCTGAGATGGTTTTGTGATAGTTTTGTTTGAACTTTTGCTTTGGGGCAGGGTTGTGAAGTTTGAGAGTCTTAACCGTATTTAAATGGTGCTAGTTTAAATCGTATCAGTTATTGTGGTTTTGAAGACTTACATACCTGATCCAAGTTATGCCAATTGCATTTTGAAACTCCCCATTATATATATTTCTTATCACAGTTTTATATATCAGCCTTGGGTTTTTGTGGTGATTCAAAGCATTCCTCATGTAATCTGGGATGTTTTAGGTCACTTTAATAGAGGTCACCTTCAGCTAAATCAGCCATTGGTGGTTGGCTGAACAATACCAGAGTAACAACGGAACACATGTTCTACAAATAACTGAAGAGAAACACAATTAGCTATTTGTGGTGATTATTTTATTCTGGAGCCATTTCTGTTATTTTGCTTCATTTCGCCGACCAGATTTCCATGCCCAAATGTATGTGTGTACAGTATATTTAGCAGTTGAAACTGAAGCTTGTTAGACATGTTAACAGAGTGAGGAGGTGGAGAAATAAGTGCCACTAGATGTCCATAGTAGGAAGTACTAGGAACTCATGCAGGCTGATTGATTCAGCAATTTCTGCCTGCATCTGATGGCAGAGAATCGATGGTTTCTTGCCCGCCTGCCTGATGCTGTTGATCAGTATTCTCGAGATGAATCACGCTAAATTATCTCCTGCAGTCCAGTTAATTTGCAACGCTGTGCGTTAATAAACGGCTGTTTTTAAGACAGTGTAAAATTAATTATCGCTAATTTACACACAGTCTCCATGGTGATTTGCTGCCGCCGTGACAATGGATGTCCGCTGGCAACGGTATAAAAAGGAGAACAAATTCCCGTTGGAGCGCGCTCTCTTCATTGACGGAGATAAACGGGTGTCGTTTATGTAGTGATGCCAGTATTGTCGGGAATATTTCCAGCGCGTGCCGAAATTGCAGCTGTAAATTTAATCTGCTGTCAGGCGGTGGACACTCGTTTGGGAGGACTGCGGATGCAATTGGCGGCGAGCGACACATGAAGATGTCTGCTAAAGTCCTGCCTAGACTCGGGGAGTAGGTGTGGGGATAACTCCGGCACCCAGTGGGCTGCTTGAGGCTAGCGGAACAAAGCTGTTTATGGGAAGCCTGTGTAATGGGTTCTGTTGGATGGGGAAGTGTCTAATCCGCGGGACTTAGCTCACTTCGAGATGGTGCAGGTTGAGTGGCAGGTTGCGGGCATAAAGATGCACAGCAAACTGCATCCTATGTGTTATTGATGGTGGTCTGAGCTGAAGGGTACTCCAAGGTCGTGCTGATGTTCATGCTGTATATATCTGGGTAACAAGGCAACAACAGCGCAATGTCTTATAGACTGGTTGACAGTGGTTTCAAGTTGACATTGCAAATGACAATAATTTATTTCAAAAACTGTAGAAGTTGCAACACTTGTAAAATTATGATGAACTCTTCAAGAGTTCAACTACAGAGTCTACAATAAGCCAGAATTTGAAGAATAATATTGTGAAGAAGGACACACAAAACTCATCACCAAAACAATGGTTTTGAGAAAATATACATAATAATTTATTCAAATCTGGTGTGATACAACAGTTCTGGGAATCATGACTTCTGAATTATTGCGCTTGTATTTTTCTTTTCAATTTAATATCACTTTCTCTTCCATTAATCCTCTGATAACTAATGTTATTAAACAGTTACATAAACAAATAATGCAATTATTCTGCTCTAGTTGTTGTGCCAAATTGTTGGTCGTACAACAGTGATGAAAATGTTGCGTAGAATACATTTCACACGAGGTAACCATAACACGGAGAAGCCCATAACACGGAGAAGCCCATAACACGAAGAAGCCCGCACGTGCACTGAAGATTGACATGAAGGAAGCTGCCAGATTACTTAAGAAAATGGATCTGTTTGTGTGATTCGCACCATTTGATGTCCCGCCTAAGCCGCAAACGACTCGATAAGCCAATGTTCGATTTTGCCACGTCTCGCCGTAATTTGTCTTGAGCCAGACGTGTATCCCGTGGATTATGGCTCATTTGTAATAAAGCTGCTGCCGCTGCAGATTGGCGCTTCCCTTGTACTCACATCATCCGTCTGTGTCAGGCGAGAATATTCCTCAGAGGCACAAGGCGTTCGTCATTTGAAAGAGGAGTTGTTCGTTTCGCTGCAGTTCGACAATTTTTCATTGTGTCGTTTCGCCTGATTGTTTATGGGGAGGCTGACGTGTGTTGTTTTGTTAAAGGCAGTATTGTGTTATTATGCGCAGAAAGGAAAATGGATCTTGTGGGTCCGTGCAGTGTCAGGAAATGTTCGGAAAATTCTGGAAAATACCTTTGGAATGGCTTAGTAAGGTGAAATTTCATATCTTGAAATGCTACATTAATAAGGTGCTGTTAATATGGAGCAGTGGTTAAGCTGTGCAGAATTGTCACACTTTTTATATTATTTAATTTATGTTGATGGTTTGGAATAACTTAAATGAAATGCTTCAGACAACTGCAGGAATTTGTTAAGCAGTGCAATGTTAGTCTTAACCTCAGTCTTAACCCTAGCCACCATCTTGGTCCTATCATTACCTCTCACATCACAGAACTGTAATCATTGCCTGATAGTGATTATGTTGGAGATAATGGCCAGACAGCGGGCAGATAACTGCAATGAAATGCTGCTGTTGATGTACCTTGCTGAACTGAATCATGTTTACATGAACCTGAAGATACCAGAGACATATGAACACACAATAAGATAATAAAACCAGCCTTGATGTTGACAGGCCCCTTTAATCTACAGGATGGTCCACAGACAGGAACCAAGAAGGACATCTCATTGAACCCCTTCGACAGGTGTTTCTATAAAGGTGTGATAAGTGTAGTGCATCTTGTAACATCAATCTGTACCATGCACAGTTATCTACACCTAATGAACATTTGAATCTTTGATTACTTCCTTCCCTCCAGGCAAGACATTGTATGCGAAATGGGAAAAGCACAGCAAGAAATCTACCAATCTTCCACTAATTACACTGAGCTTTTCTCAACATAGACAGGCAGGAAATTGGATGTTACATAAACTCCAGCCTGTAATCTCCATATTTTGTCAGGGTTTCCATGTGTTTAATTGTTTTGAAACTGGTTACAGAACCCACTTAAAAGGCTATTAAAATATACTGTTGTACAACAAATATAAGAACCTTCCCCCAAAAAATGTAAGCACATTTCCCTAAAAGTAATTTAAGCATTTCTGCATATTCCTACAACCCAATCAAATCATGTGACCATTTCATATATGCTGTATTATAGCCTTATTTACTTTTTGTCTTATTTGTGACACCACGTCTCCCTGCTAACTGTATGGCTGTGTAGTGTATAGTTATATATAGTGCTCATCTCTCTTGAAACCCTCAAAGAATGCACACAAATGTTGCTCTTTTGAAGGTACAAGGGGCACCTGTGCGTGCGTTATGCAATGTCTTCAGTGCCACACCTGCCCTTGTACCAGTTGCTAGCAGCACGGCAAACCACCATACATATTCCAGGCACTCTATTTTAGAATTCTGGCTAAAACTACAAAAAGTCCTTTAGTTTCCAAATTGGTTTCAAGGTTGATGTATGCTTGCTTACACACATGCCATACATGTCTACCTGTGATTAGCTTCAACTGTGCTGTTGGTATGTCATTGGCTTTGCTGTAGTGTAATACTGTGTTTTTTGTCTTTCACTTTCAGAACTGTTTCATTTTCCCTGGATGTTCACCCCCTGATCGCTGTCCCCTGGACACTCCCCCTGTGAAATGAAAAGGTGGCATTTCCTCATCACACTGAGAGGTATAAAATAATTGTTTTCCTTCCCTATATTAGGTGATACCTGTATTTTTCTGACATACTTACATATTATATGTTATGTTTATGGGACTCAAAATCAATAAACACATAGACATTGCATCTTTCAATGTAATGGAAATAGCTCTTAATTAGGTAATATATAGTGTCCTACATTCGTATATTATCATTGTTTTATCCATTTATTAGATTAGACTAGGAGAGACATTATAATGAAAATAAATTGGAAATAGACGTAATAGAATAATTTTTTGCTCTATTTACTTATTATTTTGCTATAATTATTTGTGGTTTCTTTCATTCAGATAACTAACTTAATGTTATATGATGTGTGGAATTTGCACAATAATTGTAGACACTTATCAGTGTTCAAACAACACGTTATATAGACACAGAAGTGTAATAGTGAAAGTTTTAAAGTAATTTATTTATTAATTAGATCAGCAGGGTGCACGATAGTTCTAGCTAGCTGGTAGTCTGACGTTATAAACAACTAGTCCTGAATATGCTTTTACTATGTAAAAGGGACTAGTCCGAGTCCGAGCTCTAAAACTACTCATCCTGGATGATCGGACTGGCCTTATTTCGCACCCTGGATCAGTTGAAAATATTGCTAAATTCCGCTATCATTTAATAACATACCATTACAACCTTGCCTATCCACCATAACTCCCTGGCATATCAATCAATCTGATGACAAGTGAATTTTTTTATTCACCACCATTTTGTAAAAATGTGTCTAAGCTTGTTTCCTAAGGACTTAGGCACAATAGAATGTATCTAATTGTTATTATTATTATTATTTAACTACATAAGTGGAAATGTCTACCTTTTAATTTTAATGGAGGGATATCTGGTGGGAACTAAATAATATACATACAAAATACAACATTACGTTTTGGTGTAAGTTCCAGTGTTGTTTTTGTATTTAAATAGTTTGCTGAATGCTTGTGATGGTGGTAAAGAAATGCTTGTTGTAGTAATCTGAATTTTTTTTAATAAATCTGGGATATATGGAAATCATTGGACAGTTCAGCTGTAAGAAGAAATATAATTAGTTTTCTGATCTGAGTATTGCCAAGTTTTGAGAAATAGAAATACTTTGCTGTATAGTCCCAGCTGTTTGACATGTCATTGTCTTTATTGCACTGACGTTTCACCACATCTGTCCCGTGTTCTTTGTTATATTGTTGCCTTTTAACTAGCTTCTTTCTCCCCAGCAGCTTGTTCTGTTTAACACTGCTTCTCTTGCCAGCTTCTGAAATCTGTCATTTCTTGTGTCAAAACCATTTTTCGTGTCTCTTTGATAAACTCCATCAGTTGTATTCCTTCATTTATCATCAGTATTATTCCTTCATTTATCATGTGAAGATTAATGAAGAAATAAGACTCATTGCTTTTCTTTCCGGCCTGCATATTCCATTAAAACGGGACATTCTCAGTAAACAGGATCTGGCGTTCTTTTTAATGGATATGCAGCAATATTTCACTCTCAAGTGATCTGTAATAAAGCTCCGACTCCAACTGCCTTAATCTCTCTGAACATCAAAATTTTTTCCCGTTCCTATTTAATTGGCTTTGATGTGTGTATCTAGTAATTATATTCGTGATTAATGACTATTTGAACTTGCAGAAATTAGAGCCAGAGCCAGTGCTGATGGATGACGCCTGTCAGACGGCCATTTTGCTCACTTGGGAATGCCCTGTATGTAATCTCAATCCTGGAGCAGTGGCGAGGAAATGCCACATTAATGATCTGTGAGCCGATCCAAGTTGCCTGTAGTTAATAACACTGACATGGGCGTTGCGTGTGTGCCTGCAAAGTCACACAGACATGCAGGTGTACGCAGATCAAAGAATTGCTGGCGCGCGCGCACACACACACACACACACACACACACGGTTATAGCACAGGACAATTATAGAGCTGATCCACTGATTGATCAGCTCACGTTATTGATAACTGCGGTAAGCAGCCGATTCCATTGTGTATTAACCTAGGCCAGACCCATTAATCTCATGATTGATTCGACTGTGGAAAACATGAGGCAAGCCCATATTATATGATAATACCGGGTCTGCTCCAGCGTAGATCACATCAATCATTTGACTTGAGAGCGGGAGAGAGAAAGAGAGAGAGATGTCATGTCGTGGTTACACATGTATGATTGTAAATAGATTTAGTTTAGCGCAGGTGATTATTTCCTTCGTTGACCGAGTCGATTGCTCATGTATAACGTCCTTGTTGTGTTTGTGGTGTGTTCTGAGGTTGGTGTGTCCTGAGGGTGGTGTGTCCTGAGGGTGGAGTGTTCTGAGGGTGGTGTGTTCTGAGGGTGGTGTGTTTTGAGGGTGGAGTGTTCTGAGTGTGGTGTGTTCTGAGGGTGGTGTGTTTTGAGGGTGGTGTGTCCTGAGGGTGGAGTGTTCTGAGGGTGGTGTGTTCTGAGGGTGGTGTGTTCTGAGGGTGGTGTGTCCTGAGGGTGGAGTGTTCTGAGGGTGGTGTGTTCTGAGGGTGGTGTGTTTTGAGGGTGGAGTGTTCTGAGTGTGGTGTGTCCTGGGTGTGGTGTGTCCTGAGGGTGGTGTGTTCTGAGGGTGGTGTGTTCTGAGGGTGGTGTGTTTTGAGGGTGGAGTGTTCTGAGTGTGGTGTGTCCTGGGTGTGGTGTGTTCTGAGGGTGGTGTGTTCTGAGGGTGGTGTGTTCTGAGGGTGGTGTGTTCTGAGGGTGGTGTGTCCCGAGGGTGGTGTGTTCTGAGGGTGGTGTGTCTGATGTTGGTGTGTTCTGAGGGTGGTGTGTCCTGAGTGTGGTGTGTCCTGAGTGTGGTGTGTCCTGAGTGTGGTGTGTCCTGAGTGTGGTGTGTTCTGAGGTTGGTGTGTCCTGCGTGTGGTGTGTTCTGAGGGTGGTGGTGGGGGCAGGGGGGATGCACAGAGTACCAATAATATTTTAACATCAATACATTTTCTTCCAACTACACTGTAGGATTACACTAATGTAATTAAAATTTAAAAGTATTTAAATAAATTACACAATAAAATAAAAGCAAACTATTTATCTCAAAACATACTGTAAAGTAGCAATCAATCAATTTTTATTTCTGACAAACTTTACATAATTATTTGTATTTCTTATAAAACTAATGGCCTTATTAGTAAGCTGAAGATGAGCTCTCATCAATTTATAATAAAAGGCATGCAATGTTTAGTTCAATTGCAGTATTATATTTACCTCTTTAATGTGGATACTTATATATGTTGATTACTTATATATGTTAATGATAATTAATCAATAATAAAGTGAGGTTAAAATAACAAAAATATACATTACAGGCTGTAGTTAACATTTAATGCATGAATACATAAATAACCTAAAGTAAACGTGAGTTATGTAATCACAAGATGGGAATAGTTGATACAGATCACTGTAAATATGAAAAATAGTGGAAACGGAAACAAGTCTGTGGAGCCAGATGGTCCTGCCATCTAGGGAGGCAGGGGAAGGACTCGGTGAGAGGAGAATGACTCCAGCAGACTGAATGGTGTTGATGATGCATCTTCATCATCATTAGGGAGACACTGCTGGCAGATTGATCATGGCAGAAATAAACTGAATAAATAAGCTAATATCTAGACACTCACACGCTCCAGATTGAGCAGTTATTTGGCTAAACCCAATGTGGCTGTTCCTCCTGAGTTCAGTATTTGTGTTATAACATTTCAGATTAACTTTGCGTAAATGTTTTTAACTGTGTACTGAAATTGTTGACATGTTTGCTCGTTTGTACTAATCTGTTAAATAGCTAGAATAAATGTTTTGGATCCGATCAAAAGTATGCAAATAAATGCAAAAAAGTCTTGCTTTATACACTACACATAATACAAAGCTATTTAAATGGTTGCAAATTGGTACCTGACATAAAAACCAAAATGCATATTTGAGCAACAAAAACCCAGATTCAGGAAGGACTAAATCCATCAGAGAAGCTATTTAGATGTCAGGAAACCACTTCATTAACAAATTTTACCCATTCAAATAAATGTTGCTCCTTCTCTATTGAAACTGGAACACTACTGGAGCTAGAGTCTCATGGAAATGGTGACCTCAGTGATGCAACAGCAACTTTTTGTTTTGAAAAAACTCCTTAAACTTAACAGCAGATTCAGTTTAATAATTGGTTTCCTCATGAGCTCACCTGCTCAATGAAACAGTCCCCGGGGTAGAATCACTGCAGCCCTTACAACAGTTTTATGTTTTTTAATCATCTTGCTTCAAGTTCTTTTTTAATTATCATCAGTTAGCAGTTTCCTGTTTCCAGGTTGTTCCTCTCCGAAGATGGACCGACCAGACGCGACAACACCAGCCAGTAGTTTACACTGCTTCCACTAGACCGCACCAGCTGTCTGCTAAACAACATCTGTAATGTATGTCTGTGTTATTGTTATCGGGTCAGGAATTCCACGCATCTGTCAATCTACTCGGCTGATGTGTTTGGTAAATATTTGATTGGTGCCTTGCTAACATTGACTGGTTGGCTCAGACAGTCCGCCTGTATCTACACCTTCTGTTGGCCCAGTGGCACTACACAGCCTATGCCAGCAGAACCATCCTAGCTCAATGGTAAACTTTGGCAAGGCACCATCAAATATTTACCAAGCACATCAATTGGAATGACATATGGATGTCACTTATAGTTACTGGGGCAGCGATTTCTACTGTGTACTAAAAACGTTGATAAAAATGTCAGCATTTCGACCCTTGCTGCAGATTCCTTAGAATGATATATGCTTCCTTGTTGATAAGGCAGCCTGGTGGATATAAACAAATTGATCGCTGGGCAGTTGAACTGGCTATAAAACTGTAATATTTACACCATGCTGATATCAGGGTTGGAACATTCAACTGCACGCTTTAGCCAATCCCTCGTAGAGAACAACATTTAAACACAATCTCAGCTCAGAAACTATCCTACAGTTCTCAAAGCTCTATCAGTGCCACATACTTGTTTACAAGTCTGGCGAAAGTATAACTGATCAGAGTAATCAATGGTTTAATTCACAACTGAAGAATTGCAACTGAAAGAAGTTCTACAGAGTTATGACAGTAGTTATAATAGAACTTGGGCATTGAAGACTGAAAGTAACCGGTACTTGTATCCAGTTTCTAAAATAATCCAACCATTAATGCTTTTAAAATGTTTCTGCGATTCAGTTTAAAAAAATTCTCACTGCCGTAAAATCATAAGATTATTTCGTGAAACATTAAACCTAGCCTATAGCCAGTAAAATCATAGAATTATTTCATGAAACATTAAACCTAGCCAATAGCCAGGATACAGCATGTGAACTTATTTGTTATTTAATTACACTGAAATCACCAGTGCTTAACTGTAAAAATCCCAGATTCTTGTGCTGCATTTATTGGCAAAAACAACTTGCATTTTCATTCACCACTACCCAACTGACCCCATATTTGGCATGCATCACCCACATGTGTGTTATTAATTTATTTTCTAATTTGATATTGCCATGCAGAAATCTGCCAGATGCCCGTGTTTCAAATCAATCAACCGAGAAATAAGAGTTCATGTTTTAAAATTGATGAAGTTAGTCGGTATCAGATTCAATCAATTGTTTAAAAAAAAATTGTGGCTGGCATATGGGCGACGTCTGATGCATTACTAGGCGTGTACCTGATCCCTATTGGTATTTATAATCTTATTTGTATGTGTAGTCTCTATCTTGTCATAAACATTGTAATCAGAGCATGAATAGTGTGGGTGTGTATTGTGTAATGGTTTCCTATCTTAACCAAATCAATTATGACTAGTTACCATCTCGGTAATTAATCAGACCAAATCACATGAACAGAAAGAATGTCAATGGGAAATACTGGAAAGCACATTAAATAATTGAAATCACATTATTTGCAGGTGTTATTAATGATAGCATTTATGACAGTCTCTCAGGAAACTCATTTTCTCCACTTGTGAAAGTGCTTTCACGCGGACCGGGGTGTAAAAAGTTTGAGATATTGAGAGTAAAGTAGACACTGATTATTGTCTGGTGCCTGTTCTCTCCATGTGGGTGGTCTGTATAGAGGTGCCGCCTATATTTCTCATGATTGGTTAAGCGAGAAAATCTCTCATAATGCACATCTTGGCCTGATCAGATATGTCATCCGTTTGTTCCCCGCCCGTTAAACAGGCAGGGCATTCTTCTCCGCCGCCACCTGTGATTCGGCCATCTTCAATGCTTTGTGCAGTTATTTATGTTCAACGTCTTGCCAACCGTCTAATGTGCTGTCTCATCTAGCCGACGCTTTTTCTATTAGCCGAAAACGCACTTTGTGCTGCTGATTTATGAGAGGCATATTTTTTCAAGATATCTAACAGCTTTCCATAAATTCACACGGGGTGTTGTCGTAAACACAAACAGATGGTCACTTTTATCACGTTTTTTGCATTGAATTAAACAAAGGAAACTTCGGTTAGGTCTGTGGTATGTTTCATCCTGAGGGACAATGACGATGCTACCGTATGACAAAGGAAACTTTAAGTGGGTCTGTTGTATGTTCCATCCTGAGAGATATTGACAGTGCTACTATAGAAGGCTTGCCGTGTATAGCTTTTCTCTAATTCAGGACAATGGTTCCTGCCTTCAGCAGATTATTGCAGGACAGTTTCTTCCAAGACAGGACATGTTCCCCACATTGAAATCTATTCTTCCAAATCATGTTATCAAACTAAAGCATGCCATCAAACTAGTTTAGCCTGTTGCAGTACAATGAAAATCCAGGAAATGCTTCAACTTATTATTTGGAATGCTAGATTTTCTTAGACTTATTTTTTTTGGAAAACAATGTAAAAATCACAAACAATTAACCCTTAAAATACTGCTGGATACTCTCTGACCAAGACATTTTTAATCATATGCCCCATTGTTCTTGAGCACTGGGTGCGTTTGGAGCAAACTGACAGTGGAATTCCTTATTTTTTCCCAATTTAAATCGCACATTCCAAATGGTTTTTGTCAGGAGATCAGTTTGGTGACAGGATCAACAAGTACATAAAGACAGCGTTGACTAAACTGTGGATGTTTACACTTTATCAGACTTCACACTTGAAACTCTGCACTGTCAGCATTCCAGGGGAAGTCCATGGAAAGGGTGACTAAATCCTTCCTAAGTGTGCCTGGCCAGCCTGGGTGGTTTATGGGACCCCAGGAGACAGGAAACACTGGCAGGGAAGGAGGGAGCAGTTAAGGGAAAATGATAATTATAATTTAAAAGTGGTTGGGTTCGGTTAAAAGTGAATCTATTTAAACGTCATGTTTTTAAAGAGTATATTCCCAGGTAAATATAAAATATTAGGAAATAATTTGTAATCTTAACAAGTAAAAATTACAATAAAAGAACATAGCAAGTTCAAGTTATAATTTTTATCATCCACAACAACTTGCGTTAACTATTGTAATCTGAAATCACATAATTGTTGTCTAGTGTCTTAACCAGAATTACCATTACACCCACCCATACACCCGTACACCAATACACCCATACACCATACACCACACACCCATACACCAATACAAACATACACCAATACACCCACACACCCATACACCAATACAAACATACACCAATACACCCACACCCACACATCACACACCCACACACCCACACACCCACACACCCACACACCCACACACCCATACACCCAGGGAGTCAGTTAACAAAGGTAAATGAATGAATGGAACAGATCATCGGCTGGTTGTGTGAGTGCAGTTAGTGTTAATGTTTTAAAATAAAATTGACGCCTAAGAAGGGCAAGTTACACTTAGTTACTAGGTAGATAAGTTGGACTCTCAATAAGCCAAAGGTTTTCCTTGTCCATTTGCCATCTAAAGTTAATACTCTAGGTGGCAATCTCGTTAAATAAAAATCTTGTTAAATTGTGATTTGTCTTGACATTTGATCACTACTGAATTATTTCAAGAAGAAATAAAGGCCATCCTATTAAGCATAGTGTATTGCAAACACAAGTAAACAACTGTCTTTTGTCTTTTTTAAATACGTCACCCAGTTGATAGATCTGAGGCCATTGATCCAAGTGGGGGGTAAACATACAAAGAGGCAGTTGGATGTTGGGAATAAAATGCAATGATTGAAAGTTAGCATATCAATGTTTAAATGGTGCCATGAAACCATTTAACTGCTGTCTCAACAGAGTTGTTTTAACTCATATAATTGATAGTGAAAATATGATTTGACGTGATTCTTACGAAAGTCAGACTTAAAAAGCAGAGACGTCATGAAACCAAATAACGTTGAAATAAAAATAACACAAGTCATTTTGCTTGCAATTTCATATAAAGTCTCCCTCGTAAAAACAGTGGAATTACAATTATCGCAAAATCACAGAACAGGAAGGAAACACATTGTATGTGAATAAAAATGTAATTCATGACATTGTTAAATGTCTATTGTAAGGTGAGATTGGAACACCAGATATTTGTTTACGTAAGTTCTTGAAAGTGACGGTTGACTTGCTCAGTGTCTACTCCCTTCAGACAACACTGTTGTGTCTCTCTCAGAACGCGCAGAATGCTCTCAGGTAGGCTTACAATGCTTAATGATCACAGTGTTGGGTGACACAAAGACCTTTTACACAGCCCATACGGCACAGCACAATGACTGCCACCAGCACAGCTTTATATACACACTCTATACACTCCGTCTAACAACCACGACCAGTTCCCAGTGCTCAGCAGTGAATACACTGCGGTTGGACCATCAAAAGACCGCTGTTCCTCCACTCAGAATGGATATTTCATCTTAGCTAATCTGATTTCATTTGTTGTTCAATTATTACAGGCCTTTCGGTATACGCTTGTTGCGTCTAATTTGCCCGTGCACATTTGATCAAAGCTGGCAGGACGCAGTCAATCATGCCGGCTAAGAAGCTCGTCTAACATGCTTTGTGCCTGTCATAATTTCTGTCTAATCATATTTGTCGGTGCCTCTTTGTTCACCAAGTGTTTTGGCCTCCTGTGCAAGACAGCTGAAGAAATGCCTTGCATGTAGACTATATTTACCGGTGTCTATTTACGAGGCAGTGTGTTACATCAGACTGTCTCAGACTCAATCATTCAGTGAATACGAATACTGTATTCGGATTCCCACTACATTTTGCTTGTAATCCACATTATATTTATGCATTATGAAAAATTATACAGGTGTATAATGTATAATTTTTTGATGTACACGCTAGTTGATAATTTCTCTTCAGAATGCGTTCATAGCCGTTGTTAATTTCTACATAGCAACCACTATAGATATTTGACGCAGTACACACGTTTGGTATTACATTCAGCTGGTCGAATTAATGTCAAAAGGTCTGATCTTGTCCTGACATTGCTTTGTTGGATTCAATCAAGTTACAAGAATGAAGAAAATTTCATAAATAAAGGCAAAGTTTTGCCTACGAAAATAAGTCACAAGAAATGAAGTTACAACGTAATTGTAATCCAAGATTATATACTAAATACAAAATTTTCTCATTGATCATTTGCACTTATAATATCATATTTTCGGTATTGTAAATATAAAGAACTCAACATTTTAAGTTGATCTCAAAAAAGATTTATGTAGGATTTTGTGTCAAACTTAAATGCACTGAAATCTTTATTAGCTAAGTTCATTTTTATTATTAAAACGAATATGAATATAAACATACTTAATATTTCCACTTATTCTGTTGCAGTACCTCTTTCCATGATGTACTGCCTGACGTGGAGTATGGCCTTTTGTCCATATGTCTTATGCTCAGTGGACAATTGGGAAAGGATAATTCATCTATCTAGTTGTGAGAAAAAATAAAGTGGAAAACTTATCTATCGGTGTCAAACAAACACACCAATTCACAATCTAACTACATTAGCGCAACCATATAATGTAATTATATACACTGTGTGGGTGCGTGCGTGTGTGTTGTAGGTATAAATTATATGTATATATATATATATATATATATATATATATATACATACATACACTTTATATAATTAATCCAGTTGTACGCATAGGCACACTGGAGGAGGGATTACTGAATATATATTAAACTGGGAACAGTGGGAAGGCACAAAAATATGTGAACTGTACATATGGACTATTTTGCAACACTTATTTAATTTATTTTATTTTTATAATTGGCAAAAAAAATTCCACTTTCCAAATTGGCAAAAAATACCGCTGGGCCAAAGACCATTGAACAAAAGACAGTTGACCAAAATACTACATCTCCTGAGGTACATCAGTTTCTATGTTTATTCGTTTCAGTGGATGATTGGCCTCTCATCTGCAGTGTATTTGTGTAATGTAGAAAGTCGAAAGCAGTGGACACATCGAGTGATCAGCCAATCTGGGGTCTGCAGCTTTAGCTGTGCATTCATTTTATTTGGAAATACTGACATGTTTTAACAGGTCATAGTGGTAATAGTTCCAGCCGCCCACCTAGAATAGTTGTGTCTGGTCCTGCTGCTTGTTCCTTCAGAGTGGACCTCCTTCAGATGTCTAGATGATGAAGACCACCAGGGAAAGAACCGGAAAAGGGGTTGAACTAAATACAATTAGCCTAGGAACTAATTGCGTTAATTACACTTGCATAACATTGCCCATCCAATGCCTACATTAGGCAAAATATCTTTCTGTAGTTCCGCGTTATCAGTGCTGTCTAACAGCTGGACATGTGGTAATAGAATTGTGAGTGTATGTGTCGCTTTGAAGCTGATGTGTCAATACTTTATCTAATCAATTGCCTTTTAATTACGTTCCAGTCTCGTAATTATGATCGCTGGATGTAAAAGGCTGCTGCACGTTTCTTTGAAGCCGATCGGACAGATTCTGGAACAGCTGCTTGTTTGTGTGGTCTGGTTTTGCGGTCAAGATTACTTGCAACCAGTGAGTGCTCTGTGAAACGTGTGTACTCAGATTATTGTAACGGTTCAGCTGTAACATTATTTGAAACGCCGTAACGGTTGCATGGTCGAATGGCTGCCATTATCGCCCAGTCACCAATCACGAGACCTGTCAACGGAGCCGGGCGGTATCACGTTGCCAGATGTCAATTAAATGATGTCATAAACGGCAAATGACGACAAAGACAGGATGATAATTCATTACAGAGCGACGAGTGTTTGCAACTGACATCACTGGCGTTTGGGGGGAGCTGTGGAAATATATCTTTAATAACGTATTGCGCCACTATATGGCAAACTAATCACGCTTTTACATGCTCAAACATTTTACCTCCCCCACGAGTCACGACATCCTTGATACGCCACTGATTAACGGCCGCGTCCGATGCAGCAAGTTTTACGATTCACAACATGAAAGTCGCGCAATAACTCAAACTGTTGCAGGTGAAGACAAAGGCGACGGGTCGTCCTGACGCACACGACAGTTCGCGAACAATAAACAACAGAAGGACGCCCGTGTTAAGTTCGCTTGTCTCAATATGCACAACGGTTCCTGCGATTCCATCAGGTGACTCCTAATTGGCGAGATAAAAGCCGATTTTAACAGGTTCTGCATGCTAGTTGCTCATTTACAACTGTCGCGACGAGGACGTGGGGAGAGGATCAAAGAGACACGTTTGTCGTTTCAGCCACCGGCTGCGCCGCACACAAAGACGGCATTGATGGGTGGCGCGCATGATTTGTGCACCCCTTTTGTTGCCCCTTTGTTGCCCCTTTTGTCGCGGCTTCTAAATTAATGGGCGCCGTTGGCAGCAGTTGTAACCTTCATGAAATTGCCATTAGGCAAATTTCGCTCGGTGACAGGCGAGGAGAAAAAAATCACTTGAAATGTCACCTGTCGTTGGCGTGGCTGTCAATCATGACGGCGGTCGTGACTGCCGCCGTCTCCGCCTCGCCTCGCGTCGCCGTGGCGTCTTGATGACACCAATCGACCGGGCAGGTGTGTGTGTGCTTGCTGTCGTGGACGCGTGTGCGTGAACGTGCACAGGGAAGCACCTATCTAGCCGGAGACAGGACTTGTTTAGTGGGAGTTGTCCTGTTACGACCGTAGAAGGTTATTATTTGTATAATTCGTATTGTAGGAAAACAGTTGAGGTGAATTCGTTAAGTTTTACACAAATGGCGATTGGTTGGCGTAACTGTTAGGGTAGCCACATTTTTGTTTTCGACGCCTTTTACATTGAGGTTGGTTGTCTGGAGTGATATTGTAAATTGGAATTCCACCGTTGCATATGGACCGCGTGAGTCCATTTACCACAGCGTGGAAAATGGACCTGTGAATAAAACGACTTCAGTCAGTTCAGTGTGCTGAGGTAGAACGGATTCTTTGGTGCACGTTCTGTAATAAAAAAAAAAAAATTGCAAACAAAATTATAAACCATACTGGTATAAGTCAACAGTGCTCATTTCAGTAATTGTATCACGGATAATATTGTTTTGACATTTAAAAAATATAATTTTGCCTTTCAGAGTATTACATTTGACATGTCGAGACATCAGTTAACCATGCTTATGGTTTTTTAAAAACCATTAGCAGTTAATTATTTTAACAACTGTTCCTAGACAACTAAGAAGAACAAATACTTTTTGCTGTCGGTCAGACTCGTTGGCCCGCATAAACATTGCTAGACCTGCCGCCGCTGTCATCCGTGTTATCAGTAATTCGTGTCGTGTCGTGTCCCGTGGCTGTTTCACAGCTGACGTTTCGTTGTCTGTCAACGTGGATCTTATTGATGATGGCGTTGCTCGGAAAAACACGCGGCGTTTGTCGTTTGGTCTCTCATTTTTAATACGCGGTGTCAGACGTGTTTTTGTCGTCGTGAATGATCGTGGCGCTTCGAGAGAGGCGGCCTTCTTAAATAGTATAATGATGTATGTCGTGTTGTTCGTGAAACAGTATGCACATGTCCTTGTGTACGCCTACATGGTCGTTTGCGCGGCGGTAGGAACACGTAGCGCCGCCACCACGGAGAGTGGTACTCTCCCGTCGTCTCTAGCCCTACCCGTGCTCTCGTCTCATCCTTCAAGCCCTGCTGTGTTGCATGCGTTTCTTGACGAACGTATATCACCGCACTGTCTCAGCCACAAAGGAATACATCACGGGTGGCGGGTGTTTATAGCGCAGCTGTGGCAGAACGCCATCGCGAAAGCAGTGCTTTTAGTTTTCTAGGTTAGTTTGTGATTTATATGTACCTCTGTCACTTGATGAATTGAGCCGGGTCTCCCTCCGCCTCGCGCTCGGAATGCCCACCTGTTTATGCACCCCAGTCACCCGGTGTATCTACGGTCAGAAAGTTATTCGACTGGTGGGAAGGTCAGCGTCAAATAAAGGGCGTTTTTAAGATGAATGCGAATTACAATCAAGTATATGTATGTGTCTTCAAACTATGAAACTATATTAATTTTCAAGAAATATTCCGTGTATTCGTCATTCAAAACGTCCTAATTTGTGGAATGTAGATCAAAACTGGTTGACCCAGCAATTGAGAGGGGGAGTAGGGAGGGAGGGAGTCGGAGGGAGGGAGGGGGAGAGATAGTTCAATTTAAAAGTGTTTTCTCGGTTTGACTTTGTGTCTCGTCTCGTTTCTGATTAAGTCTTGCTGTTCACTGTGGCCCGCTGACACGCTCGTGCAACTTCTGTGTGTTGTATTTATGCCACTCGAAATACTACTTTATTGTAATCATGCCCCATATTAAATCCGAGAGATTGCAATAAATAAATAATTCTTCACACGTGTTTGTCGACTTCTTAATCCATCAGTAATCGTGGCACCGAAATTCCACATTTGGCTGAACAATACATTTGGGTCCAAATAATTTGACTTTAGCTTGTACGTAATGACCAAATTTAAAATTGTTGACCAATAATTTTAAACGCACACACACACACACACACACACACACACACACACACACACACACACACACACACACACACACACACACACACACACACACACACACACACACACACACACACACACAACACACACACACACACACACACACACACACACACACACACACACACACACACACACACACACACACACACACACACACACACACACACACACACACACACACGGTTCTGGGTTGCTACTTAACATAAAACCCGGGTGGTCATGTTTTCTTCGATCTACTTGTGTCATATAATAAATTACATGTAAAACGGAATGAAATTAATCTATCTTTCTACGGAGGCTAAACAGGCGCGACCCGAATGGAAAACATTATGTCGACTGTGCGATTATTTTCGCCAGCCTTGCAGACGCGTCAGCGCGATCCCGTGTCGATGTTGGCTGGCACTTGGGGCGACTCTGCACGGTTTATATGCCCATAAAGACCCCTTTCATCAGCCACATCGATCTATCTGCGCATGATTACGAAGCGTATCGCTCATAGTCGTGTGATATTTCGTTGTTCGAAATGCCTGCGCGCTGGTACGGCACCGACACGAGTGCGGCTGTCGGTCGGTGGCTGTCTGTCTCAGTCACACGCTGGCATTCAAAGGCACGACACCGATCAATCAATCGCGTACCGCCGCGCCGTTCACTCATGTATGGCCTACGGTCCCCGTAGAAGCGACCTGCGCGTCCTCTCACCCTCCCCACGTCTACCTGTCAGCGACGGCCTCTCAGTCTCATCCACACCGGCCCGAATGAGCAGCCGATGCATGACTTATTGTCTTGTCAGATGTCGCCCAACAAGAGCGTGCCCGCGAGTGATGAGCACACCGACGGCGTGTGTTTGTGCGGCTGCCACGACCGCATTGTTCGGCGGCGAGGGCCTCGTGCTCCGGCTGTCAGGGCGGCCCGCCTCGGCCCCAAACAACACTATCGGCACTCGACAGCCGGAGCTGGCTCGGCGACGATTGATGGATTGCCAAAGTCTGCGAGGCCGCGGCGAGTTGGCCGTATGGTCCCGTCAACCTTTTGTGACTGTCACCGGGCTGTCAGCTGACAGACACGTTGGTGATCTTAAGCAGGCGACCAGTTGGCAGTTCTCTGAACGAGGCGACGTTTTTTGTGCGCTGATTGATGGTGTTTAGTACGCTAATAGAAACACAGGCTTGTTCTCTGTCAAACACGCCGTTCCCAACTCCCTGTGTCCGGTGTCCACCTCTGCGAGATTGACATACGGCGAGTGACACAGTAGGACGAAGAAACCGTTGCCCTCCATGGCACTGCGATTTATTTAAACATCGTCATGCAGTCGGAAGGAAAACCTGTAGTATAACTTACGCTTTGTTACCGTCTGAAGGAGAACCCGTTGCCTCTAGGCCTCCCGTTTTTAAATGTGTGATACTGCGGAAGACGGCAAAAGAAACCATTTCACCCAAACCTTCAGATTGGTGTGATGACACGGTGGGAAAGATGAACCGTTGTCCCAAGACTACGACTGCTGTAAAATCGCGTGTAATGAAATAAACCATTCCCCCAAGCCTCCAATCGGAATGAGAAACCGTTGCATTACGAGCTACAGTCTGTGTATAACTTACACAGCCGGGATAAGTTATTGTTCGCCAATCCCCCACGTCGCGAGACATACTTGAAACAATCGGGGTGTTTGAAACAATTGCAATTTAGCAACATATTTCTGTACACGTACTAGAACACTAACATTCCACTCAGACATTTATTTACGATAAGATAGCTGTGTTACTGTTACACTTTTGTGTAAATATTAGTCGAAAACGTATTTTTCTTAAACTCCAATCAGTCCTCCCCACGGGGTGTTACATGTCAGCTAGGTTACAAACGGGCGCTGTATTAAGGTTCTGCTGATAAGCACTTTCATCTGTGCTTAGGGCATATCCTTTTGCACGAGGGGCGGATAATTTAATCTCCGCGTTTGCAGGAAATGTGCAGCCATTGCCATATCCTTTTGGCACTGCCGAATGTTATCTCCATCCGTCCAGCACCCAGACCGATTGCTCATCTGACCCAGATGAGCTCAGTCCAACTCTTGAATTATCATCGCGAGCCAATTGAAAACCGAATGAACCCGGTTTGGTCAATCGCTCTGTCGTTCTCTTTAATAACGGAGTTATCTCTGCCCGCTATCGTCCGATTCGAGCAAACCGGTCATTACGGCCACACACGTTCTGGATGCCGTCCATAAGGGGTGGGTCGCAGCGCGCAGATTACAGGCTACCCTGTGAGACTGAGTCAGTCGATGTGGGCAACTGCTTTCACTGTTGGCTTCCGCCTGATGCCGGGCGCGATACGGGAGTAACGAGGAATCGGACTGAATGCATAGCTCGGTGTCTGTGACCCGTGCAGGCGAGCGTCGTTGTAGGTTGCCGAATCCAATGTTATAAAAGAGAGGTGTCAGTAACGTCGTCACAACGTCCGTGTGTCACCTCCTGCGTTCGGTGCTTTGGTGACGTTTCGCCTAGCTTCTTCGTTTCTTTCTCGACCGCGCGACAGTGGCTGACTTCAAGCGAATAAATACCTCATCACCGCATAGCTTGTGTGTTGGGCATTTGAGGAAAAGATTGCTCGGAAGTATCGGCGTGACCACGGTGTGGTCGACGTGACCTTTCAAGTGCGTCGGCTTTCTGTCGCGAAACTAGCAAAGGATTCGTTGCTTAAACTCACACAAAAGGTCCAAAACTAAGGACACACACACACACACGCACACACACAAACGCGCGCGCATACCATTCATCGACGCGACGCCATTACTGGATACGATTAACGGTAAAGCCGTTTTAAGAATACGACACGACCTAACCTTACGATAGAACTGGGCAACATTACGACTCGGCTTAGTTCGAACTATTTTCTTACAGACCAATAGTAACAAGAATAGCCACCATCTTTGAACTGGTCTTGTGCTGGCTATCTGCTTAACGTTACGTTAAATATCATACATTCCTCGAACTAAGGCTCCTCGGAAGCCAGTGAAAGCCAACATTTTCACGAGCGGCTGAGCGCTATTGCGTATTCAAATAATCGCATCTACATTCCAAACATCACACGTACCATGAACAAATACATTGACTAATCAGCTGTAACTTCAGTTGCTAACCCATACAAATTACCACCAAGTTCCATACAATAGTATTATACAATGTAGTATCCAATAGCATTATGCTTGTTCCCGATCATAAGATAACTGTATAACTTCAAGTTAACCCAGATGCATTACTCAGTTCCATTACCTTTCGAGGTGTCTTCAGCCACAAGATCACATAACTCGTTCGATGAATTTTAGTATTGTGCTGCGTTAATTTCGGATCCTCAATTAACTTCGGATCCTCGATAAACCGGCACATCGGCGTGAGAGAATTCTCCACGTTACTACCCAGAGTTTATTGCCGAAGAAACCAATTAAAGATATCGACGCGGGTGCCCAATCTGACCGACACTCGAACCAATTTGAGCCACCGCTTCAGTGAATTAAGGCACCGCTAAACGACGTTTCCAACCAGGCGCTAACAATAACCAGGTTTGCAGGAAACGCGGCGTTCGACTTGTCGTGAGTGGACACATACAGAGGGGGTCTCGACATTAGCAGCACTTTATTTGTATACAGGTACCATTAGACCCGGCCCATATACCACTTGAGGCTAATAACACGAATTACTCGACTCTTGACTGACTTTCATGTCGCGCAGATGCAACGTCGCATTGTGTGTCGTTTCTTTGGGGTGTCTCTTCCTGCGGTGAGCGCTTATGGTAAGGGGTAAGCTGGGGGTAATTAGCGTATTTCGGCCGATTGATGTGTGGTTTTCGCGAGGAAGAAAATGATCGAGTAGGGGAATTGGTTTTGACAGGGTGTATAGAGAGTCTGACAGTGGAGGGGGAAATGGGAAGATTTAGATGAAATCGAACTGCCGGTATAAGGTTTCGGATGCTTGTTGAGAAACAGCAACGCGTGTAAATACAGTCATCATGAGTGTGGACAAAACACGCGCGCATACGCACACACACACACACACACACACCGTAAGCAGGCGCACACACACCGTATGGTGCACGCATATATGAAGAATAACTTCGTTTGAGGTCGGTCAGAAAGTCGAAGAAAATGGTATTACTTATTCAGGTTTCGTTGTTCAAACAAATAGTCACACGTATGAAAGCATGTGGAACACGTCGTGTCTAAGCTCTCATCTCATATACTCGGCGTAAATGAACGAACGATTGAAATGTTGCGAGTCATTTTACGACTGACACACAAACTCTTTGAACAGAAAAAGTCACTACAAGAAGCCGCCGTGCCAAGAATTGTTCGAATAGTTGAGATAGCTAACCCCTTATTGCGACTAACCGTAGGACCGGGATTAAGACTGACATCCGCTAAAAGAAGGCTGATTTGAGTATGTTTTATAGTGCCAGCTACATGCCTGTGTCAAAAAGCAATTCATAACTTCTCGTGGGTCATTAATCTTGCACTTGCCTGAAGACATTATGTCAAAACCGAAGTTCTGACGAAGCATGCCGAGTTCATAGGCCTTTTTAACATTCAACGCGGCGGATCAAGCGAATGTGGACAATCGTTACTTTTGTTATAGCTAACCAACATATTTTTCGAACGCAATATGTCTTGCGGCTTGTAGTTATCATATTTAAGACATACTTCGTTTCTACAAGAAAGGACTTCACCCATGAACAAGGAATACTACACCGTGTTCAGCGAAACTGCGTGCGCACGCATCAGTTACATCAGTCACCATCGCATCGAGCACAAAACAGCATCAGCAATCTGGACAGATCTTGTCGCGGTCACCTTGTCGACTTTCGCAATCTCCACGAGTAGATTCGTGTCAGGATGTCGCGCGAAATGATGGTAACCATTTTAATTATCGCAGACCTCGCCCGTCTCGCGAGATCCGCGGCGGATTGGCGACCCGGACGTTTGACGTGGCGGTGGCGGAATTAAGTCGGATTTTCGGCGCCCGTTTCGTCTGCTTCCATTACGCGGCATATTGGCCGGCGTTCTCCGGGGAGCCGGGACGCAGCGGATTTGGCGAAGGTGCGTCGAGTATCGCCTTCGAGATCTCGTCGGCTCTGACGTGTCGGCTGATTGATACTGGTCGCAGGAAGAAACCTGTCTCGGCCGTGATGGGTCGCTGTCGCCGCCGAGTCATTGGTTCGTCGGCCCGGTGTCGTAGATTCGATTCGGACCAGATTCGACTCCGAATCTGGTCCGCGATACTCCAAAGAACTTTCGAAATATTGTTATTCACGGAATTAGAGATCTGGCACATTTATATACTTAAAAATACTTTGTTCTGTTTTTGTTGAAGAAGTATACTCATTAGCCTAGGTAGAACTAATGTTATTCTGACTTGTCAATCATGCGCTGAGCAGCTGTGTGAATAGCCTCGTCCCATCGCGGACGCGTCATTGTAATTATATTTAGTCTATAGTTGGTCTTCATCCACTGATTACTAGTTAGGCTATGGGTGGGAGACATGTATTTAACCTACTGTCTACTTTATACTTGTCATCCATGATCGCCTTTTTTAACAGTGCACGACCGCGGGCCCAGATTTGGAGTCGAATCTCAGCCCACACACCGGGTGATGGCTTTATTTACGGGCGATGCTGTCGTGTCCTGCGTGGCGCTCGACTGACAGTCGGGTGACAGTCGTTCGGTGTCTATTCACTCGGAGATGCTTCGACAACGGGGGTGGGGGATTCGACAGGTCTTATGTATAGCGACGGAAGTGAAGCTTAACAGAGGCAGCTGTAGTGAAAAGCGTTTAAAATCACGGAGAACACCCGGGAACGGCTGCTGAATTGTAATGTAATAGAAGTATTTGACCACAAAATCAGACAAAATGGCGGAATGCATACATAGATATCAAAAACAGCAATACATGAGGAGCCATCGCACGTGAATTTGTACAACTCGCCTGTGTACCGAGCGGCGTTACACGACTATTGACTGTTGGCCCTACAGTGCCTCTGTGCCAATTGCATGCAGACAGTTGGCCCAGAACTGAAATGACTTCAGACAGTCACATTAACCCGCGGAATAAAATGCCGCAGAATGTAAATGTGCATGTTTGAACTGCACTGCAGAACCTTAGACAAGATTGGAAATAAGATGTTATGTGTGTTCGTGGAAGAAATGAAGGTGGCATCTATAGAGTAGGTATAAACATAATAATCATTAGTTGAGTAGCGTGACCACGAAAATGAGTTATAACGTGACTTCTGAAACCACACGGAATCAAACCAAGGTTCTGTGTTAATAATAGTTTTATAACGATTTTATCACGGAGTCGTTTATGGCAGTGACGCGAATTAGCTGTAGTCTAATGTTAAGACTGGAATAATGAACACTGCGTGCAAACAATACGATGCCTTGTTTCTTGTGGAAATGCCTTGACATTAGCTGAAGCAATAATTTAAGAGAAAGTATACGGAGAATTCCTATCAGAGGAAACGTGCGCAATTTACTACACGCGTCATACAAGTTACAACAACAAAACGCTACATACGTGACACCATAGAAGTATGTTTTACGACGGTCATATTTCATTGAGTTTTCACGTACACTAACATATAGTGATGCACTAGGCATGCATTAATAGCATAAAATGGATGTTTGAGTTGGATACTAACAGGAGAAGACAGAAAGCACTAACATGTATACATAGGCCAATTTTCGCACTCGAATGGACCAAGAACACCTGTTCGGAATCATGTAGCGATGTATAAGCCTACGGTTGCAGTCGTTTCGGACATTGTGACTCAAGATCATTTTTTACGATCGCATGACTGTACTGGCGCCTTGCCGGACGGTGTGCCTCCAGCCACGTTCTTGACCGCGCGGTCCCAGGCACGTTTCCTGACTGTGTCTGCTACCGCAGTATTTATTGGGTGTGAGTCGTGCCACGCTGTTTAGACGTGACTCCTGCCACGTTATAGGATGTGACGCGTGTACCACGTTATTGGAGGTGTATCAAAGTCTGACATCCGTGGTGTCACACTGTGAAATTCCGCTGCCTTGTGCGATCGGATCCAATGTCAAACACGAAGAAGATACTTTCCGTAGAGGTCTAGGTTTGTGTCAGACGGATAAGGATTAAGTAAAACATTCATGCTTAGTATGCCTATAAGAAGTTTTCTTAGTGTATGGTCAGTTTAAATTGACCAAACACTAAACGAAATTCCGTCGTTATTGAGCATATACCGTCGTTATTTAAAACGTACCTTTAAAATCTTGCTTATCCACCATAGCTTCCTGACATATCAGTCCACCTAATAATAATACGCACGCACGTACACACGCACGCACCCACGCACGCACACACGCACACGTCTATATGACAAATTGTAGGACTATCGATAAACGTTGACGCGACCTTTCCGAGAAGCGTGCCCGCTGTCCCTTCTAGTCGCCGGACGGTGGCCACCTGAGCGCCGTCTGCCTCGGGTAATAGATAGTCGTCACCTGGTCGCCAGTCGGGGCCAGTAGCCTCATCAGAGATAATCCATTGTCCTCGCTGATTAACGGTGCGTGTGTTCTCGTTAATCACCACCCTTCACTCGGGTGTCGCTCCTACACGTCGTCGGCCCCAGAGAGTTGGAGAAGAAACATTGCCGAGATAAAGACAAACCCGGATGTCATTGTTACACGTTGTCGAGATGGGTTGATGAAGAAACGTTGCATGCAGCGATGGAGACAAACTCGGATGTCGCTATTTATTACATGTTGTCGAGATGGGTTGATGAAGAAACATTCCAGCGATGGAGACATATTTAGCTGGCGTTTCTTTCTTTCTTTTTTCTTTCATTTATTTTGTCATACCGATATTTGACAACAGCAGTTCCAGCGATGGAGACATATTTTGCTGGCGTTTCTTTCTTTCTTTTTTCTTTCATTTATTTTGTCATACCGATATTTGACAACAGCAGTTTTGTGGGGAAATGTAATGCGGATGCACAGCAATGAACGGAAACTAACTTGTTAGGCACTAGCCCTATTTCTTTGGCGTTTTTAAGTTGTAGTTAATATATCAGTAGGGCCAGTATGTCTTATTCTACGCCTACATTCAACAGTTTAATGTTCCGCATTGTAGACGACCAGCAAGGCAGCAATAGAAACTCGTGTCTTCCTGCTACAGGATGCACGTCCGCATGCATGCATCCGCCGAGGCTCTCGCCGACCCGCCGTGCTGCCGTGATTGACGCGGCCAGCCAGCGGGCGAGACGCGGGTGTCGGCAGCCCGGGGCGCGTCGATCATTAGCCGTGATGAAATGCATTGACGACCCGAAGTCGAACTAACTCGATATACGCCTCTTCATTACGGCGCTGTTCGGCGGCGTTTGAAGGCGCCCTATCGATTATGCAACGCGGCGCGGTCAGCGTGCAAGTATTTCATTAACCTTCGTTTGTCTGTGGCGCGTCCCCGGAGTGCCACCGACCGCCGCCCGGCGTGAGCAGGACCGGCTGCTGCAGGAAACGGCTAGTTACGCCGCCGATGTCCCTAAGGACGCCAATTAACACCGAGCGCGTCGGCCGGCGATCTCGGCGGCCCGCTTCCGCCATGCCGACGTCGTTTCATCCGTGTTTAGTCGGTGTGCCGCGCGTGCCGAGAGCGACTCTCTCTCGGGAGGGTTTCGACAAACTCGTTACGCAACCCGCGCCCCGTAAGTAAACGAGGGACGCGAGTTGTTTGTGTGAATAAGTCGGACAAATTAAGCGGACGTGAGTGACGTGTAGGTCCGAGGATTCATTGCCTCGAGAGATTGGGTCTGCAACGTTATGTGCGACAGTTTCCCGTGAGCCGTGCTCTTGTCCGACGCTTCCTTGCCGAATGCACCAGCGCACCCTCTCGAGCAGACGCTGGGCATGGGCAGTATATTAACAATGTCCTGACATATGTACCGGATCTTCGTGTTTCCTGCACTGTCGTATGGTTCCGAGCCTTGGGGAATTGCGCGAAAGGCTAATGAGCTGCTATCCAGTTTCCACACCACCTGCCTTTGAAAAGTCCTGCCCACTTCGTGGCCAAGAACTGCCTGACATGCAGTGGCCTACTAAAAGTGACGGTTCGAACGTAACTGAATGACAACTCGTCCTTTGTTGGACCCGTCCCTGCCCGAATTCACAAAGCGGATGGTTGAGCGAAGGGCCCACGATCCTTTCTCGTGCAGAACAGATTGTTGTGAACACATCGACTAAAGGTTCTGGCGCGAGAACAGAGGTTGACTTCAGACAGACATGTGAACGCAACGAGTGCCACAGATGGACCTGACATCAGCAGGGTTGGAACACCGACAGACGAACACCCTCGTTGGTGCCATCGGTGCATGATGGCATGGCGGATGGTGTGGATTCGTGCGAAGTGGACGAACCTTGCACAGTTGACATCTAAGAGGACTTTGTCTGTAACAATTACGTAACTGCCGGCTACAATCGTAGACCGACACTTGCTAGCGTCGTGTGGTGTGTTTTGCAGAACACTCTCGGATATTTGACATGTATGATCGGTGCACACGCTTGTGGTGCGGTCGATATGTTTCCTTGCCCGCACTCCACCCGCAGTGCAACGCTTTGGATGAATAATTAAAAGCAACACGATCACTTTTGACATCCAACTATATGTGCATTGTGCACTGAGCCTAGCAACGAAGTAGTCGGGAAGCCTGACGTAAAACATCAGCCGGTTGGCTCATAACACTAAATAATTTCCCGAGAATGCTACAGATCAACGATTCGTCACTGTCACTTATATCCTCTGCGGGCCCTATAGTGTATAGGGCCAGCGTGCAACTCCTTCGTTCTAGTGCCGTGTTTGATGACGTGTTTGAATCCCCTGTAGATCCACATATCGCACATCTAAGAACGATTGTCCTCAAAACAATCCACAGATCATCAAACAAAGAAATGCTATTGTCCTTTTTTTTTATAAAATGCTCTTATGACCAATAGCCATATTAGGCATGAACCTGTGTTGCAACGGGATGGTGCTGCAATGTTCCAATGCCAAATATCCGCCATTCGTGGCTGGCCGGCTTATAACTTCTTAAATAAAAATAAACACTGACATCAGCTAAGTTGCGAATGTGTAGGCTTGGCACCCGGGTATGACATGTCCAATAAGAAAGAGCAAAGGCGACGTCGAAAGGGCGTCCAGTCCTTGCAGCTAAACGATGTCCTGCATGTTGCCAGTGTCACATTTGACATAGCAAATTAATAACAATATCGGACTGTCGTCGCCAACGATAACCAATTTATTGTGAGACGAGAACACGCGCATAAGGCGTCGTCGGAGGGTTCTCATACGTCTTCCTTGACAACACGTGCCGGCAAACAGTCTGGCAACGTCAGCAATAGCCGGAGTCGAGAAGATTCGGTGCAACAACAACATTAAAATTGCAACGAAGATAGACGCGTGTAGCCAGAGTGGATGTATCATAGCTGACGTCTACGGGTGCGAAAGATGGACCGTGAGTGTGCGACGAATATAGCCGCGTTCGGGTTGAAGTTCTTCCGACGGGTGCTAAGATCTCCATGCACAGACGTAAGATATACATTCTGAAATGCCGCAGATTGCAATGGTTCGGCCACACAAGAAGGCAGAAAGTCTATAAAAATACGCCTCCGGAACAAATCACAACTTAGAACGACAAACGTGTTTGATCCATAACCGCACTTATCTGGATATTCAATAAATCAATGGTTGTAGAAATCTAAATCAAATTATCATATTTAATGCAGCCCCCCACTTTAAGTACAACATAGATTAAAATGTGCACATTGTAAATAACATAGTGATCATTAATAGTCTTATTATATGTTAGGAGGCCTAGTGTAGGGCCTATTAGTCACGATTGCTTGGTTATCATTCGGAAAAAGTAGTACGTCCAACAAACGTAATGTTAATGTGCTTATGTAGGACCTCTTCACGTTAAAGGTAAATTTGCATAATAGCGAATTATTTCGCATTTTCCACGTTCAAACATTATACAGTTTCACTTGTATTATATATATATATTATATATATATATATATTATTATTATATATATTTTTATTATATATATGTATATATATATATATATATATATATATATATATATATATATATATATATACATATATCCCAGTAATTTACATAATTCACTCTCTTTGTACACTAGTCCGATCGGCACCGTCCGAACCCCCCGAAGCTCCTCTTTACCCTCCCCTCCGTCAGCCGGATGCCACCTGACCCGCCAATTAGTCGGACCACTCGGAAAAGCGACGACACAATGCCGCTCTGACGAGTCGGAAAGCCAGTATGACAGACAGAGAGCGGCGACAGGGGCCGATAATGAAACGTTACAGGGGACGCGCGCTTATAAGTAGCACGTTTGAAATTGCCGCCCTGTCATTGCGCTGGGAGGGAGGGAGACGTTACGTGGACGTGAACGCACACACCGTGAAGACGCCTTATTAAAGCAGCGGGTGGGCATGATGGGATCGAGTGGGAGGGTGGGAGAGGGAGGACAGGTACATGTTTTTGTTCCATGTAGTGGGGCTTAAATGGTAGGTATGCGGTAATGTATAGTGTCTATAGATCTATGTAACGCGCCGATTGTAGAGTCGGAGTTGCAGTGTAGAATGGGAACATGCCTCGACACCACGGGTGTAATTTTTATGTCATAAATAATTATTGATCGTTTGAGAATAGTCGCGGAAATACGTTTTGACGTCATAAACCTGCGCAAACCGCCTTGTCACCGTCATAACCGGAACAGAGATGTGACGTAATACCGAAATGACAATTTCATCATTCATTATCCTTATTTTCTGTCATAAAATATTCCATACACCTAACAATGAAAAAACACACACACACACACACACACACACACACACACACACACACACACACACACACACACACACACACACACACACACACACACACACACACACACACACACACACACACACACACACACACACACACACACACACACACACACACACACACACACACACACAAATTATACATTTCATGCTTTTTTATAAATATTTTTGTCTAGTTGCTCTCTGCCAAAAAGGGGGTGACAATCAATAATTGGGAAGACAGCTAGAAACGAGACCTATGGAGTATGGAGGCTGGCATGAACAGTATAAGTGGGTGGCCACTGGTCACTGCAGAAGAGAGAATGACCAGACCAGGACTGACCAGGAAAACAGAAGACAAAGTGACATGGACCCACCTCGCAATGGGGGAAACGTTGCTCTCGGCCAACTGTAGTTGGACAGTTCTAGTTAATCGCTGGTGTAGAGCGATATGTGACACACGTTGACATGGACACTACTGTACCGTTCGAGAGTGTCACCGTGTCCTGTTGCGCAAACCAACAGATCCGGGTTGTGGTTGATTTTTTTCACCGGTTTCACTTAAAATCCGGTTTAATAAGATTGATGGTATGTTGGAACACCACGAGATGACGCGGGCAAAGAGAAGGTGTGCCCCAAATCAATCCATACATATAGGCCCTACGAGATAGTGATGTGGTGATAACCTGTCTTATTCCAGTTATAAGTATAGTGCGTTTTGATAGTGTTTGTGCATCTTTAAGTTATGTTGTATTGGGCCTATTTTACGGCGGACCCCTCAGAACAGGGGCCGGAAATAGATTACAGGAAATGATGTCGTAAACATTTTTTGCTGACTAGGCAGTAGATACCAAGTTTAGCAATTATTCACTGATGTGTCAAATAAAAGGTTTGATGATTACGATTAACACAGTAAAGGCACTCCTATTCACTGATGTGTCAAATAAAAGGTTTGATGATTACGATTAAGACAGTAAAGGCCGCCACAATCGTGTAGAGTCAATATTTCCAATGATGTTGTAAATACAATGAACGCCTAATATGAAGCCATGACTTCTATGCTTTGATTTTATTTGCCGATGACTTTTTTCTTGATTTTTTCATGTGATTTTATTTCCTGTATTCTGAGCATTCATGAGAAGATAGGTCTACGATAAAAATTAATAATGATGACAGTTATAGATAACCTTATGGTGTATGTTAATTTGTAAGTACATTTTCGGAAGCTTACAAAGAGTAGGCTTTTTCTTACCCTCCGCTCTCCCTAAAGAATATCCCCCTACACCACAATTTTGATTGTTGTGACTAATGTATATCAAGAATAGCAAGTAGGTTACAATAGTTTTTTTAAGCGAACGCAATCTCCGACTCCCCCGAGCGAAAATTTTGACAATTATAAACTTAACTTTTTCCCATTCTTAAAAAAGCATATATACATAGGGCATAGATTCATAGTTCTAGAAATGTCTGCGAATCATGTTCCCCTTCAAAGTGTAGTTATATCCAACTCATAATCATTGGCACATTAGTCCAACAAAGTGAAAGTGATGTAATTATAAAAAAATTAAAGTAACATAGTTATCTAATTAAGTGAAAGTAAGACAATCCCTCGTCACACACAAGAAACGGGACGGACCTGGCCTACACGTCTAACACGAAACGCAATTCCGCCTGCTTGCCGTATCCCACAATGCAGTTCGCTCACGTAGCGGCCGTAAAGCGGCGCCAGTGGCCGTTTATCAAACGACAATTCGGCCATCTCGTCACGCGGCCGACCTGATTGTTATTAACTGACCGCCGACCGGACGTGTCCCGTCATAACGGCGAGCCGGCTTCAAACGGTGAATATTTTAGTCGTATTTTACGACACCGTCACGTGACCGGAATTGATGCGCCCGTACCTGACGGTCAGTGAGACGGGCGGCCGCGCCCCCGGTCTTTGTTTCACCCGCAGCGCATGCAATATTCATCCTGTCGTCTCGTTTACGACTCTTGCCGATGCGATTGCGTGCCGTCGTAAAGAATTGTGACAAACGGCACGTGATTTAGGCGGCTTGCGTCGACCATCAGACGCCGTCGAGCCTCGTCCGTCGGTTGACTTCGACGCTGTCGTCGTTGGTGCAGTTTGCGCCGTGTTGTAGAAGCGATTGACGTCTAAATTGAACTCTGCTTGGCGAAAGTATCAGGTTCCAAGTCTGCAAATGGATGGATTTCCGAATTAGAAAGCGTGAAATGCCGCGGGACAATAAAGAGGTGGTATATCAATGAACTGTATTGACTGTTGCACCATCTTCTTATTAAAGTACAAAATGTTTATGTCACTGACACCTAATTCCAATATCACAATCGTAATTTCAGTACCTGTCGACCCAGGGTCCGCCCTAGTTTGGGGCGGACCCAGAGAGGGTGATCTGGAGTGTGGGGTAGGGGTGAAGATATCGGAAAATATTCGCCATCTGCGCCGCCGAAAATTCATGTGTTCCGCTGACTCGGCTTCAATGATAAAATTGGACGACGGAGGGGAGCGCGGGGGGCGTAGCTGCAGTTTCTTCTAGCTTAAACGGGGGCAACATTAAGAAGTTTAGAAGACACCTAACGAGTGCCTTCAAAAAGCTCCAAATGGCATGTCAAATTATAAAGGTCTGTCCCCAGGCCCCCTGCTGATTGTGTCGAAAACTTGAACCAATAGCTAGACTTGATTTGTGGTGTTAATGAGTATATATATATATATAAATATATTTAAATAATAAATAAGGAACGGACACATTCTACTGAGATTACTGAACATTTATCAAGGTAGTTCTTTTCCAAATCAAAGCATCCAACAAAAGTCTCTATATGTAAATTGATTGATTGCGATATGAAAAATGAGAACTTTCAACTTCTACTGAGGTTTAAAATAAACCGCAGTTCAGTGCAGAGAACTGCGCAAATAATTTCCAGCGCAGTAAAGACGAACCAGAACAATCTGTATAGTAAACTGTTCATTCTGGTTGAGAACGAGGCGGAATGAGCCGGCGAGAACGAGACTGGAGCAGGAGGAGGACGTGATAGATGACGACTCGCAAGTGGACGGTCGGCGACAGCGCGACGGCGGCCGATGGATGCACGCGACGGCGACGGGCTAGCGGCCGACGAGAGGGGACCAATAAATCGTCGTCTCCGTGTCGCAGACGAACGCGAGACTACGACCATGATGAATGGACGCCACTCGCTCACCGGCGAATGGCTTGTTTTATAAAAACCAAATTATGTTGGGAAAATCGACCCATATTAATCACGACGTTGACGTCTGCATCGGCGGTCTCACGAAGTGCGCATGTCCGTGGCGCCTGTGTTTATGTCGTCGCCGAGTGCGCATGCCCACGCCTGACTCCCTAAAAATGCACACGCTTGTTGTGTCTTCCACTGGTCCTGGCATCTGATTCATTATAAATATAAAATATAAATGACCAAAGAACATTACCGAAAGGTGTTTATATAATATAGTCTGTGGAGCAAGGGGTACACCTGTAGACTGGTGAAACTTCCCGAAGGTTTTCTTTTAAACTGTGGATGTTGTTTAGGCTTTTACCAGCCGTCCCAAATATATATTCCTAACAGAATCACGCAACTATCTTAGGTCATTTGTTATAAGCCTACTTAGTTATTCTTAGTTTGCTTTTCCATCAAATCTACTATGTTATTGCGAGATTGTCCCGTGTAATGTATGCATTTATTCTGTAGTTGCAGTAGACATGGCTTCTCCAGCCGGCCTGCAACTAAACGACGATAGAATTCAACAATGTCCAACAACTGGCATGGCTTCAACCAGTAACAGGGAACGAAATTACCTGTAGATTTTGTAAGATCTGGATGGACTGTATTTAGAGAACAGTCGCCCGAAACATAAAGTATGTACATTGGCCGACATATCGAGTGAACGCATGCAACGAAAGACCTGTGTATGCTTGGTGTATACGTGATGATTCGGTTTGCCCAACAAGCTAGCGGGGGGTTGATACGATGTTCTCGCATATGGATCCCATCTATGCCAACAAAGAAGTACACGTATTATGATTCTCGTTTCCGGTCCGTTTTGAGCGATATTTAACGAGGTCATACACTAGTGGACCCCACATTGTTGTCCGTACGCGGACTAAAAATCCAAATTACTCCAATATGCAAACAATTTGAAAGTAATAACTTATCTGCATAATAGTTCCTATACCTTCTAGATGAAATTTTCTTGGGTGGAAACCTATAAACTTACGGAGGTTTCTGCATGGCTGTCTGCGAAAGAATATACATAGCTCGTTAGAGCCGTTTGGGACCGGATCATGAATGAAAATGGCAAAGTGGCAAAGTGGCAAAGTGGCAAAGTGGCAAAGTGGCAAAGTGGCAAAGTGGCAAAGTGGCAAAGTGGCAAAGTGGCAAAGTGGCAAAGTAGCATTACAACGGTATATGGCGGAAGACGAGTCTTGCCTACCATATTTTCGCACAGACACGTTTACGATTTCTTAAACAGAATGTTTAAATTAGATTGCTGACGCGCGTGTGTGTGCCTGTCTGGCTGCCGTCTACCCGCCCTATTACTAGCCAGACGTCCGTGTAATGTGACTGGGGGTTGGAGAGAGCGGCCGACGTTGGCGGTTGGGGAACTCGGCGAAATACATACGCTCTTCGGTTGCACTGCGACACATTGTAGCATTCACTGCGTACAGTATTTCCCCTGGGCAACATGGTGGGCGATGTGGTAAATTGGCGATGTGGTAGGGTGTCGATGTGGTAGGGTGAGCTGAGCAACTGCTGATGGCGCGATGTGATTCTATGGGGGTCTGGTGCATACACCTTAACTAAAAAAAACTAGTTTCAAGATAATGCATTATGAAGTGTGTTTTAAGCTATTCCCTGGCACAGAGGTTTGTAGTGCGAACATAAACCACTCTAGATATTAACATGTAAACCTGTTTGTAGCGTTACTTGTAAATAGTCAGGAGGGACGCAAGAAATAGCGGCGGAAATGTCGGCATATTTTGGGCGAGGTGGCTTAGAAAAACAGCGAGGTGGCCCACTTTGATCGCCCTATAGCAGGAAAAAACATGATGTGCACATTTGAACATAATTTTTTTATGGTAGGTACAACATATGATATTGCATTGAGGACATCCCCGAAATGGCTGTAGATGACGAGAACAAATCGAGGTTTGCAGGCGACATAACAGATACAGAATTTATCAGTGATATAATATGACAAAAAGAGAGTCTGTAACACAAATTGGGGGATTGCAGCATTAGCGGCTGCTTGAAGACGGCAATCACGACTAGGCTTGCATGGACAAGGTTTGGCCCAAACAGTTGACTCTCTGACACTACAGTGCGATGGCGGGGAATGAAAGAGAGGACGCCCAAAAACACCCTGACGCAGAAGTAGAAATGAAGGCGACCGAACCAGCTGGAGCGTCACCAGAGGTTGGCAAGAGACGGACTGGCGTAGGACGGTCAACATTACGATGGCAAGACATCTCGATAGTGGTGGATGAGGGGGCTGGGATGGAGGGCCATTTGGTAGGACAACTCGTCCAGACGACGGAACAAACACACACACGATTGGACAGAGGTCGACTTATGAAACAATCCATACCTTCAAGAGCGCTGCGGCAAAAACGGCAGACTAGCACAGGGCATAAAGCACCGTTTGGGGCATAACGCCCACACCCTATCTAGACTTATGCGTATCCGTGATCATTGCGCATGCGCGACGCACACCGCACGTCATCGGCGACAGATGAACGGCACCTTTCGCCCCGAGTTGTAATTTGGCGCATGCGCTGCACTCTCTCGACCTTTCGCGCGAGATGTCGACGCGACGCATCAACGACACCGCTCGCGTCACGCCGGTGTCACTCGTCCCAATACGCCTGCTTTGTTGCGAATTATTTTAGTCAATAAAGACGCATCCGCCTGCTTTAGAGATTCCGGCCACGCGATTCCGTTTTATTTCTGCCGTAGATTATTTCGTCAGCGACAGCTCGGGCGCGGTTATTGCGTGCGTTGTGGTTTATGTCGGCTACAGGTGATTTCTCACGAATAGTTATCGGTCTGACGCGAGCGGGAGCTCGTTGACAGCGACTGTGTGGCGGCGAGGGGATTCGTCGACGAGCCCCGCCCTCCTGCAGAGGAAAAGCGTCCGGCGTCGGCCCAGATTCGTCCGGGCCGAGAGTCGCCTCCCACTCAGGCCCGCGACGGTAACTGGCCCAGGGCCGGGCTAGGATTCCTTGTTGTTGTAAGAAGTATAGAACTAAAAAGAACGAGTACTATGTAAAACTGAAAATTTATGCATTTGACTTCACCTAAAAACGCAGGGACGTCTGGCCCTGCTGTCACCAACGCAACATCAGAGTAGATCAAAGCAGATTCTGCGCATGCGCAGTATGCGATTTTTTGAAATCTCGGTCCGCGTCACTTTACTACATGCTGTTATTTAACCTCAGGTCAGGGGTGCAGCTGGATATCCATAGGATGGGGTGAGGGCTACAGTATGTTTGGTGAGCCTTGACGTGTCATTCTTACTTTACTTCCAGTTATCCTCCTTGTGCCCCCTGGCACCCAGAGCTCCCCAGACCCTTCCCTCGTGCATTCCCCTTACTGTGTGCCCCGGGCCAGCCCCGCAGTCTTCCCTTCTTCTGGCATTGTTCGTCGCCACGTTCTTTTTGATCTGCCTCTGTTTCCGTGTGCATGGCGTCTATAAGTCAATGTTGTTTTTGCTGGCTCGCCGCTGTTCATCCCATGTACGTCGCCAAGCCGTTGTTCAAGACGTTGTTCAGAGCGGACTACGTACAAGTCATCACACAGACAACAGTCAACAACAGAGAACGTTTGGTCAACTAAAACATAAGCATAAAGAATAGACATCCACTCTCCCAATGGCATATAAAACCTAGACTCATCGGAATGCCCGACACGTTTATAAAAATGTAATTGTTTTATTTCACATTTGTGGTACTTTGTGGACAATGGCATGGAGTCATGGTCCGCTTAGTGAGAAGGCGAATATAATATAAAAACAGTTATGCTCCGTGTTCAATTTGCATCTTAAATTGGTTTTAAGTAAACCTACATCGTCTCTTGTCGTACACATTTAAGGCAGGGGTCACACTGCGCAGTTGATCAGCGTCGATAATCAACGACAGCGTCTGCACAATACGTTTTGTCGGAGCAATTTTAAAAAGAATGCATTCACTTGTTCCGACCACTTACTCCAGTGACTTGTGTAGCTGTGAGACGTCGCGGTGCAGAATGAAGGAACGGCTTCTCTATTTCATTGACACCGCCACATTCCGGGGCAGAACTACCCAGCGGCGGTGCCAGGACGTCGTTACCAGCGGTACCGTAGGTTCGTGTGGTCGACGTCGATTTTGGCAAGCCGACGAATTAACATTCGTCGTAAAGTAGAAGGTGCCAACTCAAGGGCGATGTTCAATGAGTTTCCGTTTTCCAATGGTACTGATGGAGGTTTCGACGTGGAAGTTTATTTGAGAGCCGAAATGTGTCCTATTCCAATAAAGCTACGGGCTTAAGGTACCTCAATACAATGCAAATGTGTAGCATCAGATGCACCAGCGTGCACATAAATATTATAGTAATTCCTGCATATATCCGTACTCGTTTAGATGCACGGAACCGGATGGGATGTATACTGCTCTTTTGGGAACAGCGCCATGACGTGCCAGTCGTCACGGACGCACATTGCCCCGACCCCCGACCCCCGGCGCCTGGGCCCAGCCTGACGACATGACCTCCGCACAAGACAAACGAGCCGCGTTGACACCGGGTCACCCCGAGAGATTCATCGACACTCGATGTCCGATAGTGTCGACGCGATACCATCAGAGAGCACACAGCGAGCCACACGCTGGCTGTCGGAGGCAAGGTCTGATACGGCGATAGTGTTGAGTCAACGTCGTTGCCATCTGATCGCGTCCGTCTTCGGCAGCGCTGAACGGCCTCGACCGCCCGCCACGTCTGATGGGTATCGACGCCGGCGTAGATAGTGAATGGGCGTGTGGGTGGGTGGGCCGTCTGTTACCCTCCGTGTCACGTGTCGTATATTGCTATGTACACACACATAAGGTGTCCGTTCGCACATGAGAACATAATACTCGCACAGCGATTCGTAACCTTTTGGTCAGCGACCAAAAATTCGCGTAAGTCGCTTAGCGACACGTTCCTTCAACGATTAACTTAGGATAAAAGATGCAAAATAATTATAAAATCAATGTGCGTAACACAAATTAATGAAAGGAATGGGAACATTGTTAAATTGCTTGCAGTTGGGAAGATCGTATACGATTTTGACTACGCTTAGAACACTTCGCCAATTTGTTTCATGAGAGAACCAGTCCTGTAGACATTTTGTCTATTATGTGGATAAATTTACTAACTAAAGCAGTAATTGTATTTTTAAACACAATCCGGGGATTGGCATTCTGCTAGTAGAGTCCACAGAATACGGTACCCATGTCCGCCTTGTACTATTTGCCTGTCTTTTTCGACGAGACCAAACACATATGGCCTGTCTACACCACACGCGAACGATGTGATGAGTTGGTGACACATGTTGTTTGAATTTCATGACATTTCGTGTAATGTTATTTGAAACTTCATGCAGCATTATATATAGCATAACATATTAACCCGAGGTCGTTGTAGAGCCAATGTTTTTACCAATGTTTACTGATATCACCGGATTAGGTCGAAAAGGGTCTGAAGAACGTCTGAGGTCGACGCTCAACGACAACAATACAACAACTCCTTCCGCGTGGAAACCACGTGGATGTCCACCTGGATGCCGGCCAGCATCACGACACGGGTGGACATCGCCACATATCCTGTGGGCCCCGCTGGTCGGGCGCGAGCCAGCTGGGGCTGATGATGGAACAGCTGTCTGGAGCAGGCCTACGCGGCCGAACGTGACGCCAATGTGGCAATAACGATTCTGACGAAGACGGAGCATGCACTGGCGGACATCATCCATAAGAGAAGACAAATGCACGTGTAACGCGTTGACGGACGAGCAGCCCTTCCGTCGCGGCTTGACCCCCGAGAGCACGGAGTCCGCCCCACCCGCTCGGGGCACGCACGCGAGGCAGAGCGCCGGTCCTCGGCTGCCCGACCCGCGGATGGCGACGTCTCGTCAAAGACATTGACCATATGACAACGGGCATAACGACGCACGTGTCCTCGACTCATGCGGCGTAAGGACAGCCGGAAGCCGTCGGCTGTCGTCTGTCAGCTCGGCCGAGTCATTGCGTGCACATGCAGTTTATTGATGCGATCAATCGCGCTGTGTGTTGCGGAGTCAGTGAGACAACGACCGACAACCCGGGGTGATTGGACGCGGGTTTAAGATCGATCGATCGCTCGGTTCGTGCGTGTGTGTGTGAATGCGTGAGTGCGTGTGTGTGTGCGTATATACGTGTGTGCGTGCGTATGTGCTTGCGTGCGTGCGTGTATCGGTGACCGACTGAGTAGAACGCGAGCACGTAATACGTGGTGAATTGTTGATCGATGGTTAAACGCGGGAGCACGTTTGCATTGATGATGTGTGCAATAATAAGGCTTGACCGACGTTGACCATGTCTCAATAGAGCCACTACCAGATCAGATGTACATACACACATTCGCGCGCGTGCGCGTGCGCGTGCGCGTGCGCGTGCGCGTGCGCGTGCGCGTGCGCGTGCGCGTGCGCGTGCGCGTGCGCGTGCGCGTGCGCGTGCGCGTGCGCGTGCGCGTGCGCGTGCGCGTGCGCGTGCGTGCGTACGCACACGCACACGCACACGCACACGCACACGCACACGCACACGCACAGCCCCACGCACACGCACACGCACCGCACACCACGCACACGCACACGCACACGCACACGCACACGCACACGCACACGCACACGCACACGCACACGCACACGCACACGCACACGCACACGCACACGCACACGCACACGCACACGCACACGCACACGCACACGCACACGCACATACTACACCCAGCTGTGCTACAACTGTCGATAAAGGATTCACGCTGAACCCTTAAACATTCAAGTGTTCAAACATCTTTTGTAATTCTATATAGTCACGCGTCATTTCCGTCGTTATTATATGTGAGACCATTTCTTATTATTCGAATGGTCTCATGTAACGCAACTCTCTTTTTATACCAATTGATGTCGTTTACAACCACATTGCATCGCGGCCACGACAATGGCGCCCTGCCGTTTCTACTGCACGGCGACTTTTCATATTTATTATTTATCGTTTCCTTCTTGATAGATGAAACTGCCGTGTTTGCGCGTGCAATCGAATGGCAAACGAAACGATAAAACAAATATACGAGACGAGTCCAACGCGGCCGGCGGACGACTCTCACAACGGCTTAATAAAACAAGCGTGCATTATTTATGGGTCGACAGCTGATGGATGCGATGGCATCGTCATAATTATTTATGGGTCGACAGCTGATGGGTGGCGTTGGCTTCGTCATTCGCTGCTGACAGGCTCCGTCTGTCCGTCAGCAATCTGTCCGTCGTTGGTCCGAGTGCAGCAGGTTTTCGTAAGCGTGTTTGCGTAGCGAAGCGCTCAGCGTTCGTACACGTGTTGCTAATTTCTCCCGGCGACTGAGTCGTTAGCAAAGCGGTCTGACCGCCGGGTCGCTCGCGTCTACAACGCCGGTTAATCAAGATTTAACGCCGCGATCTCGGCTTCGGTCAGTTACAGTCTGTCGGCTCGCTGCCTCGGGGGCACCGCGTTGTCGACATAGGAGTGCGTGAGTGGGGTTGAAAGCGCCCGACAAGACGGCCAGGCCCGAGGGTATATAATGTGGAGGGGGTATACGGTTGGGTAAAACAGCGGGACGGAAGGATGGATGTGTGAGTGTGACTGAGTGACTGAGTGACTGAGTGACTGAGTGACTGAGTGACTGAGTGACTGAGTGACTGAGTGACTGAGTGACTGAGTGACTGAGTGACTGAGTGACTGAGTGACTGAGTGACTGAGTGACTGAGTGACTGAGTGACTGAGTGACTGACTGAGTGACTGAGTGACTGAGTGACTGAGTGACTGAGTGACTGAGTGACTGAGTGATTGAGTGATTGAGTGACTGAGTGACTGAGTGAGTGGATGGGTGAGTTTCTGTGGGCGCTACATGCAGTGGGTTTGAGGTTACATCAGCCTATATTAGTATTACATCGTACATTGTGGCCGTGCATGCAGTGGGCTTTAGGTAACACTACCCGTACATTGGTCAAGCAGAGAACAGTCTGTTTTCGTGTGTACGAAGAACGAGTTGTCATGTGACAGTGCTACTGTCACGCGATCGTGTGTTGTTCCGTCCCACAAAACCCAGAAGACATTGCCAATTGCGAAATTGGCCTTACGGATACATAATTATAGCGTATACTATACAAGATACTTAGTGAACTTTCACGTGCTATAGTGCGATTACTATACAAAACACTTTCACGTTTTTGAAATTCCACGCCAACCTTTCTCCGTAACCGACCATTAGACACGACAATGTCTTATCGTTCATAGCGACATCACCAATACGGTACATTTCCAGCGGACGATATTACAATCCATTGACGGTACGATTGCGCGATAATCAGATGCCCCTGTCATTGGGGGGTCACGCGGGGCCAGAATATGGAGTATCCCGATAACGCGACAACAGTCACTCTCGTCATCTCGCTGGCAATATCTCCTGACGATCGCCCGTAAGTGGACCCGTAACAAATAGCCGGCAGCGCAGATAGCGGCCGTCATGCAGTTGGCGCGAGGGACATTAGAAGGACCGCTGGCCGGTGGGTACCGCCCCGGGATAAACACTGTCTTATCTCCCAGCTGGCCACTCGCGTGGGGCGGCCGGGTTTGTCAGCGTCCGCCACCGATGTAGGCTGGCGCGATACCCGCGATAGACGACCAGCGCGCGCGTGTTGTCTCGCTTGTTCCGGCTGGTTTACAGCCGACAGAAATGCTGTTTTCCTTTTCCGGCTAATCGCCGGGCAAGTTCTGCTGTCAGCGCATTACATTCCCGGCCGGCTGAGAGAGGCCGCCATAGGCCGCTCGTGGCGGGCGGGCCTGTGTGCAGGCGCTTCTACGCACTGCAGTCTGTTCACAGGGTTTTATTTTTATTTTAGGCGGTCGTGACGTCAGCGTTCATTGACGAAATGGCAGCGATTTCGAAACGCCGTTGTTGAGTTTGTCAGGTCGTCTGCCTGCTGCACTTCCGACACCCGTCCCAGGTCTATGACTGAAGTTACGTCGGAAACACGTTTTCTTTGCGGAACTATTTTACAAAGGAAGAGCTTAACCGAACGAGGAAGACACTGGAGCAAATGTGGTGAGCAGGAAGAATCGGGAACAGTGAGCAGGACATCCGCGCAAGAGAAGCTGAATATATCGGAACAGAAGCAGAAAAAGACCAAAGACCCGGAACAGATGGAAACATACGATGACAGATCCAATGAACCACAAGGACAACACGCGCAATGGATCAAACCCCAAATTCAAACATTCAAGAAGGACGTCGTTTGAGCACTGAACAACTGCGAAGAAAACACTCCGACTAGCTTTCGCGCGAGGCTGGGTGGGGTGACCGCGGTCAGTATCATGCTGGTCCGGCGAGAACTAACGGGGCCTGACGTCGATGTTGGCGAGTGACTCCGGACCAGCCGGGACGTGTCCACGTGTTAACGCCTCGCGGCAACCACATGCTCCGTGTGTGGCAGAAATGTTGCGAATTCATTAGAACCATATTCGCAACGAGTCGGCCGAGCTGCTTCGGCCGGCAGCGCCTGCTCTCTTCCGCAGGGACAACTCTCGTACTCCGGCTTCAGGTACACCGCAGGCACGGGCACACCCCGGGCGCCAGTACACCTCGTGCCCCGGGTAGATAGATACTTGGAGTCCGACGGCGTCTTTGCCCCTGGTACACCCCGGCACTGCATGGGCACGTCATACATGGCAGCGGTGGTATTCTTGCCCCGACAGCGCTTGCATTCCGACCGCTGTTGCCGCCTAGAATCGGACAACGTCGGCTGACGAACGTCGGTTTTGTGACCTGAGGCGTCTGCAAAGCTGACGAGGAAACTGTCTTCTTCTTGCACGTTTTATACGGGTACAATCATTGGTTGATTTTTCTGTCGTAGAGTTGTTGTATTTCCCCAGAATAATTCCTCCTCTCAGCGAGTCCACAACAACCACAGGCTGTTTTCGATTTCCCTGCGTGTGGTATTTTACTTCTTCGAACACATCTCGTCCGAAAGACACAGGCAACGTAGGGTAAACGAAATTGTCCAAGTATCGTCACAGCGGCCAGACCAGTACCGACGGCACCAGAATTCGAACCAGGCACCACAAGGATGACCGGATGCGTATTGAAATATTCAAAACGTCACGTGATTTCGGGATTATGCAACAAAATAGACACGGGACAGCAATGTGGACACACGACAACGCTACCTGTGGTGTTGGCGACTAATTCGTCTAATATCTCGACTGTCGTCGCCGTGTACTGTGTTAACAAAGATTCATCCCATGAAATAAACGAGGAATTTCGCTAAGACTAATAATCCACACAACGTTTGGCATTTGGCGTGTTGGCGAGAGATGACTGATCTAAACGGTATATAGAAAGACGAGTTTAGACGATCCGCGTAAGCCGAGTAATAGCTACAGCAAACACGCCGCCGACATATCGTGTTCCACGCCGACGTCTCGATGCCCTGGCAGATGCCGCAGCCTCGTTATCGAATAGTATTATGACGTCATAACGTTTGATGACCCAATGCGTTATAGTTGGTGATCCTCATAAATTATAGATATGTATATATATACACATACGCGCACGCGCACGCGCACGCGCACGCGCACGCGCACGCACACGCACACGCGCACGCACACGCACACGACACGCACACGACACGACACACACACACACACACACACACACACACACACACACACACACACACACACATACACATATACATATACATATACATATATATATATATATATATATATATATATATATATATATACGCATGCACACGCACACATTTTTGCCCTAACTGTACTCGGACTTTTTGCCTTACACAATCAGCATTTAAAAATGGGATGTATATATGGCCTTGGCCTATATTTATACATAGGGTAGCCTGGGGCAGTACAGCCAATTTAATGAAAACGCCTACCCATCATAAAGCATATTCTATTATGGGTTCACTTTATACCTAAATATATAAATATTTATTACTCACACATGTGGGAAACTTTTTTTAATAAGTAGACAAACCAGATTAATTATATAGCACGACGTACACGTCATGGTTTCACTTGAAGGAGTGATTCTTTATGCTCACGGGGTACGTATTGTGTCGGGTGCGTACAAGCAAACCACTGCGCAGAGATAACAGGCAATCCGTCGATCGACCGCCCCGCTTCGGTAGTTCGACGCGATGAACTGTCGACGATTACAACGCCAGCGATTTACGATGGCTGAACGAGGATTTATACCGGCATTTCAGAATGTCACGAAGGTCAAATGGTATTCCGGCACAGCCATTATTCGTGACAGACTGTGATTACCGCTGCAAGCGCCTGTTATGGATGACGGCGATATCAAAGGTTCACAGTGGAGCTGCCCTGTCACCTTTTTACTATTTATCTCCGTTGCAGAAAGCCATTAACGTCGCCGGCAAAACGACGGTTATAAAACACGCGTCGACGGCGCATAAAACCGCCGGGACGGATTCGGTTTAATTATCGTGTTTACTCTTTCCAGGCTTCTGCCGACAGCGATAAATAATTGATTTACATATTTTATTTATCGACGATTTATTGAATACGAATCGGCGGTCGAAGAAACGCGCGGTAATGCCAAATGACTGCCCCGGCCATTTCTGGATCACTCCGCATAAAATTAATATAGGTCTAACTGCTATATATGAGTTGGGCCAAGGTTAAGACAGTTTTGTATTTTTTGGTTCTAACCACGAGTTAGTAATATGAACGATGTTATTAAAATAAGTCCTTCTGGCAGTGATTTTGGCGTTAACTTAAATTGGGTGAGAAATTGTATAATTTCTGGAGAAATTGTGCCGATGTGTATTCTGTAAGACGATACATTTAAAAAAAGATGTTGGCCAGGCCAAAAGTAGCCAGTGGTCAGTGGCTGGCCACCAGAACAGTAGCAATCGTGTATACTTAATGATAGACCTATGGTCTACGTTTTAGTTGGGAACAGCGCATCGGCGGATACCTATATGCACTGAAAATTCACTCCACCATTTTGAACTCAACATAGTAATTAAAAATAATAACAATGTAGATTCTACAGAGCTTATTTCCTTGGAAGAGTCGCATCAAGACAAACAGGCCAAATGGCGTCAATGTATATAAACGTCAACGTGTAAACGCCATCACACGACGTCATTGCGGTCAACAGGAGTCATTTCTGTGGACCGGGTGACCAAGTCTATAGCGCCATACTCAACGTGCACCGACAACCCGTCTGTACCGATGTAGGTATTTCCGTGCACAAATCAATCCTGGCGATACCCGGACATTCGTGTGATTGATGCAGAGACGTGGCCTGTCCAGTTGCCAGATATATAGGCTGGCTACGACCTGCGCGGCCTAATGACGATCGTTACAATGATCTAACTAACGACCACACCTGTCCCCGGCGAACAACGCCACTCGTAAATCACTCAAAGTGGTCGGGTCGTGTACGTCGTTGTCATGGCCAAACCAACGAGATGTATACCTTGTTATATATATATATATATATATATATATATATATATATATATATATATATATATATATAAATAATATCAATCACAACGTGGCGAGAGAGAAGAGAGAGAGGGAGAGGGAGAGGGAGAGGGAGAGGGAGAGGGAGAGGGAGAGGGAGAGGGAGAGGAGAGGAGAGGGAGAGGGAGAGGGAGAGGGAGAGGGAGAGGGAGAGGGAGAGGGAGAGGAGAGGAGAGGGAGAGGGAGAGGGAGAGGGAGAGGGAGAGGGAGAGGGAGAGAGAGAGAGAGAGAGAGAGAGGAGAGAGAGAGAGAGAGAGAGAGAGAGAGAGAGAGAGAGAGAGAGAGAGGGAGAGAGAGAGAAGTAGATATTATTGTGTCCAATTGAAAAGGTTTGACATGGGAGTGAAGTGCAAAGTACGTTACTATGTTGATGTCACAATTTTTTTTACCACTATGATAGCAACCATGAATGCAATTGGTACTTGAATGATGTCCTTGTCATATTTCCGTTGAACATGCATATCTGGTTCCATCGCCGAACAGAAGCTTCACGGTTAACGGTAAACGATATATGTTTGTGAAAGGCGTGCGTGCGTGCCTGCGTGCATGCATGGGCGCATGTTCACATACATCACTTCGTTCTTATGTATATGATGAGTACGCGAATGTGCGTGCGTGTTTGCACTACGACAAACTCCCAAGGGTCGCGACTGTTGTTCCTGAATGTCTGGATGCAGACAGATTAAACATGTCGATGTCACTGGACCGTGACCGCGTTGACTGACTCGTGGTTATTTGTATAAACACATCCGTACATTTTTGTAACAATCATGTGCCTTGTTCACGTCATCGTACAGGCACGCACGCAACCATGCACGCACATACGTCAATTGTGCGTGCATCTAATCAGAATCGGCGTGCATCGCTTAGTGTTTGTTGTTCTCGTGCATTGCATGACAACGTCAGCTTCTGTCAGATTCTGTTTTTGTCAGAATTCCTTCAGCTGCAATGAGGTTGGTCTGACATCGGGCATGTAGAACTACGCACTATGCAGCCCTGTGGACTGGTCCAATCATTACGTTATTATACGAATATGATTACCAGTATTTTGGAACGTTTTTTTGGGTGGGGTTGTTACACATGTAGACATTTATTAGTTCACGAAATGGGACATAATTAGAATAATGTGCGTTGTGCAAAGTACGCCTTTCATTGGTAATGGTTGGTTTCTAGCTCATTATTCACGCAGAAGCCTCTGAAGAAACCAAAATCCGTTTCTCTTTCTCTTGGTTATGTTAATGGTCTTATGGTTTAACGTGTCAATCGTTCTGCGCGTGTTTTTGTGTGATCATTTACGTCACAAAGCATAACACATAGCCTCCTTTTATAGATTTTTTAATATAACGTTCCAAAATAGTTATGCATAACTTCGACCGTATATATATATATATATATATATATATATATATATATAATTTATTAAAAAATTGTGTGTGTGTGTGTGTGTGTGTGGTGGTGTGTGTCGTGTGTTGTGTGTGTGGTGTGTGTGTGTGTGTGTGTGTTTTTTTTTTTTGTGATGGTGCATATGTAGGCCTAGTATTTCAATACTTCGACGATGTTGATTACGGTCGAGGTCATATATATATATATACACACACACACATATATATATATATATATATATATTATATATAAACACTGACATGAACGTATAATAGACAGATTACCAAGAAGTCGTGTGTCCCAATGGTGTAGTAGCCGTGACTTCACGACACCTTCCATAACCCAACGGGGGCAATTATTAAATTAGTTAATGACGTCACTCAGTCCAATCCAACTAATTTCCCTCAAGGCCAGGCGGCCGACGGTAATCTGCTGTGTCGTTACAAATAGGGCTATCGATTGTAAAGGTGATTGATATTGTCAAACCCCACAAGGACGTCTAGACGTGGGCTATATAACAAATTACAAGCTCATTCTATCTGATACCTAATGGGCTAGTCATTGTACAAAAAACGTGATGTTATTAGATTACTGTTTTTCATTTACATGGAATTTGATAGGCTGTAATCGGAACTTGATAATCCCTAAAACCCAACTTCGCCGGCACGAAGTTTCGTGAACAACACAAACACAATGGAAGTAGAGTTTAAAGAATTCGTCAGTTTTAATAAAATGTACATATCTACAAATCCGAAGTGTCTTACATTATATACACGTACACGAACTCGATCATCCGAGAATTTCGTCATACGTACAGCATCGTAGTCAGATACAAAACGCATGCACTGTCAATCTATGTACACATTCGACAGCGTGTATCGGTTGCCTTGGGGGCGATCGCAGGCGCGCCGGCCATTATTAATAGTTACAGGGAGCGTGAGTTTAGAGTCTGCGCACTCCGTCAGACTAGCAATGACGTCACCACCACGTGTCGTCTCTGGAAGCACCGAGTGGTCACTAGCAGGCGACACCCGAAGATTGGCCCAGGAGTGGTCGCCGAGAGTCATTACTGACCATACATCTGCATGTAATTACAGTATACAATGGGATGTGGTTTCCGGTACACGGCTAGTAATGTTTACCTGCCTACTAATCAGAACACCTTGTTCCATTGGACTGCCTGGGTCAAGCGGTGACACGTGAACGACGTTACGTCACTTCCGTTGTCATGGCAGTGACGTCACACAGAATAGTGATAGCAGAAGCTCGTTGAATTTAATCCGAGGTACGTTAAGAAAACAGTTGCATAGCGTGTGGTTTGTTTCTGACATAATAAAATCTACACACATCAACGAAAAGTTCTAGATATTGTCATGGATTCAGATATCTCCAGGTACGCTTATTATGATATCACAACATTTACGTATGAAAGACAAACGAAAGCTGTTCAGTATTCATCGGGTAGCCAGCCAATCGACTTCACAAGACCTTATTTCGTTATTTTCTTTCTGTGCATTCACAATAAAACAGTTGGTCACACGTCAAAATTTATACGTTATTTTGTCACAACTATTCAAGACATTAACAACATTAAGTTAAATCACCATGACCACCTATGGTTGTTTTGTTGCATTAGTTGCATCGTGACACAGATAAGCTTACAATTTCCGGAAGTGACATTTCAATGCTGGCACCATTTTATGCACCCCGTCAGGTATCCAAATGTTAAAGCAAATTGTCGGATTAATTTCCAAGTATCGCAGCGGATTCATTGCGCGTCTAACGAGTAACGAAGCCCGACTGTAGCGTACGTAAGCCAAAGAATGCACCCATAACAAAGGGATGCCAGTTCACGTCAAGATCTCGTTCGTCACAGTCACGTGATTGATCGTTAGTGATGGGAACAGTTCTACCCGTGGTGTTACGATATACGCCTGGCGCCAGTGACCAGTGTTCCGCCCGTGTACCCCCGCCGTCCGTGCCGCCGTGGCCGTGTCCAGACACTAAGGGAACAACGGCCGACCCGAGGCGGTGCCCGTAGAGGGAGTACGGCGAGTAGTAGGCCCCGAGCGCCGAGGGCACACCGGGCAAGAGCTGGGTGTGAGCCGCCGACGGCAGCCCCGACAAGGCCGACTTGTACGGGTGATAGCGACTGGCGGCCAGCAGGGAACTGGGGCTCAGCGAGCGAGGGTACGCCTGTCTGAGGGAACTCGGGCTGAGTGTCCCGACCCCCGGCGTGCCTGGGTAGGGCGATGGGTAGCCGCCGTAGACCATCGCGGCGGGATTCGTTAGACCGAGGCTGGCGTACTGGTGCAGGCTGGCCGCCGACAGCGCCGGAAGCTCCGCCGACGACGTGTGCGTGCGCAGATGCTGCAGCAGTTCCTCCGATGTCGGGAAGCGCTTGCCGCAGTAGTCGCTTCCGTTCATCCAGTTGCACACGTACGGCATGCCGGCGTTGTGTCCCGGCAACATGCCGAACGAGTGCGGGTACAGCGATGACGTCAGCGGAAGTGACGACACGCCGGGCGTGTTGCAGCCGCTTGCCGCCAGCATGCTGCCGAGACCGGCGTGTGAAAGACCCGGATGCATGCCGCCTAGAGTCTTCTCGTGGCTGCACTGCGCACATCCGGCCGGACATGACGCAGTCTGCGCGCTGTGCATCGTCAGCTGGCAGTGCGTGCAGTACGGGTCCTTGCACACCGGCACGAGCGTCGTCGCACCGGAAGCCGTCTTCACGCGTGCGTAAGACATGTACGGCGAGATGGCGGCTGGGTTGCCGAGTCCAGACATGGCGCCCGCCTTCTGCATGGCGGAGAGTCCGAGCGCACCGGAAGCGGCGGCCGACAAGGGTGTCGGGTAAAGCGGGTTCGACTCCATCGACAGAGCGTGTCCGAACATCGGCAGACCCTGACAGCCGCCGTACGCGTGTGGCAGACCGCCGTATGACGTAATACTGTCCAGTTTCATCGACGCGGGTACATTGGGGTGTGACGCCGCCAGTGCAGGCGATGGCCGCGAGAGACCGCTCGCTTCATGTTGGCGACTGACGTCAAGGAAACTGTTCGCACTAGTGACGCTCGGCTTGCTGCTACTAAGTCCAGCGGCCGACGAGTATGGAGACGATGACGACGACGATGACGACACATTGACAGACGAGTGTAGATGAGTAATACCGGATGATGACGAACACGACTCGCTGCGCGCGCACTTCGACGATTCGCGCGGCGGAGGCGACTTTTCGTTGCTATGACGACGCGGACTGCTGATCGGCACCAGCGGTGGGATGTCCTTCGACCCGGTCGGCGACCGGAAGCCGCCGCGCGGCGACTCGGAACGACCGGAAGATGCCGATCCGGGACGCATGATGACGTCCTTCTTTTCGCTGAAGGCAGGATTCGACCTGCGACCGTCCGACTTGATGCTGTTGGTGGGAGAGTCTGTTTTTCTCGCCGACGACGAGTGCGTCCCTGTGGACTGGCGCTGGTCCTTCGATGTCGTGTGCGACTCTTTCTCTATCGGCGGGATGATGGACTTGGTAGACGGCGCCAGGTCGCTGCCGATGCTGCTACAGGTCTGCGCCAATAGCGCCAGTGGACTCTTCTTGGCGTCCAGCTGTAACACACGACAGTTGGGTCAGTAACAGTGGAAAAACACCAGTTTTGAGTGACGTGTTTTATGGCATTTTTTTAGTCAGTCGTAAACATTACAAGTGTCGTCTTACTGTCGACCTAACTAAACGGACATTAGTCTACATACATGCAGATTACATGTATGATGGTTGATAGCTGCTGGCCTTCGGTCATCAATCTGTAGGAAATACGAGCCGTTTTAAGAATGTTGAACCAGAAAACAGTTCAACTACAACTTGCAAACACCAGCAAATGCAGTTGGTCGGCTACGATAAACGAAACAGTGATCGAATCAAAGGTCTGTTATTCAACGCTGCATTTTAGGTGATAGTGCATGCATGCTACCAATCTATATTTGGTGCGAAATATGTTAAACACAGAAATTGATATAGCTGTTACTATGTATAGAGAACAGTTCTAATTTGAAATGGAAAGCAGTACGACCCACTGTCCTATTTCGACGCCAGCATAGCGAGTGAAAGTGAACGTAAACGATAGCACGTATGGCGACCAGCGAACACGTTGTGTGGCTGTGGCATTGGGGGCAAAACGACAACGTATTTGGCTTTGCGATGTGAACCTTCGACATGCACACTGGGTGGCAATGGGGGTGGGTGCAAAAACGACAATACATTTGCTGTTTGCCCGACAATAACGCTGCGTGGCCGTGTGGGAAAAGCGAGAAACTATTGGCCGATGCGGGCAGATGCCAGCGACGATAGCGACGGGCGGGCGCGCAAGAACAGGCTCGCGGCATACGTGAACGCGTCTGGCTCGGTGACGAGATACGCGACCGCGAACAATAAACTCTCGTTGACATGTTAACGTTGACAGGCGTGATGGATGCGCCAAGTGGCCAGCGGCACCAGATAAGACTGTTAACGACCGCTGTTAGCGCAGAAGGCGCCGTGAAAAAACACCCGCGCAACCCACTAGTGCGCCCGCACGACGCTGGTGTGGCTCAGGCTCGTTTGTTCAAGAGTTTATTACGGCTTCTCTTGTGATCGCCGCAGTTGCCCGAGATCGCCTACAGGTGCAGGGATTGTGGGAGGTTTTAGCTAGACAAAACCGCACCAAGCCACTTACAATTTTCACAAGCGTGCCTTTTCATTATAGAGAGACAGAGAGCGTTGGTCATGCCCTACAGCGTCAGCTAGTTGATACCAATCTCGATTATTAACGGGTGTTATTGTCACACGCCATGGCGCGTCACCATGTCGAACTCGTTCTTTGACACAGTCGGCGCTCCACGTCTAGACAAGTGGATTCGCGAGAGGCTCTCGTCACAAGCAGTCGGCGCAATTGACAGAGGAGTTTTCATAAGAGATTTACACAGCGGCAGCGGGCAGCTGCTATAAGCACTTAGGAGCACCCGGCCATTAGTAACTCGGACTGACAGGCGGGCCGGGCTGTAGCCGACAGCGCCGGGGGCAAGCATATTTACACGCGTAGGCGAACACCGTGTGTGTATACGCGTCGACCAGCCCCTATACTCACTTCTGTTCGGATGTCTTAAAGTTGGGGGTATTCGGATAGATACTTTCTCATCCCAATACATGGCTTATGTTTTTTTGTTTCATTTTTCATCTCATAGTTTACTGAACGATTGATCAAGTGACATATGGCGATGCATAGCTACACAAGCTATATGCACGCACGCATGCACGCACGCACGCACGCACATACACACACTACAGTTATGTATAAATAGTTTACTAGTTCACGAGTTCCATTGTTAAGGTAGCCGGATTCCAGGTAGCCTAACAGAAGCTATATGTCCATTAATACTATGGTCAGTATAGGTCACTAGAAGGAAGTAGCTGCCCGCCCAAGATTTGGCTGTACCATGATCACCACCACAAAATGGTTGTCTGAACGACAGTTTAAAGGTCTGTGTCGGTGTTTGTTCTTTACTTACAAACCTCGCACAGGGGATCTAGTTAAATCACACGAGTGCTGTCAAATGCCAGGTTACTATCGGTCCACTGTACAGTGTAAGTCTGTATACCCCGAGCTGATGTGGTCCCGCTGGAACACAATCCAACATCATTCGGAAAGTTTGACTAGCTAACGGGGCAACGGGCGAAGAAGACGATCTCGAACTACCAACCGACGACATGATACAGCAGTTTCTCGGATGAGTCAACGACAGCCATCAGCAGTATCCGGTTAACATCGGCGGACCGTAAAGAACAACCGAATGATAAATTATGAAGGCGTACAGGCGGTCGGTCGCGAGAGATTGTATATATCGTGCGTTAAGCGTTCAGTCAGAGGTCGACGAGAACGATTTACTGCCTCGGCCGATTCCCCCATCTCTCGCGTGGCACGTGATGTTTAACAGAAACGATAACTCGGGCGTTTATGGCGCTGATAAATCACGACAAACCAGCAACTTTCAATTTCTACTACTGCACATAATCTCAGTAATGCAGACGAACTCGCTGTACTTACAAGTTCCGACAGATGAGCGTCGTAATAAATTACAATGGTCACAGGAATGCAATTTGTTCACTAAAATCGGTGCGGACCTGAAGCATGCCAGTTCGTTGAATACACACAGATGGTCCGAACACGTTGATGCATGTTTCTTTACGCTTAACATTGTGGTAACATATATTTAATATGCGACTTCTACAATAAATGTCTCTGTGGCATGAGAGAGATGAACCTAAAATACAGAACGAAACTGAGTTGCCATGACGCATTGACGACGTCCGTATATGTAATATGTACCACAAACACAAATACCAATAGTTTGACATCAAATCGGTGTTCGACAAGATTTCAAAGAACATGTCCCAATGTCGTTGTACTAATCCAGTATCGGAACTTACAGCTGAGTTTTATGTACAAACGATGGCGCTGTTGCAGAGACTTCTCATGCGAGTGATCGCGTAGTCTTTCTACGAGAACGACTGAACTAGCATAGCTGCAAATATGCCAAGGTGTAAGTGGCCTTTTTGTTATAACACGCAATGAACAGCAGGCCTACATTCTGAAACAGCAGTGCTCGTGATCCCGCCACACCCCTACAATTGGAAACGACTAGAAACGTAACTAAGTGTACAACAAGCGGTCACATGTTTCTATGTCATGATATCCGGTTGGATATCATGACATAGAAGAGAAGGCGATTCATGCGGAAGCCACATCGGATACCGTCACATCTAAGGATATCACGAATTGACAATGTTGTCCAACTGGTACGAAATGAACCATATTCGTTGGCCTACAGCATCACAGGAAATAATTCACCGTAACGACAGGATATTGGGCAAACTGACCTGCTCTACACAGGTTAATCGACCAGTAAAGTTATCACCGACACAAGCAAAACAGACAGAGTTTAATGACACCTACCATGGACGGCAGAGGCTGCAGGTAATCCGGGTGCAGGTAGTGGGAAGCTACCGACGTTAACATCTTGCCGACGTAGTACGGGCGAACGCTGCTATTCCGATCTGCTGCCGACTGCAGCTGGAGTAAACTCCGGTTATAGATCCACTGCTGCGCGTACAGATGCGGGCGCGAGCGGCCACTGCGAATACACAACTCCGAATACACAACACGCGATCACCGATTCAACGTCCGGCTACAACTGCCGTAGTCCGCCAGTACACCGAACAGTATCACCGCCCGAATTAGCGTTCGCCGCACTCGTCAATCACGCGTGAGATTAAACGTTTGCCGCGCGCCAATCAGACACCAGCGCCTCGCCGCTGATTGGTCGGCGCGCGCTCGCGAAACGTCAGACGTGAGTGGCGTGCGCGTGATGGATGACGACACGGCCGGGCGTGGCCAATGAGCGCGCGGCTGACTCGCGGAGCTTGGCGGCGGTCACCGTCTGGCGTCGATCAATCACCCACGCCGCCGACGGCGTCCGTCAAGTCGGATTCACAGGCGGGCTTTGTCTCGACAGCGGTAATGCACACGTAGTCGCTCGCACGACTGCAGACCGCGCGAGGTGCGTACGTTAAAATAAACGCAATTTACTGCGCTACAAAGCGGCCTTTCAGCGACGGGTGCGACCGGCCTGGGTTGTTTCACGGCCGTCACGGCCCGCGGCTGACGGCGATGGCGGCTCCGTCGGCTCCGTCGGCGGCGCCCTTCAAAGCCGTCAACGTATTACGCCGATACTTATCAATCAATCTCCGGGTGGCTGCGGGCGTACGGAAACAGATTGGCATTGACGTGTTGAAAGACGTGACGTCTCAATGTTGACAGATCGCTAAATTAAGCGACTACATCAAAGTGTCGGCGGTCGATGCTTATCACGCAATGTAAACACACCGGGCAACCCTATCTGGCGACGCGGCCGCTACTGCTATGTCCCCGGCGACCGGCGGCACTAATTTCGCTGGATTCTCTCACGCGCCCGCCAATTACCGATAAGTATTCACCGCAAAAACGAGCTTATCTGCTTAGAACGCCTGTCCGTTGACGTGTGCGTTCCTGTGAACTCCTGACGGGAAAATTACATCGGCTGTCACTCGTCGGCCGATCGCGTCGTTCCACGCCGGCTCCCGTTTAGCCCCGACCCGAGCCGCGACGGGTTCATTACGTGTCGCTCGATAGCGGCCCATCGGTCAACGCGACGCGTCAAGCGTGAATGGTTGTGTCACCGTTACGATCGACGCACAAACAGGGATGTCGTTTGTGTTTGCATGTGAGAGTGTCGGTTGACACGGGCCCTTCGTCGGCAGACGTTTGAAGTGGACCTACTTGTAGCGGCGTTCACTGAAGGACGTTTATGTAGAGTTTATGACGGTTTATATTGACAACAGGCCGACAAACACGTGCTGTTGTTTCGTTGTGTCAGCAACATTAATAAGAACTATATTTGAGGCCTGATCATTACGTAGTGACATTACTCATTTGGGCATCTGGAGCAGCGGGTAAACGGACACAAGTGAAGGACATTTTAACGATCACAATTATTTATAGAAAAACGAAACGATATAAAAAAGTCAATCTGTGATCATCGCTATCAGTTACACGTGCTATCTGTATGCGCACCAAATGCGAGACCGGAAATGTCCTGACAAGTGTAGGAGATGTTGTCTAGCTACCGTCGAACTCCGGCAGCAAGATGCTTCTGTCCTGAGTTAATCAACACATTGCAGACATTACGGTTTGCACAAAGGTCTCTACATTTAAAGGGAGGTCATCTGTTTCTAGTGCCTGCCAAACTGAGTTTTGAATACCGAAACATTCTTCATAAATTGAATTCTTCGAAATATAGGCAAGACAGTCATAGGTGGTTTACCTCCAAACAGCCCAAACTTAGGCTAACACAGTGACATTATAAACAACCCTGAAGGATGCCTCTTGGATTAACCATAAATGTCTTCGATGTTCAGCGCGGTCGTAATAAACTCAAGACTCGAGATAACTATAAAAATGTCGGTTAGTTGAACCATAAACTTGTTTTAGATTCAGTGCCGTTACGATATTCCCACATTCAATACATTTAAAACGTATTTCTTGTTATTAATTATCAGGTTAACAAAACAGATAACCTTCTTTTAATGCAGTCAACCAGATAGATAGGAAGCCTACAGTATAGATAAGAAGCCTACAGTATAGATAAGAAGCCTACAGTATAGATAGGAAGCCTACAGTATTTCCACTACACGGCTATGTTTTCCACGGGGTAAGTAATACGTATAGTGTCTTGCACATGACAGCTGCAAGGAGAACGCGTCTAACGACTGTCAACCGAACAGACAGTTGACGCGAGCGAAGTGACACGTCATTGTTGCCTGTCAAAACGTCGTGCTGTCAAGCGTGATCTGTCATCTTAACGCAGTTGTTACTTAACGGCATGATCAAAGCCGACTGGCGGAGTGTCCGGACCACGTCGCCCGCCAAACATGCCGTCCGCCCACATCAAAGACGCTCGCTAAATACAAACGTCACAAGTAGTTAGTCCCGTCCAACTACATCGACGCAGCGTCGGATAACCGGGGAGAGAGTTTCCGCGCGGGACAAGCGTCTTGTGTTGCGTCGCACAAAGACGGGATTACGTCTAGCGCGCGTGCGCGTGTGTGTGGCGTTGTGCGTGTCGGTCCGCGTGTTTGATTTGCGAAACAAGCGCCGTTTGTCTGGCAGAGTTGCAGAAACGCGACTTGTGTGTCCGTGTGTGTGTGTACAGACAGCCCGCATCTAGTCGATGGTGCCTCGGAATAGTATATACTTTTATTCCATGTTACGTTAGTTGCAAACAAATGACCGCGACTTGCGTCGGTAGATAGGCACATATATGCATTATATACCATCATCCAAATGCCTTTATTTTCTCCCTATATATATATATATATATATATAATTATATAAATTATATATATATATATATATATATATATATATATATATATATATATATATATATATATATATATTATATATATTATATATAATCACTATATTACTGATTAGGGCGTTGGAATATTCCTTAGTATGTCGACATCGTTTACGGTGCACATAGTTCACGGTGTTATTTACGACATACGTAGGTGTTCCCTAGGTTTACTGCCCTGACTGCCAGTCCTACAAGAATGTTAGTGAGCAAAGTTATGTGATTTGGAATATTGTGACGCGTGTGCAACATTCTAGGGCCCAAAGTAGCGGCTCTGTGTGTAGGCTGTTATCTCCGCCCTGCCAATCTGCGTAGCCCACGATGAAGACGGCGCGACAACCCGAATGGGTGTACTGTAGCGGTTGACCGATTGGTCTCCTCTCCTCTCCTCTCCTCTCCTCTCCTCTCCTCTCCTCTCCTCTCCTCTCCTCTCCTCTCCTCTCCTCTCCTCTCCTCTCCTCTCCTCTCCTCTCCTCTCCTCCCTCTGCTCTCCTGTGCTCTCATCTGTTCTGCGCTCCCCGTTCCCCGCGCCCTACCAGCACCCGTCAGTATCCCGCCTGGCCCCGTGTCTTGCGACGCGTCGTTGAGCGCGTTGGTTTTAATTTGAAATGATTCGCGCGACCGCGGGAGGCGCCACCGACTGCGGGACGCTGAAAGGCCGACACGGCGGGGGACGTGTCGAGTGCGACTGCCCGGGGCGGGCGGGCGCTCTCCCGCGTCGACAAATGAGCCGGCGACCCTTTGATGTGTGCCACCCCGCGCGGTCGGCCCGCTAAATCGGCACGTCCTCGCTGATTCTCGTCTGTCACGGGTGACAAGCGACTTTACGCCTGTCTATTCACCCGCCCGCCCCGCTATCGCTTTCCAATCGCTCCCCCCGTCAACCGATGTGCGGTGAAATTGACAAGGCGATAAAAGTCGGCAAAAAGCAAAGTGCTGCGCCGTCGTCTGTCAATCAAGCGCGCGATGATTGACGGCGCGCCTTGAGCGCTTGGGTACACACGTGGGCGGTCTTCAAAGTAAATGTGTGTGCTGCTCAGGCGCATATCCGATAGGGCGTAATCCGCACACTGGAATTCGCAGCCATCAAAGCGGTATTATCCGTACTTTGTAAGGGCGTTAAATACGACACGGCGAGACAGCGAGCTTGCCTGGCCGACTTGTTTTCATATCGACCCCGGACCGAGAGGCCGGCCATCAATTTTAGGGAGACTGTTCGCTAGGACCGTGGTGGTATGTCGTGTAATCGTTAATGATGGTTCAACTCGGCACGAAGCATTAGTTTTGAGCATTGCTTCATGGAACCACCGTTTCACAAACAGTGTATGTTTAGAATGCCAATGTGTAAAATTATACATACATCGTATAACGTGAATAATAATAATATACATTTGATCATACATGATGCCTTAAATGTCACTTTGACATTCGCTATATTATTCGATAGATTATGGTGCTGCAAAATTACTGGTTCCCAGATGTGACGAGCGTGTGGCATGACAGAATTGCGAGATATTTGCTATTTCGGGGCTTACAATTTCAGAACCCTTTTAAACAAAGTGCTCTGTAAAAGATTGTTAAAGCCATTGTAAATAAATTAATTAATAATACATAAATATATAAATAAATAAATTATTTAAATAACTATATAGGCCTAGTTGCCTATAAACTAAAATACAAACATGAAAATATATATACAATATCTACATAGCAGATCAGATACTGTATTTATAAATCGATTATTAAGTTTGCAAGTTCACATGGTTGATGGTTGGCCAGTCTGGGCTCTTAGCATCACTTGACCTAATTAATGCCCCGCCCAGTTGCACCTCTAGATCATTAATCAAAAGAAACTGATTAGTGTGTGGAAACTACTCCACTCTGGCTTCTGTAGTGTGAACGCGTCGAGTATTTGAACCGGCTCAGTTAATGCGCATTAACTAAGCCGGTTCGAAGCCAGTTTGTAGTGTGAACGGGGTAATAGAGTTATGAGAGACTGCAAAAGAAGCACAAAAATAGCAAACAAAATAAATTAGTTTTACTATAAGAATCTAAATTCACTCTATGTGTAGTTGTTTTTGTTTCATCCTCTAATTATGAGGCGTAAGCAATACATTTTGTAAGATATAAGAATATTTATCATTATACATAAAATAAATATTGGTAATTCACGTTGTTAACCGTTGAATCTTTATACCACAAATTATATGCAATTCCGTTGACTCGAGGGGGTGCATTGATTTGGTACATACCACATAGGTCTCAAGGCAGTGTAGCCCGACGGTTGAGCATAGGGCGGGGTGCAATTACAAAAACTTATTTCCTATTGTATTTGTGCAATTGTAACATGTTCTAGGTTAAAGTGAACAAATTGGCGAGGTGTTCTGATGTTTAATAGATTTAAGGAAATTTGTTGGAAACATAACAGAGGATACTATAGTGTAAACTATGTATATGAAAAACAGCGCGAAATAACCAAAATAAGACTGGCAGCAACAATGTGGCGACTGTGGTCCGAAAAATCAAATGTTGACGCATGCAATGGACACACCCTTAGAATTAACCAAGACCGTATCCCTAAAGTGGCTCTGAGATGATGGACATCGCCCAAGGAACTCCTGGCGCACAGAACTAACTGAGATGAAGCTTTCGTGGGTCGACGCCCAATTAATCCTCTGCGAAAGACCGGCACACCAGGTGGAGAAATATTGAAACCTTATGTCCTATCGCGACGAATAGGATAAAGCTAAAAGACAGATTCTTTTTGAAATAAGCATGAAATAATACATAAAACAGTGACTAAGCAGGTTTTATAACTATAAGACATATCATTGCTGTCTAAAAATATTGTTCCATCAAAAGGAAATCACAGAGGAATTATTTTTAAATGTATAATGGAACCGGGACTAGAATGAAACATTGTATTAGTCGGCCTAACGAACAGAATAGTTGCACGAGAAGCTATTACATAGCATGGAGGAGGAAAATAAGTGAAAACGTTATGTAGTGTTTGTCTTAGTGCCAGTAGTGTGATTTTAGTGAATGATTAGTCGTTTTTTAGCATGACATTTACTTTTATCTGATGAGGGTAGTCTATTTATATATGCGTAACTCGGTAAGTCAATGGTTGTTTTGTCAGCAAGCCATCTGGCGCTGTGTGTATGTTTGGGTTGTAATCTCATTGGCATACGATGTGCACATTCAAACGTACAGAAAAACACGCACGCACACATTTAAGTGCCCAAGCAGTTTCGTAACACAAAAACACAAATTGCAGTTGATTTTTGTCATCTTCATAAACATGATTTTAGAAAGTAATTGGCAACTAGTTCCCGCGAAAGTGAGAACAGGGATAAAATATTACGTGTGTCATGTTTTACATACGGCACGTTTGAATATGTTGTATTCCTAGCAACCGGCAGGCAAGCCTTTCAGTAAGTGTGAGCTATTACACCCTAACCGCGTGTGTTAGTTCCCTCCAAACAGATTTAATAACATGAGCTGTTTATTGCATACCACGTAGGTATAATAAATACCAATCTTGACACAAAACAAAACTGCTATTCATATATTGTTTAATAACTAAGCACGGGCATATAAATTCGCGGCAAACGATTTACGCTTATATCAATTCGCGGCAACCGATTTACGCATCTACAATTGTGTACACCTACAGCATGAAAACGTTCTAAAAACACATTCCTATATGAATGCAACCGATCATCTCCAGATGGCACCACCGTACTGCCGTCTTTGTCGAACAGATTGGCGTTGTATTTCTTGTTATGCTGCATTCCTAGGTGTTCTGTGTATAGCAGACATACGGCAATGAACACATGCTGTGCACATGAAAATACTGGCTGTCCAGTGTGAATATCAGTTCACGAAATCATTAATAATTGGTGAATACTCTCGCCAACGGCAAATCCTTTCTGCGCTTCTTAGTTCTTGTAGTATACGTAGGTGGCAGCACCGAACAGACTACTCTATTTCGAACAATTTGAACACGAATACAGGCAATATCTAAATATTAATAGGACCGTTGTAAGCTACATCACAACTACCAAAGACCACCTAACATGCATAAACGGTAAGAATACGCAAACAACATCGACACTGTTCGGACGATATTTAAGGTTCATGCGAGTAAGAAACGGGTTCGCCAAAAGAAGCGCACGGGTTGCGCTGTTTAAAGCTTGCGAATTAAGGCTACAATGGCGCCACCTGAAGTGTTATATTTAACTACAAAGCTACATACATGGCTTATAACGTGCATGTTGCGCCATCAAGGGATTAACTAGAAAACTACATTGCTCAAGCATTCCCAAAACGACACGTTTGAAACACGTTAACCTTGGGTGTTGTATCAACAATAATCACAATCCACGTGGAAAATAATAAAATTACAATCAATTTACATAAATATAAGACATAATACCTAACATTAAAAAAAATTAATTCAGTTTGAGAAACATGTAACATGCATTACTTATTAAAAAAACTCGCATCATAAATTATTTCGTTCGATAACTTATTACTTAATTAATCAAGTAATTTATTTATTGTAACGCTTTCATGCCTTCTTATTGATTTATGCTTGGTACAGACGACAGGATAGAAAAATGTGGGGCAAGATGCTCTTCTTAGCGACATGGACGATTTGGTCTGGTTATTTTCAGTTACGATCGAGGAATATGTGGTCAAACACATTCTCGTGTAGTCAGTGGTCAAACACATTCTCATGTAGACCAACAACGACCAGTAATACTTTTGGTTCTTCTCTTGGCATTCCTGTCGTCATGGGTGAAAATTGACGAAACTGCGTTTTGGCTATTCATAGAAATATCTTGACAAACCGACTTGTAAACTGATCTGTACCTGCGTGTTTTAGCACGGCCCCTTACCGCGTGAATCACGGGCGCGTGGTGGCCTACTTCCTGCTATAGCGAAACCGTGACAACCAGGAGAGGAGTTTGCTGGATGGACTAATGTTACGTGATATGTACGACACGACTCGAGTGTTGGTGGTAGTGTTGGGCTTCATGGCGTCCGTTGGTCAAGTCTCGCAGGCTGCTGGCGACAATGGTAGGGGCCTATGTTTGCGTGTGCTAATAATAATGGCTGCAAGTTGAATTGGAACGCGGCATTCAAGACCTGTTTGGAGCGACAAAGAACGCACAACGTAGTGATTGTTATGCTGTTTGTCATAGGAATTATGGCTGGTGATATTTAATATTATTATAGTCTACGTCGTGTTGACGTGTTGATCCGTTTGGTGTCAACTGTCAACGCTAACAAACGTGATTGGTTGATCCGCTACCACACATGCCTGTTTCCCGTGATGTTCACTCAAGCGTGCGATTGTATGTGATTCAGAGTACGGCGGTGTATTTGCCAAGTAGCTTTACACAGGTTGTGGCGTCAGCAACCAAAGACACACTTTAATATTAATTAGCCTTCCCCACTGACACATGGCAGGGTGTACACATTCAGTAATGACAATTTGTAGCCACGATTACCCAGGCAGCACATTTTAGCCACTCACATCCGCCTGGGGGGTTAATGTCCTACCAATGTTGCCACCAGGGCGGCCTTACCCCAGAAGAAACGGTGATTGCCTGATTGGCCAACTAGGAAATAAAAACTAAAACAAGGATACACTTTTATAATACACTTTTATAATCTATACTATTAAAAGTATTTAACATTAAACTTCTGTTAACACAAAGTAAACAGAAATAACAAATTGCAGTTGTTTGTGAAGTAGGAATTATGGCAAGATTAGCCTCGATCACCAAGGCTCCATGAGGTGCCAGCACGTCTTAGCCCCTTCATGGATAATATTCAAAAGCCGGCTAAGCCACCAGACTATCTTCTCGGCGAAGTCACACAGCCGAGCGAGAGTCGGTTAAGCGAGACTAGAAAGTTTGTCGACCAGTTTGAATGGGGTGGTAGTGTTGAATGCTGAGTCCACAGGGCCGTCAATGGCGTCCGAAGGCCCCACGAGCACCCTGTTACACACTCTTCTCCCGTTTACTATTTTCGGACAGGTGTAAAGGTCGTCTGCTACTATACCAACTGGAGCCAATACCGCCCGCCAGGTGGCAAGTTCGTGCCGGAAGACATCGACGTGACGTTGTGCACACACATCGTCTACGCGTTCGCCAAACTGGAGGACGGGGTCCTTGCTCCGACCGAGTGGAACGACGAGACAACGCCTTGGAGCAAAGGTATGATGTTATGTAATCCACCGGAACTACTTTCCGTCAAACGGGACTCATCCGTTATGCGGAACTATATTTCACCAGCGTATGGAACCAGCGCACTTACATGGCTTGCCATAGACAGGCCTTATAGACATATACATTATACAAGTGCACACATGGATGGCAATAAATTTATAGTAGTTATAAATAACCACCACGTAAGCATACATTATTATACGAAGAACGATGTACATGAAAATATCTTTCTGGATGCAATATTATGAAAACAATACACGCTTGCAAACGTAACGCATTAATAATGGCGGAACACGAATCTTTTCTAGAAGGACAATTTCAATTTCTAACCAGCTCACGACATTAAAGAGTCACTTGAACTTGTTAAGCCAAATTTTAAAAACACACATTTTAAGGCCGTATTTATAGACTACTGTAATTATTTTAGCATCTAACTTTATCATTAACTTATTAATCTTTTTATTATTCATTTATTATTTTATTTTATCAATTATTTTATTTCCGATAAATGTCGGTTATACATTACTTTTGATACATACATTTTAGAAGCTTTATTTGTATGTCTATTTATTTATTTTTATAATTAAATATATTTTCTTTGTCATGTAAGCTTAATTTATTACGTACATTTTATGTATTCATGTTTTACCAATGTTGTATTTTATGCACCCCTGAACGGAAGTATATTTTGGATATACGGCGCTTTATAAATAAAATAATTATTGTTATTAATGATACCGCCCCAGGACGGGTTTATACTACGTGTTAGATTCGGGTATGTTGCACATCGTAGGCATGTACGAACGAGTGACGGACCTGAAGAAGACCAGGACCACACTGAAGGTCCTCTTGGCTGTCGGCGGTTGGAACATGGGCTCGCCCAATTTCACCCAAATGGTGTCGACTGCGCAGACGCGGTCACGGTTCATCGAACACGCCATAGGGTGCGTCCGGTTATCGGTAGATACGACAATTATTATCCATGTCGACAGTTATTTACGAGTTTTGGCAGTCGCACGCACGCACGCACGCACGCACGCACGCACGCACGCACGCACGCACGCACGCACGCACGCACGCACGCACGCACGCACGCACGCACGCACGCACGCACGCACGCACGCACGACACACACACACACACACACACACACACACACACACACACACACACACACACACACACATTAGGCTATAGCTTTGTCTGAGGTACATAAATAAGAAAAGAAAACAATAGTGACAACAGTTGTATGAGGCGCTTAAAATACATTTAACATAAAACGTATTCATGGTGTTTTATATTTGAAAGAAACATTTTGTACAATGAAAAAAAGACCTATAGATTAAATCCATTGTCGTCAGGTTTCTTCGAGAGCGCCATTTTGACGGCCTTGACCTTGATTGGGAGTATCCGGCTTGTCGCGGAAGTCCACCCGAAGACAAAGAACGATTTATAGCTCTACTGAAGGTAACTAGGTTTGTACAATACAAAACGGATTATTTGTATTTGGATGAATTTACTTCAAATGAAAAAATCGCGGAATATTATTCACCAAACAAGTAGACTAGTGAAATAGGACATGTTTTTGGGCCACTATAATAATATGTCGTGTAGTGAGAAAGTTCAAGTCAAGATATGGATTTCAACCAAAACATTGGCCAGTTTAAAATGGTGTTATTTCTTCATTGAAAAAGTAATTAATAGTATGTTCTTAAGACAAGAATAAACACGTTGAAGTGACGGAACCTGCTACCTGCTAAATTGCGTTTTTTAAGCAGCGTTAGTAAATATAATGTTTCTTCCACGAAATGTAAACAAATTAGATCATACTCAGCGCAGTCACGACGTACTTACATTCAACACAGCCGATAACGTCAACTTCCTGGTAATGATTCCATGGATGATGTTTATGTCGACGTTGCCATGGTGACTGGCGTTATCGTTGTGTCCATGTGTGTTGCAAGGAGCTGAGGGAAGCGTTTGAGACGGAGGCGGTCAAGACCGGGCGGCCAGTGCTGCTGCTGACCGCCGCCGTGGCTGCTGGACAGGAGACCATCGACGCCGCCTACGACGTCCCTCTTCTCGTCAAGTACGTACTTTGGCCGTATAAGAGGGGTGGCCGATCTACAGAGAGACACCAAGTCGGCCTCCTACCTTCCACACAATATTTCATACACAAAATGTCTTAATTTATATTGATGAATGGACACCAACAATTTGTAAACAAATAGAAAGACTTGCGACACCACTTAGCTGATATCTAGTGTGACCATGTCGAGAGTATCATAACAAGCAACAGTACGAAGCCATGTAGCATAGACGGCAATTGCCTACATTAAGTACCCGTCGCCGTGGGTAAAATTGCATGGCTAGCAAACCGCTTGCCGTGTCATGCGGGTGGCCTCTCTGGAGTTTAAAAAAAATACACATTACAATTTATGTAACAGAAATCTGAAATATCTCCTTGTCATAGTGTTTCCAAGTGGGCAAGAGTTTGCCATCCCTAGTACGATTACCTTTCTTTATAGATGGAATACAATGGCTTTTTATTGCGAGCTGTTTTAGCTGCTGTATGTATGGTCAGGACATGTTTCTATTGGGACAACGACATAAATGTATAAATGTATTCGCAATTAATATGTTTTGTAAAAAAGGACTGCATATACTTTTGACATTTTCTATGTGGAATATATTTGAAGTGATCTCAGTATGTTTTGCAACTTGTATGATGTTATGTTATCTTTCATCGTCACAGGTATGTGGATTTCGTGAGTTTAATGGCGTATGACCTGCACGGAAGCTGGGAAAAGTTCACGGGACTTAACAGCCCATTGTACCACCGGGAAAACGAGACGGGAGCCCAAGCTACCCTCAATCAGGTGAATTCTAGTTGAATTGAACATACACTCGCGTGCAAACATGCACATGACAGCGTGCATTGAATCATGGACACGTGCACACTAGCACGCACACCCACGTGAATGCACGAACATTTACATCTTAATGGATGTCTCATTTGTTCATGTATTGTTATTTTCATTGTTGTGCTAAATAATAATGTCCGCCCTAAAGCGATTTCTTGGCGCAGAGGTAAAACTTGTTCTGATTCCGCGTTTATGATATAAACAAAGCCTATTAAAAACAAACTTACAAACGGCATCCCTGAAACGTTGGCGTTTGAATATCAGTGCTTCTGGTATGATCTGTTAACATATATATATATATATATATATATATATATATATATATATATATATATATATATATATATATATATATGCATGCACATCCTATACGCACTAGTTCGATTATCGTTCCACTGTCTTACCGCCAGGACTGGGCCGCCCACTACTGGTTGAAGAAAGGTGCAGACAGATCGAAGCTTCTCCTGGGTCTTGCAACGTACGGCCGGACATTCACGCTAGCTGACCGCTCCAAGCACGGCTTAGGTGATGCAGCGACGTCTGCCGGGCATCCCGGGAAATACACAGACACAGCCGGCTTCTTGACGTACTATGAGGTAACTACTAAAGCTGCGTGCCTTATACCGGTGTCGTCGACCCACGTTCGTCCGAAGCAAGACTCGACGCCGAATCTGTGCCCGCGCGACTCCAAAGAACTTTTTGAACCATTTTTATTCACAGCATCCACGGAATTAGAGATTTTGCTCATTGATAAGCTCTGAAACACTTTATTCGATTTCTGTCGAAGCAGTAAACTCATTAGACTAAGTAGAACGAATGTTATTTTGACTTGTAAATTTTGCACTGAGCATCTGACGCGTCATTGTATGTAATTACTATTAGTGTAGTTGTGCTCCATCAACTGATTACTAGTTAAGTAGATGGCAAACGTGTATTTGATCTACTGGCAACTTCTTACTTGTCGTCCTTGGTCGCCTTGTTAACCGCACACGACAGCGGGCCCAGATTCGGAGTCGAGTCTCTGCCCGGTCGAATCTGGGACCACAGCACCGGTATAACGTTGAACCGGTGTTCTTTATACGATTTACAAACCGGTTTTGAAAACCCGGTACATATCACTACAATATCCCCAATGGATAATACTGAATATGTTTTGAATCTTCCATAAATATGCAGACTTCATAAAAATGAAAGAAAAGACGATATTGATCACATCCTGCCTCTCTCTTCCGTTCGAAAAGCTCATGTCCAGACGAGTATTACAAGTCGAGCAACCGGGTTGTCAAATCAAGCCACGGTGTGGCGCCACTGTTACACATCCCTCCGTTTCCAGCACAAAGTGCACATAGGATGCTGAACCCTCCAGAAAAAAAAAACGTATAGCGTACCGTATATCGTACCGTATAGCGTATGAAATATAGAGGCAAACGGTACGCACGTCTAGCAAGTACAGCGATGGCTTGGCACATCGATAAAGCATCACTCTACTGTCTCTTCGGTTTCGTCCATACTAACTGAAGATTTTGTTTAACAAAGAAACTCTCTATTGCAAACCATTTCATTAACGGATTTACCCAACGGATGTTTACACCAGGCTTACGATGAACGTATGCGACTTATTTTATGTTATGTTATATATATATATATATTATATATAATTATATATATTATATATAAAATATTATATATATATAATATAAATATATTATATATATATATATATATATATATTATATATTACATTTTATATATTATATACTATATATTATATTATTTATTATATATTTATGAGATCTGTCAAATAATATATATTATATACTATATATAATATTATATATTATATATGTTATATTTATATGTCAAATAATATATATATATATATATATATATATATATATATACATATATATATATATATATATATATATATATATATATATATATATATATATATATATATATATACAATATATAATATCTCATTTCTATTATTAAAACGTTCGTTGTCATCTGTTTCAACGAGAAGACGAACATTTGATAAGTTTGCTACAGTTGCTTATTTCACGCATACGTCTCGTGTCATCAGGTCTGTGACCGTCTCGGGAGCGGCTGGTCGACGGAGTGGAGCGACGAACAGAAAGGGTCGTTCGCCTACAGTAGTGACCAGTGGGTCGGATACGATGACCAGAAGAGTTTATCGGTCAAGGTGGGCCACGTGACGGCGTATAATTATATGCGTTCGTGTTCTTATTTGTAACTCAAGCTCTTGTATTCGGTGTTACCCAGCACTTATGTTCGACTGCTTAATTTCAATCGTCATCTTAACAAACTTGTCTGAATCTGGAATAGCGCTGGTTTGCGATATTGTCTACTGTCTACAAACATACGTCTCAATATGCTGACAATTATGACAGTAAGTGTTCTTAAACATACGCAGCGCGGCAGAAAGAC